>JARQOD010000002.1:506585967-506692119 GCA_033576555.1 Oophaga sylvatica | reverse complement strand
GGAGTCAGACCGAGGGAGCAGCGCTGCGGTGGACCGAGGGACAGGTAAATATCGCTTATACTCACCCCTCCGCCACGCGTCCCTGCAGCCTCTCCTCTTCTCCCGGCTCTCTCCGCAGCACTTCAGTCCTGCAGCGGTCACGTGGTACCGCTCATTAAAGTCATGAATATGTGCATATTCATGACTTTAATGAGCGGTACCATGTGACCGCTGCAGGAAGGAGCCGGAGATCGTGGGAGAAGCAGGGGGCTGCAGAGACCGCGCCGGCGGAGGGGTGAGTATGATCCGACACCCCCGCTCCCCCTCCCCCGCCGACCCCCATATATGACCCGCGTATAAGCTGAGAGGGGGACTTTCAGCCCTAAAAAATGGGCTGAAAATCTCAGCTTATACATGGGTATATACGGTAATACATTTTTTCTCTTTTAAGTTCAAGCAAAAAAAGAACTCTAAAGGTGTTGTCCGTTATGTTGACAACCGATTTTTTACATGAAGTAGTGCCCCATGTAAAATTAAAAAAACTCATTCGCCCCTTCTGCACCAGCTCCATTCCAGTCACATTAAACCTATGGTTTGTGTGATATTTTATACCATGTGAGCTCTACAGCCAATCAGCAGCTGCTATTGGGATGCTGCAATTTCACTGTAACTTGTCCAACATTGGTGCAAGGGAAGTTGGAACACAGCGGCCCAATAGTGGAGGCTCATCGGCTGCAGGGCTCACGTAACATAAAATGTCACGTGAACCCCACCATATCCAGTGCTGGCACCACTAGAGCGGGGCCGGTGTGGGAAGTGAATACATGTTTTTGCTTTCTTTTTCATTTTACAAGGAGAACAAGTTTATTTAAGAAAGGGTTGCACTTTAAATTTTGTCTAAAAATTTAAAACTGAAAATCTGAAAACAATTAAACACACTTTCTCCCCAACATGGTTCACTTGTCAAATGACATCTTCAGGATATAATAAGCTAATATGGATGTATTTAACAGGGAGAAATGCAAGTTTCTACATCTGAGAAAGAAAAACAAAAATTACATCTACAGAATGGGAGGAATAGAACTAAGCAACAGCACACGTGAAAAAGACTTGGGAATACTAATAGATCACAGATGGAAAATGAGTCTACAGTGTGATGCTATAGCAAAAACGTCAAACACAGTTCTGGTTTATTAAGAGAAGCATAGAGTCTAGATCATGTGAAGTAATTATGCCCCTCTACTCTTCCTTGGTCAGACCTCATCTGGAATACTGTGTCCAGTTTTGGGCACCACATTTTAAAAAAGACATTGAAAGACTGGAGCAAGTTCAGAAAAAAGCTACCAGGATGGTGAGTGGACTGCAAACTACATCGTACGAAGAACGGTTAAAGGATCTGGGAATGTTTAGCTTGCAGAAAAGAAGGCTAAGATGAGATTTATTAGCTGTTTACAAATATCTGAAGGAATTTCAAAGTGTAGAGGGATCATCCTTTTTCTCATTTGCACATGGAAACACAAAAAGCAATGGAATGAAGCTGAAAGGGAGAAGATACAGGTTAGATATTAAAAAAAACTTTTTGACAATGAGGGTGATCAATGAGTGGAACAGGTTGCCACGAAAGGTGGTGAGTTCTCCTGCAATGGAAGTTTTCAAACAGAGGCTGGACAGATATCTGTCTGAGATGGTTTAGTGAATCTTGCATTGAACAAGGGTTGGACACGATGACCCTGGAGCTCCCTTTCAACTCTAACATTCGATGATTCTATGATTTTAATAGTTCAGTTGTTCATGCATGCTAGGATCTTACTCGTTCCCCTCTTGCAACCGCTAAGATCAATTCCAATGTATCATCACTGATGTTTTACTGAGCCTCTGCTGTCTGATAACCAGCATCAAAGTCCAACTCATGGATTTAATAACAGACTTCTGTTCCACTTAAAGCAACTGCGTGTATACTTAGTATCAGTGCTAAGCATTTGTTTAAGTGGACCTGAAGTTTGTTGGTCCTAAGTTCATGAACAGGCAAATGTAGATAAAGCCTTGACTCAATGTGATATCTTTGAGGTTAGTGCATCCAATTTTAAAAATGATCTCCAAGTTGGAAAATTGTCACGTATTTAGAAGATAGCTTGTTTATAACTAAAGATGAGCGAGCACTAATATGCTTGGATGCTCGGATGCCCATTACTCCGACTGAGCAATTTCAAATGTTCAGATGCTCATTTTAATGTGTATAATGGGGGTCAATGGGAAATCTGAGAATTTTTTCAGCCGACTGTATAAGGAGTTTGGGGGGGCAGTGAAAATGTTGAAATCGATGGACAAAATCCTGAATGGAAGAACAGCATGGGGAAGACCCCTGGAAGCATCTATGACTCCCAGATCACTGCTGAGATCAATGGTGTCACACTTTTACTCCACTTTAAGGACTGATAATAAAACATTCAAAATTGACGAGTTTACAGGGAAAAAAATGTTAAGAAACAATGTTTCCAGTATAATGTCTTGTATATAAGGCAACATTTAAAAAAGATTTAAAAAAAAATATAGTTTAAGTAAACCAAAAATTGATTTTTTTATTAAATCAGACACACCCATAATTAAACATTTAGGGCCTCATACACATTTTGTTGAAACTGTAATGTAGTGGTACATCTAAACAAAGAGATTCTCCGAAAAACAAAGAGTAATAATCAAAAATATAAATTTTTGCTAACAATCAAAGCATAAAAACACATGATAAAACAGGATATGACAACACAAACTGTACAGAAAAGACCCACACTGTGCAGGAGTTTGGTCAGGAATAGATTATGGATAATGAACACCATATAGTACTAATAAATACTTATTTTATTAATTGGCAATGAGTATTTAAAAGGAACACATGAATATAACAGTTACCCCTAACAGTTACAGTTGGAATAGTTCCTTTGGCCTACTGTTACAATATCACATCTCACATCATAATGAGCACTTCAGAAGGTGAAGATAAGTATTTAAGGTGCAAACCATGCTGAAAAGTGCTAAGTGCTTGATGAATTGCAGAGACAATAAAGGGTATGCCACAATAAGCGAGATCGCAAACTAGATCGCTAACAAGATCGCAATTGCGTCACCATTTATGACGCAGTAGCGATCTCGTTAGCGACTAAACTGTGTGTGACATGTAGCAGCGATGTGGCCCCTGCTGAGATGTCGTTGATCGCTTATGAACGTTCTGAGCTGTTTTTTGGTCATTGGTGTCCCACTGGTGAGCCTGAATCGCTGAGTGTGACACCCTTTATGAACGACTTCACCAGCATCGCAGTGGGACTAGGTTTTCCCAAGACCGCAGAGGTCGTTATACAGATTGCTGATGAGTTGTGTTTGGAATCACAGATCACTGATGAGTTGTGTTTGGAATCTAACAGCTAAGTCGCTAACGAGATCGGTACTGCGTCATAAATGGTGACGCAATTGCGATCTCGTTAGCGATCTCGTTTGCGATCTTGCTTAGTGTGGTAAAATATCTTGCTGGAGCTTTCAGCATGGTTTGCACCTTAAATACTTATCTTCACCTTCTGAAGCGCTCATTATGATGTGGGAAGTGATATTGTAACTACTCAGGCTAAAGGAACTATTCCTACTGCAATATGCCAGATGTCCAGCTTTGAGACCCAATAGTCGAAGGTCGCAGAGGAATTAGGGAGTATGCTAGTTTTGTTGGCCAGGTATTGCTTGACCATCTCTTTTCCCTCCTTGTCAAAAATATCCGGTCATCATGGCATGGAAGCTGGAAAGGTGTTATGAAATTAGTCCAGGCTTTTGACAGTGTACCCCTGCCTCTGCTTTACCTGGTGTGTGTGTGTGTCTCCCTCACCTCTCCTCCTTGGTTGAACAAGGAAGCTTGCCCCCTGCTGTTAGCATTGTCTGCTGGAAATTTTTTCAACACATTTTTCCATAATGACCTTCTGGTATAGAACCATTTTAGAGGAACTCTCTGCCTCAGGAAGAAGAGCTGAAAAGTTCTCCTTGTAGCATAGGTCTAGCAGGGTGAACAACCAGTACTCTTTTTTGGCCAAGATGAATGTAAGGTGGAGATCATTGGAAAGGCAGCGCTACATAAAGTCTGCCATATGTGCCAAGGTCCCTACAGCCAACATTTCCCTGTCCCCACTATGATGACTACTCTCCATCACCCTCAGGGGCGGGACACTAATAGCTGTGTCTGGGCCCCCTACCTGCCTGGTACGCTGCTTATGATGAGGGCAATCTGGCAATGGAACTGCTGGAGCATTGGGCTCCGAAAAACAAGGCAGATTGCCCCCATTATTACTGCCCTGCAAGCAGGGCGTGCAAAGCAATCACAGGGCCCAATAGCAAAAATTCTATTATGGCCTTCCCACACTTCTAAAAAAATATGCATATTTATATTTTTTCATTGAGATGGAGATATACTGTATATGGAGATATATATATTATATGTGTTATATATATATATTTTACATTGCTCAAAAAAATAAAGGGAACACTCAAATAACACATCCTAGATCTAATGAATGAAATATTCTCATTGAATACTTTGTTCAGTGCAAAGTTGAATGTGCTGACAACATAATCACACAAAAATCATCAATGGAAATCAAATTTTTGAAGCAATGGAGGCCTGGATTTGGAGAGACCCCCAAAATGAAAGTGGAAACAAGTTAAAATGAAAATCAAAACAAGACAAGCTGAAGGATGTTGCAGGCAGCAGGTTCACACTCAGCACATATGACAGACATGACAGAGTCTGGAGATGCCGCGGAGAGCGATCTGCTGTCTGCAACATCCTTCAGCATGACCGTTTGGCAGTGGGTCAGTAATGGTGTGGGGTGGCATTTCTTTGGAGGTCCACAAAGCCCTCCATGTGCTCGCAAGAGGTAGCCTGACTGCCATTAGTACCGAGATGAGATCCTCAGACCCCTTGTGAGACCATATGCTGGTGCGTTTGGCACTGGGTTCCTTCTAATGCATGACAATGCCAGACCTATGTGACTGGAGTGTGTCAGTAGTTCCTGCAAGATGAAGGCATTGAAGCTATGGCCTGGCCTGCCGTTCCCCAGACCTGAATCCGATTGAGCACATCAGGGACAGCATGTCTCACTCCATCCACCAAAGTCACGTTGCACCAGACTGTCCAGGAGTTGGCGGATGCTTTAGTCCAGGTCTGGGAGGAGATCCTTCAGGAGAACATCCACAACCTCATCAGGAGCATGCCCAGGCGTTGTAGGGAGGTCATACAGGCACATGGAGGTCACACACAATACTCAGCATCATTTTGACTTGTTTCCACTTTAATTTTGTCCTGTTTTGATTTTCATTTTGACTTGTTTCCACTTTCTATTTGGGGTCTCTCCAAATCCAGGCCTCCATTGGTTCAAAATTTGATTTCCATTGATGATTTTTGTGTGATTATGTTGACAGCACATTCAACTTTGTACAGAACAAAGTATTCAATGAGAATATTTCATTCATTTAGATCTAGGATGTGTTATTTGAGTGCTCCCTTTATTTTTTTGAGCAGTGTATACAGTATATATATATATATATATATATATATATATATATATGTATATCCGTTAGTGGTTCTGCTGGTTCCTGCGAAGTCATAGCTGCAGTCAAGTGACAACTAGAGTCAGCTATGTCAGTGAATAGAGTACTGCAGACGTGGCTGACACTCAAGTTGGCACATGACAACCAGTGTGCAAAGCGTATCCTTGTGTTTATGTGACAACTGCTGGAACTGGCAGAGCCCGAACATGTATATATTATATTACATTATATGTCTGGTATCTGTAGCTGTGTGATCTGATATCTACTTTATTCATTGTCTACGAAACTGATGGAAATAGCCAAGGGCAGCAGCTCTATAGACAATGAAAAAATCAGAGACCAAGCATGCACAACTCTGCTCCATCCAGGACAAGAATGCAGACCATTATTCTAAGAATCTCTGGGGGCCCAGTGATCAAATCCCCAGTGATAGCGCACACACCGTACATACAGTGCCCTGCAAAAGTATTCCCCTCTTTATGTCCTTTGCACTCCCTTGTGACCGGGATATCCTACACTACTGTGAAAGTATTCGACTCTGTTGAACTTTTCAACCTTTTTCCACATATCATGCTTCAAGCATAAAGATACCAAATGTAAATTTTTGGTGAAGAATCAACAACAAGTGGGACACAATTGTGAAGTTGAATGAAATTTATTGGTTATTTTAATTTTTTGTAGCCTAGTCAAGCCCCTGACAGGGTAGTCTGGTTTGTGACACAGTGGGGCCACAACCCCCCCTTGGCTCACACCCATCAGCCAGGGCGTGAGCGTGACAACAGGCAGGTCCGTGATAATGTTGTGGAGAAGTTTAAAGCCGGATTTGAATCAAAATGATTTCCAAAATTTTAAACATCCCAAGGAGCACGTGCAAGCGATCATATTGAAATGGAGGGAGTATCATACCACTGCAAATCTACCAAGACCCGGCCGTCCCTCTAAACTTTCATCTCAAACAAGGAGAAGGCTGATCAGAAATGCAGCCAAGAGGCCCATGATCACTCTGGATGAACTGCAGAGATCTACAGCTGAGGTGGGACAGTCTGTCCATAGGACAACAATCAGTCGTACACTGCACAAATCTGGCCTTTATGGAAGAGTGGCAAGAAGAAAGCCATTTCTCATAGATATCCATCAAAAGTGTAATTTAAAGTTTGCAACAAGCCACCTGGGAGACACACCAAACGTGTGGAAGAAGGTGCTCTGGTCAGATGAAGCCAAAACCAAACTTTTGGCAACAATGACAAACGACATGTTTGGCGTAAAGGCAACACAGCTCATCACCCTGAACACACCATCCCCACTGTCAAATATGGTGGTGGCAGCATCATGGTTTGGACCTGCTTTTCTTCAACAAGGACAGGGAAGATGGTTAAAATTGATGGGAAGATCGATGGAGCCAAATACAGGACCATTCTTGAAGAAAACCTGTTGTAGTCTGCAAAAGACCTGAGACTGGGACGGAGATTTGTCTTCCAACAAGACAATGATCCCAAACATAAAGCAAAATCTACAGTGGAATGGTTCACAAATAAACGTACCCAGGTGTTAGAATGGCCTAGTCAAAGTCCAGACCTGAATCCAATCGAAAATCTGTGGAAAGAGCTGAAAACTGCTGTTCACAAATGATCTCTATCCAACCTCGCTGAGCTTGAGCTGTTTGCCAAGAAGAATGGGCAAGAATTTCAGTCTCTCGATGTACAAAACTGATAGAGACATACCCCAAGCGACTTGCAGCTGTAATCGCAGCAAAAGGTGGCGTAACAAAGTATTAAGTTTAAGGGCCGAATAATATTGCACGCCCCAATTTTCAGTTTTTGTATTTCCACAAAAATTTAAAATAACCAATAAATTTCATTCAACTTCACAATTGTGTCCCACTTGTTGATTCTTCACCAAAAATGTACATTTGGTATCTTTATGTTTGAAGCATGATATGTAGGAAAAGATTGAAAAGTTCCAGGGGGCCGAATACTTTCGCAAAGCACTGTACATATGCAGCACATACATATACACATATACTGTACATACATACACACAGATACACATACATGCACAGACACACACACATCTCAGACCAGCAAGAAGATAATGTTGACAGCCATATGAAGATGAAAAGAGATCAATAGGAGAGAGGGAACGTAGAGCCTGCTGCCAAACAGAGGATCCATAGTCTCAACAGTAGCAAAGGATCATGAAACCCTGCAAGGTCTGCCTGATCATGGCAAATCATATTTGTTGCCATACATTTTTCATTTTTGGGTGGTTCATTAAAGAAAGGATGACCAGTAGTGATGAGCGAGTATACTCATTGCTCGGGTTTTCCAGAGCATGCTCGGGAGTCCTCCGAGTATTTGGGCGTGCACATAGATTTAACTTTTGGCGCCGCAGCTGCATGATTTTTGACTGCTAGACAGACTGAATACAGAGCAGGTAATTCCCCACATGTTTCCCCAGCATGCTCGGGAAAACCCGAGTAATGAGTATACTCACTCATCACTAATGACAGGAGTTAATATAATTCAAGTCAAAGTTACTAAGAATTTTCAATCTGTAAGTTGGGCCTAATTTGGAATAATTTTTTATTAAAATTTCCTTTAAATCGGCCTAATACAGCATTAAAGATTGTCCCGCCATCATATAGCATATCTACTGTATGACCTCAAATATTTGAACTTTACTGCTATGACATTATTTTTTTATGGTATAATATGGCCACCTGGTGTCCAAAGTATACAGTCATGGGCAGGTCCTTCTAATGTTGAGTCACGCATGCTCAGTATCTACCACAGCCAGCTCCCTACAGTTCACTGCAGCCTTCCGAACACAGCTTTCTTACTTGCTATTTCTTCTCTGCAATGCAGAGATGATCACTATGTAGACAACTGACTATGCTCAGAGTGACTGAGTGTGTGTGACTATCAGCATTAAGCTCATTAGATGGACCTGCAATACAGCTACATACACAGAACATCAGATACTATGAAAAAAATAGAAATCTCCACTGGGTTATATTTTTAAACAAATTATAAATTGCATAAATTATTGTTTTTATGATCTACACAGTAAATGTGCTAACTAGCAGTGGCCTATGCTCATTTAATAACTTGCTCAGTATTGGATATGAAAAGTAAAGAAAAGAAAGTCTCATCAAAATTTGTATCCTCTCTATTGCAATCATAATGTTATATATCACAGTGTACTTACAATTGCTCATTTTGCCTTTACACCCAGTTAATTATTTTTTTCCATTACGTCTATGACATCACATGATTAAAAAAAAGACTAGCTGAATGACTCATACAGGAGTTTCTTTTACCTGTATGAGTCATCAGTGCAAATGTTGCTGGTAGGGGGAGGAGCAGAGCAGCTGGGTCAGGAATTGAATAGGGGGATGACTCATGCCAGGAAAAGAGACTTGCTGTTTCTACATAGAGCAGAAAAAAGATATAAGAGAATAATTAAGTGGGTAGAATGCTAAAATGAGCAACTGTAACTATACAGTGCTATATAATATGATTGCAATATATTAAGAGTATAACAACTTTGATGGGGATACTTCTTTAAAATGCACAATACAAATCTAGTGATTGTAGCCAATTAGGGATTCTCCCATTAGGGTATATTCACACTGTCTTTTTTAAGTGTTTTTAGAGCAGATCCACTCATAAAAACTCCAGAAAAAAACGATCAAAAGAATTGTCCTATTTGTTTCAATGAAAAAATAACTTGCAGTTCATATATTCCAACTTTTATCTTTTAAAAACTTCAGGCTTTCAAAAATGTCAACAGTATAAAGGAAATATCATGATCCTGTCAGCGCCGGCGAACTGCCACGGCTGAGCAGGGTGACTCACAGACACTGCGGATGGGCTCGGGGACAGATGCTGCAGGGGAAGCTCAGGCAGGCGGGACCTGAGCAGCGTGGTGAGAGGAGACATTGAAAGTAGCAGAAAGCAAAAGGACCTGCGATCATGTGACCACACGGGGGGTGGGGCTAAGCGTCCTGCAGATGGAGATGAGTGCAGGATGCTACAGGGACCCTAGAGTAGTGAAGAGGGAAACTCAATTCGGACAAACGGGGGTCATACACGTAGAGGATGGCGCGGTACACGAGGGGCGAGCAGAGAATAGTCAGAACATAGGTCAGGAGTCATACACGGAAATAGCAGTGCAGTACAGGAGGGGTAAGCAGAGAATTCTCAGAACGAAGGCAAGGAGTCATACACGGAGATAGCAATGCAGTACAGGAGGGACAGGCAGAACTCATAATGGGAACAGAACCAAGTCAAAACCAAGCAAGCATAAAGTAGCACAAGCACAAAGCACACACACTTGGCCAAGGGTCAAAGTATAAGCGACAGGGAATGGCTCCACAATGAGGCTATAAGAAGCCTCCCAGAATCCCAGAATGAGGCCGTCCAGATTGACCTCTGAACTACCTAATCCCACAAGCAAAGCAGCTCATGACAGGAAATTGATATATGCAATCTAATGTCTTCTCCCAGAGAAATCCACATATTTCTTGATATGTAAATGAGCTGGTAAGATATATTTTGGACACTGATGAGCATGAGAATCTGCCTCCAAAGATTATTTTATATGAAAAAGGGAGTTAACAGCATGAGACATGTAGAAAAGGAAAGAAGACTGTCAGTCGTTACATGTCTAACACTAGTAACACCCTCTTGGGCAGATTCTCATACAGATTAGTGTCCGACCCATAGATCTTAACAGCTCATTTACATATTGAGAAATCTGTGGATTTCTCCAGAAGAAGACATCAGATGGCAGTGTCAAGGTATCACTTTATTCAGCTTCCTGTGACCTACATGCTCATAGGAGGGATGATACCACTGACACATTCAATTCTTTTGAAAAATTGCTATGGGAACAATTAAGAGCAATAGGATATTATCCAGATAACTGCCTTAATTGAGAGGCAGTACTGCTCACCTGATGTGGTTGTGTGAGACACAACACTATGTAGGTTTCAGAGAAAAAATTCCAGCTGCTGCATCATCACAGGTTGGCAAGTCCAATATTTTATTCAGGCATTTAGAAATTGTAGGTAATTTGCTCTGCTGATAGTGAATACAATAAAGGAATCCAATCCAGTATAGAAGGTAACAAAAGGTTTATTCGCAACGCGTTTCAAAGTGCTCTCGCAAGTTACCCACAAATCCTAAATAGCTGATGCTCTTTCTTTTTGAATTATCCACTAGAAAAAACACTACATAATACACAACAGGAGTCAATAGCAAGGCTATAAAGACACTCAGGAGATGCATTTTGTAAACGGTCTCACCACAAAAATAGTAAGTGTTTTGTTCATTGCTTAATGGATTTTAAAAAAAGGCCACAAAAATACACCAAAAAAAACATTAAACAAAACACTGGTGGAAAAAATACTTTGCTAAAGAAAGAACCAAAACCCTTATGAATACAAAATACAGAGAAAACGCCAAAGTCAAGGAGCATTTCCTGAAGAGTTTTCTGGTGCCTTTATTGATCACCAGAAAAAAACAGAGTGTGACCATAGCCTTAGGTGGAAATAAGCTACTATTCATGTAAGTGAGGAATAGCTGTTTCGTAAGAGGGAAAAGCAGAGCTGTGGGTGGATTGTTGGCCTGTCACGTTTGATGTAACACTTGTTATGTATTCACCACCCTTTTTTATACTTTCAAATACGACAAACTTATGCTGCTTTCCATTATCTGGTACATTGTATACATTATCGCTCTGACTCAGCAGTGGATCAGATTCTTACTCTTGCTATATCTATTGGTTTTCATCATGGTGGAGAGAGGACTGTTTTCCCTAACTTTTATTGGCATAGTGTATCTTTCCATGTCTGCTGAAGGTTAGATTGTGATGAAAATTATGTTTGAATAGCTACTGAAATGCACCAGACTTTCTACTTACAGACGACAGTGAGCAAAAATATACATTGAAATACAATTTTTCTTCCTTTTCCTTTCAAATGTTTTGAACTCTATGCACATTAATATTTCTTTTGAGACTAAATAGTTTCAGAAATGAGTTGTTGATCTAAGTTAATGGAACTTAAGCCCGCTACACATCATAATCTAATTGTTGAGGCTGCGATCTCCTCCTAATCAAATTTTAATTGACTAAGGATAGTTCTTGGAATTAGGACTAAAGATTTGCCCTCTTTCTGTTCATGGCCTTTAGGCCTGTTATTATTGCGAACTGTTACTCTTGTTACCATTTTTGCTGCTAAATTATTTAAATGAGACTCATAATATAAACTTATAGGAAACGTATGTATATGTCAGCAAACTTTTGGTTGTATACAAGATTATTCCACTTTACCACTGAAAGACACATTCAGCTAAAGAGTGAACTTGTTGCCAAGGGAATATGTTGGACACGTGATGACTTGCTGCAATGCCATATTTGCAAAGAATAGGTTCATATGCCAGAAAAAAAATATTTCTAACTTGTTTACCATGCAAGAATTTTAATATACTCACTCTTGCCAAATATAAATGATGCAACTGGGTTTGAACTCCTTTGCTGGCAATGTACGACAGACCTGTTAGAGTATTAGACAATCCATCCCTTACACAAGAGTGTCCTAAAGGTCCATTACTTGACAACCTTATTCGGATCTGAATTTGTAGCCAATCTGTAAGTTCTTTTTACATTTTAAAGGCGTGGTTCAGGTTTAGCTTAAACTTCTGCAATCACTCTGTGTGTTAATTTATCATGGTCAGGCCCTATGATCCTAATCATTGATAACTAAAATCTTCCGCTTGGTTAGGCATCCCTTACTTTTTTGGTTTGGACATCTGCTGATCATGTGTGCTTTTGTCATGCTATAAGACGCTGCTCACTTCATTCTCTGGAAGTACTCTGATCCTCCTCCTATGAAAGGAACATCTCCTGGCTCTCAAAAGGTCATATGAATTACTTCATTAGGTCACTTTCACCTATTAATCCCCCCTATATCCTCCTTGAGGAGAGGGCAGGTCTTGGCAAACTCAACCTCCGCTTCTAGGTGCACCTCTGTGATATTTCAGATCCTTCTCTTGTTATCTAGCCCTGGCCACCCTCCATTTTTGGAAAAATTAGCCATTGTGTGGTGAGAAATCTCAGCACACCGTACAAAGACAGGGCTTGTCAGACACCATAGCCATAGCTTGTAGAGAAGAGAGGAACTACAAGATCCTCTCTCATTGGTATACCCCTTTGTTGGAGGGGTGCCTAATGTGTGGAGATGCCTCTCTGATAGACATATACAGTTATATGAAAAATTTGGGCACCCCTATTAATCTTAAGCTTAATGTTTTATAAAAATTGGTGTTTTTGCAACAGCTATTTCAGTTTGATATATCTAATAACTATTGGACACAGTAATGTTTCTGCCTTGAAATGAGGTTTATTGTACTAACAGAAAATGTGCAATCTGCATCCAAACAAAATTTGACAGGTGCATAAGTATGGGCACCTCACCAGAAAAGTGACATTAATATTTAGTAGATCCTCCTTTTGCAAAAATAACAGCCTCTAGTCGCTTCCTGTAGCTTTTAATGAGTTCCTGGATCCTGGATGAAGGTATTTTTGACCATTCCTCTTTACAAAACAATTCCAGTTCAGTTAAGTTTGATGATCGCCGAGCATGGACAGCCCTCTTCAAATGATCCCACAGATGTTCAATGATATTCAGGTCTGGGGACTGGGATGGCCATTCCAGAACACTGTAATTGTTCCTCTGCATGAATGCCTGAGTAGATTTGGAGCGGTGTTTTGGATCATTGTCTTGCTGAAAGATCCATCCCCTGCGTAACTTCAACTTTGTCACTGATTCTTGAACATTATTGTCAAGAATCTGCTGATAGTGAGTGGAATTCATGCGTCCCTCAACTTTAACAAGATTCCCTGTGCCGGCATTGGCCACACAGCCCCAAAGCATGATGGAACCTCCACCAAATTTTACTGTGGGTAGCAAGTGTTTTTCTTGGAATGCTGTTTTTTTGACGCCATGCATAACGCCTTTTTGGATGACCAAACAACTCAATCTTGGTTTCATCAGTCCACAGGACCTTCTTCCAAAAAGAAATTGGCTTCTCCAAATGTGCTTTTGCATACCTCAGCCGACTCTGTTTGTGGCGTGCTTGCAGAAACGGCTTCTTACGCATCACTCTCCCATACAGCTTCTCCTTGTGCAAAGTGCGTTGTATAGTTGACCGATGCACAGTGACACCATCTGCAGAAAGTTGATGCTGCAGCTCACTGGAGGTGGTCTGAGGATTGTCCTTGACTGATCTCACCATTCTTCTTCTCTGCCTTTCTGATGTTTTTCTTGGCCTGCCACTTCTGGCCTTAACAAGAACTGTCCCTCTGTTCTTCCATTTCCTTACTATGTTCCTCACAGTGGAAACTGACAGGTTAAATCTCTGAGACAGCTTTTTGTATCCTTCCCCTGAACAACTATGTTGAATAATCTTTGTTTTCAGATCATTTGACAGTTGTTTTGAGGAGCCCATGATGCCACTCTTCAGAGGAGATTCAAACAGGAGAACAACTTGCAAGTGGCCACTTTAAGTAGCTTTTCTCATGATTGCATACACCTAGCTATGAAGTTCAAAGCTCAATGAGGTTAGAAAACCAAAAAAAGTGTTTTAGTAAGTCAGTAAAAAGTAGGTAGGAGTATTTAAAACAAGAAAATGATAAGGGTGCCCATACTTATGCACCTGTCAAATTTAGTTTGAATGCAGATTGCACATGTTCTGCTAGTACAATAAACCTCATTTCAAGGCATAAACATTACTGTGTCCAATAGTTATTAGATATATCAAACTGAAATAGCTGTTGCAAAAACACCAATTTGTATCAAACATTAAGCTTAAGATTAATAGGGGTGCCCAAACTTTTTCATATAACTGTATTGCTTCACAGTTCGGGGTGTTGCCCACTGATTAAAACTTTTTGGACCCATATTTTTCAAATCTATCATCAAGTCTCCATTTATAACACCCTGAAGGCTGAACTTCTATCTTTCATTACCAGCTTCACTAAGGGCCTTACAGGGAATCGATCAGTAAGATCAATCCACGAGACTGCATATGTGCGCATGTACTGTATGTTTTGGAAAGCAAAATCCATTGACACGTTTATATTTTGTACTTGCTGCTGCATTCATAAGAAATCTGTGTTCTAATTAATATGCAAATAAGATGCTAAAGGATTTGTTCTTGACAAAGCATATCCTGAGCCTCTGTCTCACGAGGTTGTTTCCCAACCTAACACCAGCCTCTTTTGCTTGATTGATAACTCACTCATCTATGTAATATCAAGAGCCAGACAAGGAAATCAGACAGTGAATTATCAATCACGCTAAAGAGGCAAGTGCTAGGCAGAGAAATTACCTTGGGAGGAAGAAGCTCAAGAAATATTCAGTCACGCCCAGAGCACTTAACTCTTCAATTGCATGGAAGAAACATAAAAGATATAGAAGGGTTGATGGATTTAGTGTTCAAACAACTACAAGCCCACATATACATTTCATTTTGGGAGGGGTAATCTTACTGAAGGATTCCCTATATGAAAATCTGCTTTGCGGTTCTTTTTCGCTGCAACATGTGCTGTGATCCCTCATCAATGGAGATACTCCAATCACCAAAATATTGTCATGTACATTTTCGGTATACATTGAGGAATGATTTCCTCTATCTGACATCACTTACTGGCAAGATTCTGAAAATTAAAGGAATCTGTCACCCCAAAATTGCCATATCAGATAGAGATATGGCTGAATAGTGCATCCCATAACAAAGCTAACGGTGGGTATCATATATCATGATACCCCCGTTTTCAGATCAAAATACCTTTGTACCTTTGTAAACTTCGTTTTTTTCCCTGTCAATCACTGCAGTCAGGTCAGGAGGGCGGCGGTTTCTATGTCCTCACCCCCCCGCTCCTCGGCATCCGTTGCGTATCGCCGTCTGTGAATCCCACAGACGGCGTTCAGCTTCCCGCAATTGAGCAATTCAAATTCGGGCGGCGCATGCGCAGTGTGCTTTACCCGACAGTGGGCAAAGCATAAAATCAGTACAGCGCATGCGCTGCTCTTTCCTTGCCCCGTAAATGTCTACTTGCCTTGGACGACTTCCGGGCAAGGAAAGAGCAGCGCATGCGCTGTACTGATTTTATGCTTTGTCCACTGTCGGGCAAAGCACACTGCGCATGCGCCGCCCGATTTTGAATTGCGCAATTGCGGGAAGCTGAACGCCGTCTGTGGGATTCACAGACGGCGATACGCAACGGATGCCGAGGAGTGGGGGGTGAGGACATGGAAACCGCCGCCCTCCTGACCTGACTGCAGTGATTGACAGGGAAAAAAACGAAGTTTACAAAGGTATTTTGATCTGAAAACAGGGGTATCATGATATATGATACCCACCGTTAGCTTTGTTATGGGACGCACTATTCAGCCATATCTTTATCTGATATGGCAATTTTGGGGTGACAGATTCCCTTTAAATTAAAAACCTTTTTAAAATGTATTATTTCTAATTAGGAAATTTAAAAAATGTGTCAAAACATAAAAATAGAAACGTATATCGACATACATTGGCACTGTTTCATCTGGAGGAAGCTTGTACTATTAGTGGATCCTGTAAATAGGGGTATAGTATAGAATTGGAGGTGCACAAATCTCACAGAAAAAACAATATATGTGAAATTCTTGTACAAGAGGCAGGGAGGAACCTTACCATATTTATACAAGGAGCTGGAGCTTAGTTGAACTTCCCTTCTTCGCTACTGTTTTTGTTGTGTTTAATGAAGATGTGAAAGTGTGAATAAAGTAAAGTTTTTAATATATAGTGAGAGCAGGGCCGGCGTCAGCACCCGGCACACCCGGGCCAGTGCCGGGCCCTGAGCAGGTGGGGGGGCCCACTCGCAGTCTGGCACCCCCGCGCGGAGAGCGGTGTCAGCGCCGCCACTGGGCCCCCCCACCTGCTCAGGGCCCCGGCAGCAGCTGGCAACAATGCTTACCTCTCCCGTGCCTCCGCTGCCGCAGCTCCGGGCTCCAGGGGGCGCCGGCGCTTCCTCTCACAGCCGGCCGCTGAATGACGTCATCATTCAGCGGCCGGCTGTGGCACAGAGCGCGGGGACGCTGAACAGGTAAGACGTCTCTGTGTGTGTGTCTCTGTGTGTGTATGTAGTGCGGTGCTTTGTGTGTGTATGTATGTGTGTGTGTGTATGTATGTATGTGAGAGAGTGCTTGTGTGCTGTCTGTGTGTGATGATGGGCAGGCATTGCTGATAATGGGGAGGCATTGATGATGGGGAGAAGATGATGATGGGCAGGCATTGCTGATAATGGGGAGGCATTGATGATGGGGAGAAGATGATGATGGGCAGGCATTGCTGATAATGGGGAGGCATTGATGATGATGGGGAGAAGATGATAATGGGCAGGCATTGATAATGGGGAGAAGATGATGATGGGCAGACATTGATGATGATGGGGAGAAGATGATAATGGGCAGGCATTGATGATGGGGAGAAGATGATGATGGGCAGACATTGATGATGATGGGGAGGAGATGATGATGGGCAGGCATTGCTGATAATGGGGAGGCATTGATGATGATGGGGAGAAGATGATAATGGGCAGGCATTGATGATGGGGAGAAGATGATGATGGGCAGACATTGATGATGATGGGGAGGAGATGATGATGGGCAGGCATTGCTGATAATGGGGAGGCATTGATGATGATGGGGAGAAGATGATGATAATGGGCAGGCATTGATAATAATGGGCAGGCATTGATGATGGGGAGAAGATGATGATGATGGGCAGGCATTGATGATGATGGGGAGGCAATCATGATGATAATGGGGAGTCTTTCCACAGCGCCCTTTCCTGAGCTGTTACAGTGCAGAACGCAGTACAGCGCAGAGGAGAGCTCCATATTTTGTATGGAGCATTATATGGGGACCAGTATCCTGTATGGAGCATTATATGGGGACCAGTATCCTGTATGGAGCATTATATGGGGACCAGTATCCTGTATGGAGCATTATATGGGGACCAGTATCCTGTATGGAGCATTATATTGGGTCCAGTATTCTGTATGGAGCATTATTTTGGGTCCAGTATTCTGTATGGAGCATTATATGGGGGGTGACATCCTGCATGGGGTATTATATGGGTGATGAGGGGGAGACTGTGGTGCCCATAATATTGTATGGAGGACTGTACTGTCCGGTCTGTACTGTGCGCTGTGAGGATTTGGCGGTTTTTGAGCTATTGTACAATTTACAATAGATATCACTCATGTAATGGAAGAAGTGAAGTATTTGGCATTGTACTATACCCATATTTCTCTGCCGTATCTGTGCATCATGAATCGTGGTCTGTGTTAAAGGGGCCCACTGAGGCTCTTTCGCCCGGGGCCCATAAAAACCTGGAGCCGGCCCTGAGTGAGAGCCCTCTCTGCTTCTCATACAAGAATTTGACATAAGATTTATTTGAATCTTTCCTAAACATATACTTTAAAAAGTGACCAATTTCCACCAAAGTCTGATAACCACAAGAGGGCAGTACTTAGTTTGTAATCTACTTTTTAGGGTAAAGTATTTTTCCCATAATCAACACTTCTTATCAATTATCTGGAATGTCTTATTACTGGGCTCATGATTGGTGATGGTCCCAGTTGTGGGACACCATAATAAAGCTTATGTGATGTAATTTCCGCCAGATCACAATACAACACTGGTGGTCACATGAGTGCATGGTAGAAAGCTTAAAAGGGGCCCTTTCAGTAATGTAAGTCAGTGGCAAAAATTATACTGGGATGTTATGGTTTGAAAAAATACATTTTAATCCTGGACAACTCCTTTAAAACTGATTTCTGTATATTTTTTTGCATTGGAAATCCCTATAAGCACATTTTTTATGTAAATAAATGCAACATTTTGATCATAGTTAATTATATAGTTATTTATATTTTTATATATATTTAAAAGGGTTGTCCAGTTTTGAAGTGAAGTAAGAAAGTATTTATTGGCAATATTTGACCCCTCAGCGATGGAAGACTAGTGATGAGCGAGTATTACTCGTTTATCTCGGGTGGTCTCCATGTATTTCGGCGTGTTCAGAGATTTCGTTTTCATTGTCTCAGCTGCATGATTTGCGGATGCTGGACAGGCTGAATACATGTGGGAATTCCCTAACAAACAGGCATTCCTCACATGTATTCAGTCTGTCTAGCAGCTGAGACGACGAAAACTAAATCTCAGAGCCCGTCAAAATACTCGGAGACCACCCGAGCATGCTTGGGTAAACCCGAGAAACGAGTATGCTCGCTCATCACTAGTAGCAACCACTGCAAATAATCTCATGTTGTGAGCGGTGACATCAGTAAGGTTCAAGCAGTTCACAGTTGGCGAATAACACAGAGGTTTCTGTGAGAACCGCCGACTGTGACCTGCAGTAACCTTAATGACGTCACCGCTTGTCACTAGAGCCGGATTCTCGTGCTACTCTCAATTAGAGATGAGCGAATATTTCAATGTTTGGTTCGGATTACGATTCTCCGAATTTGCAATATTTGCCAATTAATTTGTTGAATGTTCGCCGAACATTACCGAACGGCATTCAGCTCAATGGAGGCAAAAACAAACGCATGCACAACATCTTGTAATGGCCCCAAATATTGCCAAAACACATCAAATTAGGGGCAGACACCAGGAAAGTGGCCTCAATTCACTCACAGTATTAATTGTAGCATGGCACTGCAGCAATCAGATAGGCATGAGGTACCGGGTCTAGGACAGCATTTACAGCATTCAATTGAATGTCACAGTAAGATGAGGTGGGTGAGGGATCAGTGTAGGCGCCCTGTGCTGGGAGCCCTGATACCATGCAACATCTCTACCTGCTTTCATACTCAGCCACACTCAGGTGGCACAAATATCATATAAATTTCATACACTACTATTGTCAGAAAAATCTAAGGATAGTAACACACAGTCAAGGAAGTGGAGGCCTGACGGTCTTGGAGGCCTACTGCTACAGGTAACACGCATGAAGGAGATCTACCCATTTACAAAAATTAGTGGCACACACCAACAAAGTGGCATCAATTGAAATAAAGTAGAATTAGTATAGCGGGGACCGACACCTCTTCCAACACAGCCAACCCAGAGGATGGAGACTGTAATGGGCAAGGTGGTGGAATCACTGTTCCGTATCCCTCTGAAAGCCTGGAAGTGGCATAACTAGGTGGCCTACCAAACCTCTATTGGGATAAGTGGCACCAGGTGAAAACTGCGACCCAAGGAGGTACAAAGAGGTGGCACCAGGTGCTACTCCATGGCTGACCTACAGAAGGTGACAGCTGACCCCCTACAGCGGGTAAGCTGCTACGGCCCAAAGGAGGGATGAAAAATGCTGGCAGGCACTGTAGAGACTCTGGAACCACGGGTGCAGATGGGACTGGCTGAGGAAAAGAAAAACACTGGCAGGTGCAGACTGGACCAGGTGTTAGACAGATGGGCACTGGCAGGTGGGATCTGGACCGGTTGATGGACAGAAGAGCGTGGACAGGTAAGGGCAGATGGGCACAGGCAGGTAAGAGCAGATGAGTACAGGGTAGACAAGCAGACAAGCGGACCTGGGGAACCTGACAACTAGCAAGCATGCAATGCAAACTAACAACGTAGCCCAAGCACCTCCATGTTGGAGGAGAAGACTTAAATAGAAGGTGTTGCCCAGCTATAGGTTGGGAATTCCTTAGGCTGATGTGGGTAGTCCCTTTAAGATGGAGGGAGAGCGCGCATGCGCCCTCTAAGCATAATTCCCGGTCTTACAACTGAACAAAGGGCCCAGTCTGTAATGTCAACAGATCAGAAAGTCGTGTAGTAAGAGGGAATGGTCCACTGTTTCAAAGACAGATGCCAGGTCCAAGAGAAGGAGGAGGACAAACTCACGTCGCTTTCATTTGGCGGTTAGTAGGACGTTGGTGACTTTAGTCAGGGCAGTTTCAGTGGAATGAAGTCAGATTGTAAGCGGTCAAAGAGTGAGCAAGAGGAGAGGTGGGAGGACAGTTCTAAATGGACGTGTTGTTCCAGTAGTTTGGAGGAATAGGGGAGAAATGATATGGGGCAATAGGTAGACACAGAGGATGGATCAAGGGTGGGATTTTTGAGGATGGGTGTGATCGAGGTATGTTTCATTCAGGATGGAAGACACCAGTTTTTAGTGACAGGTTGAACAGGTGGGTTAGGCTTGTGATGAAGACTGTGGTAAAGTTTGGAAGGAGGTGGGACGTTATTGTATCAAGTTCACAGGTGGTGAGGCAAAGTATTTAGCTGAGATGAGAGGGAGGGGGAACTGGTGGATGCAATAAATAATTGAAAGTACTGAATAACTGTTTAGGGTTGTGAGACAGGTATGATATGAGGGATGAGAAGTTGGTTTGCTTTGCTGCAGTCAGAATTTTTGCAGCATGTTTACAACTTCTGCTACTGGATGGGCAGCTCCACTCCCTTTCTTTGGCAGCCATATAACGGTACGCTTTGTAGCTGAGGTCCAGAAAGAACATGTGTTCCAGTAGATGGCAAGCTCTGCATCATGTGGACTCTGCTCCTCTTCCTCCACCTTAACATCACACACAGTACAGTCCTCAGTGGTGGCACCCCAATTATCATTCTTTCCCCCTACATCACAACTCTGCAAGTGCCCAACTGACTGTTGGGAACCACAGATGGCTGAGTCTGCAGATCGCTTCACACATTGTATGCCATGGGCATAGGAAGTGTACTCTAAAGATTCACAGAGTCAAAAGGAGGAAATCATCTGCACTGATGGCCAAATTTTTTCTTACTTTGATGCATGGCCAGACGAAGTTTGGTCCGAGAATAAACCGAACCCTCGTCAACAGAGGTTAACCCCGTTGGGTGAAGGTGATCCATTTGTGATGAGACTCAGATATTTGAGGTGCCAGCGGACTGTACTGTGCTGTCAAGGCAGGAAGAGGAAGAAGGGGGCTCTCAGGGCAAGGAGTGGGAGAACAGAGAGGATGTTGATGAGGTAGATCACACTTGGTGTAAACCCAGAGACATGCAGCTGAGTATCTCAGCAGAGGAGGAGGAAGATGAGAAAGTTACGTAGACACAGAATTATGCAACCACGACAACCAATGCATCCTGAGGCCCAACTGTTATGATTCAGTAACCGAGGAGGATAACAGAGAAATAGGCTAGGCAACCAGACACCCAGAGAGGTTGGTAACTTAGCGGATTGCAGACCCCTAAACTGATAACACAACTAGAATTAGCCGTGGGACGTACCTACGATGCCCTAGACACCTCGACACAGCCAAAGAGTTAACTAAGCCTAAAGAGAGAAAGGGGAAAGCTAAACTGCCCTGGAGTAGAGCCCCAATGGAATAGATAGCCCCCAAACACATTGCAGGTGAGACAGATGAAGTACAAAACACAGGCAGAAAATAGAGTGAGCAAATGCTGGGGCCCAAACTGTCTGGATAGAACAGGACAGGAAAGGATACTGTCTGCAATCTCACAAAAACCCTAAGAAAAATTCCAACACGTCTGATATGCAAAAATACTGAGGCAACACGACCTCTCCCCCACTAAATCAGAGCTCTGGTGTGAACTGGATTCAAAACAACAGATACTGAAATAACTGGGGACTAGAAATACAGAAAAGAGTGACATAAGCTGTGGCAAAGGAAAACAGAGTCCAGCACAGGTCGCCGCAGGGAACCAGGCTGAACTCACACCAGCAAGGCAGAGAACAGAGAAAAATAAAAATGCCACAGGGTAAAACAGACAAATAACTATCTGAAAGATGCAGGGTAAAGCAGGGAGCAAGCAGATTTCCAGAAGGCTCAGGAAGAAGACCAAATCACCGCCAACCACTAAGGGAAGGCTGCTCACTTAAATCTCTCCAGTCAGTAACACCTGATATCCGATCATCCTCTTCAGGTGATTGACTTCTGTCAGCCAGACCAGTTCCATTACCAGCAGCAACCACCAGAGGGAGCCCAAACTCAGAAGCCAGATTAAAAGTGTTCACAACAGTACCCCCCTTAAGGAGGGGTCACCAAACCCTCACCCAAGCCACCAGGCCGATCAGGATGGGCCCGGTGAAAGGCACGAACCAATCTCTTGGCATGAATGTCAGAATCAAACACCCAAGAATTATCCTCCTGACCATAACCTTTCCACTTGACCAAGTACTGGAGTCTCCATCTAGCCAGATGAGAATCCAATACTTTCTCTACTTCATACTCCAGATTGCCCTTAACCAATACAGTATCATGGGTCACAGCCATTGGAACTACTGGCTCAACAAACCTTTTCAACAAAGATTTATGAAAGACATTGTGAATCTTGAACGTTCCTGGAAGAGCCAAACGGAAAGAAACAGGATTAAGGATTTCCAAAATCTTATAAGGTCCAATGAACCTTGGCTTAAATTTTGGAGATGCAACCTTCATAGGAATATTTTTAGAGGACAACCAAACCAAGTCACCTACTTTAAACCGAGGACCATCAGTCCTATTCCGGTTGGCAAACCGTTGGGCCTTCTCCTGAGAGTGAGACAGCTTATCCACTACTTAATTCCAAATCTGCTGCATTCTCTCTACCATAGAATCAGCACCTGGACAAGCTGAAGTCTTCACCTGCCATGAAGAAAAATGAGGATGAAACCCTAAGTTGCAGAAAAAAGGGGACATCAAAGTGGCAGAACTAGCCCTATTATTTAGCGCAAATTCAGCCAAGGGCAAAAAAGAGACCCAGTCATCTTGATCAGCAGAAACAAAACATCTCAAATAAGTTTCCAAAGTCTGGTTTGCTCTCTCAGTCTGCCCATTGGTCTGAAAATGAAATGCAGAGGAGAAGTACAACTGAATTCCCAGTTTCGAACAAAAGGCTCTCCAAAATCTGGAAACAAACTGGACTCCTCTGTCAGACACAATATTCTCCGTAATGCCGTGCAAACGAACCACCTGCTGAAAAAACAAGGGCACCAACTCGGAAGAGGATGGCAACTTCGGCAGTGGTACCAGATGGACCATCTTGGAAAATCTATCACAGATCACCTAGATAACAGACATTCCCAGAGAGACAGGGAGGTCGGAAATAAAATCCATTTAGATATGTGTCCATGGCCTCCTGGGCACCGGCAGTGGCACTAACAATCCACTAGAGTGTGATCAGGGTTTGGACCGAGAACAAGTCCCACAGAACTGCACAAAATTCCTAACATCACGAGATAAAGCAGGCCACCAAAAGGACCGACTCACCAAATCTCTGGTATCAAAAATACCGGGATGACCAGCCAAAGCGGAGCAATGAATTTCAGACATTACTTTCCTCCTCCATTGGTCGGCGACATACAATTTCCCCATAGGGCATCATTCAGGTTTATCCTACTGAAATTCCTCCAGGGCAAGTCTCAAATTGGGTGAGATAGCGGAAAGAACCACACCCTCATTCAGAATGGTAGTAGGCTCAGTCACATCAAGAGAATCTGCAAAGAAACTCCTAGAGAGGGCATCCGCCTTAATATTCTTAATGCCCGGAAGAAAGTAGACCACAAAATTAAAACGCGTGAAAAACAAGGCCCACCTAGTCTGTCTAGGTTTCAATTGTTTGGCTGATTCGAGATAGATCAAGTTCTTTTGGTCGGTAAGGACCACAACTTGATATTTGGCTCCCTCCAACAAATGTCTCCACTCTTCAAACGCCTACTTGATAGCCAATAATTCCCGATTCCCCACATCATAATTACGTTCAGATGGGGAAAATTTTCGAGAAAAGAAGACACAAGGGTTAATCTTAGAGGTTACCGGATCTCTTTGAGACAAAACGGCTCCTGTACCAATTTCAGAAGCATCTATCTCCACCTGAAATGGTAGAGAAACATCAGGTTGCCGTAGAACAGGAGCAGAAGTGAATCTCCGCTTAAGCTTCTGAAACGCCGAAACTGCCTCTGGAGACCAATTCACCACATCAGGGCCCTTTTTGGTCAAATCCGTCAGTGGTTTCACAACACCGGAAAAATTACTTATGAATTTACGTTAAAAATTTGCAAAACCTAAAAATTTCTGTAGAGCTTCAAGGAAGTGGGCTGAACCCAATCATAAATGGCCTGAACCTTGACCAGGTCCAATTCAATAGCGGACAGAGACAAAATGAATCCCAAAAATGAAATTTTTTGTACGCCAAAGAGACATTTCGGTCTCTTAACATACAAAGCATTTTCTTTCAAAATCCGGAATACACTCCGAACATGTTCCACATGAGAATCCCAGTCATTGGAAAAAATCAAAATATTGTTCAAATAAACGATCAAAAACTTGTCCACAAAATCTCAGAAGGTATCGTTCATGAAAGATTGGAAGACGGAAGGGGCCTTAGTGAGCCCAAAAGGCATCACTAGGTACTCAAAATGCCCCTCAGGAGTATTAAACGCCATCTTCCATTCATCACCGTGCTTGATGCGAATAAGATTATACGCCCTCCTAAGGACAAGCTTGGTAAACCAACTAGCACCTTTCACTCTGAAGAATAAATTGGAAATCAGGGGTAACGGATACTGATATTTAACAGTGATTTTATTAAGGAGACGATAGTCAATACATGGCCTCAATGAGCCATCCTTCTTGGCCACAAAGAAAAAGCGGGCACCTAAAGGTGAAGAGGACGGTCTGATATGGCCCTTCTCCAATGACTCTTTGATATAAGATCGCATAGCATCATGTTCAGGTACAGATAAATTGAAGAGCCGACTCTTGGGAAATTTACAACCGGGCACTAACTCGATCGCGCAATCATAACTCCTGTCAGGAGGCAAGGACGCAGACTTACTCTCACTAAACACATCAGAGAAATCAGCCAAATAGTCAGGGACATCCTGAGACTGGGAGAGGTAGAGAAAACAGGAGTGTCACTAAGAACACATTGACAACCCCAACTAACTACCGACACAGACTTTCAATACAGAACAGGATTATGGGTCTGCAACCGAGGAAAACCCAGTACAATAATGTCATGTTGTTAGGAGTCGAGTTACCTACCGCTTCTGCACAAGGGGAATCTCAAGCCATCCCTGCTGCGGTCTCCCATCCGTCTCCGGCCGCAGTGGACTCTGCTCAGCGTCTCGCCCAGTCTAACATTGTGCAGAGGATTACTGCTGCCTCTCCTGGTTCTGCTATTGTAGCCAGTACTGGTTAGTGGTGAGCAGACGTCTTTAAGACTAAGTCCTGCATTTCCCCTTCTGAGCATGCCCAGGGTAAGATCTCATTGGAGATCAGGGTCACATGCTCAGGTACTGCAGCAGCTCCTATTGGTCCGCTAGGAAGGTCCTGAAACTACATGTGTTCTGGAATAGTTTCTTATTGGTCCTTTTCTGGCAGGCCCTGTAGTTGCTGCTAGAAAAGGGTTGTATGACCATGCGTCCATGCGCTAGTATCAATTGCATTATGTGCTTTGTGCCAGTGTGATCTTGCATGCATGTGTTAGGTCTCGACTGAAATAAGCCCCTAGAATACCGGCACCTCCGGTGAGGACACTTGTATGCATGTGTTTAGGGCTTGGCTGGAATAAGCCCCTAGAATATCGGCTTCTCTGGTGAGGAGATTGTCTGATTGCGTTGCTGATTGCATTACTACGGACTGCTGTCCGCACAGCAGTTGTCTGTGCATCCCTGTGGAGTTAACAGGACACAGTCAATATCTCTGCATCTCTACCTTAGCGACTCTGTGGTGTAACAGAGTTCGCTTATACTGCCATATAGTGCCACAGTATCTATAGTTGCGACTCTGTGAAGTAACAGAGTTCGCCATACCGCCATCTTACTAGCAGCAGGCTTTGCCTGCATGGTGGACCCCGGGCTGCGAACGCACCTATTATTTATATTTATTTTGTGCGTTCCGCCAGCCCTAACACATTAAATTATGTAACACCAAAAATTTACAGTTCTCTTGGTGGTCCGGGGCTACCCGCATTATCACCTGGGTCCAAAACTGGGGTTTATTCTCCGCTAAGGGGGTAGGATCAATACCCCTCAAAGGAATAGGAGTCCGCAGGGGTACCTTGGGAAAACCACAACGTTTGCCAAAGTCAAAATCCATCAGGTTCTGGGCTACTCCTGAATCAACAAAAGCCTTAACAGATAATGAAGATAAAGAGCAGATCAAGGTAACCGTCAAGAGGAATGTCTTGACATTGTACATTGCCCAAAACAAATGAGTGAGCAAAACGTTTTTCCCGCTTAGGGCAGACGGAAATAGTATGAGAGGCGTCCCCACAAAGAAGCACAGTTTATTACGCCTTCTAAATTCTTGACGTTGAGCCCTAGAAACAACCCTATCACACTGCATGGGCTCAGAGGTTTGTTCGAAAGGCAACACCGCCTCTCGCATAGTTTTACGTTCACGTAAACGTCTGTCAATTTGAATGGCTAATGACATAGAGTCGTTGAGACCAGAGGGACAGGAAATCCCACTATAACATCTTTTACGGTCTCTGCCAGACCTTTCCAAAAAAGAGCCGCTAGGGCATCATCGTTCCATTTAGTAAGGACTGCCCACTTTTGGAATTTCTGACAGTATAACTCTGCCGCTTCCTGACCCTGGTTCAATGCCAATAAGGTTTTTTCAGCTTGATAACATTAGATTCGTCATACAACAACCCCAGAGCCTGAAAAAGTGCATCCACATTAGCCAAAACAGGATCCCAAGGTGTCAGGGAAAAAGCCCAGTCCTCAGGGTCGCCGCGCAACAGGGAGATGACAATTTTAACCAGCTGCACCGAGTTCCCCGAGGAATTAGGTTTCCAGGCAAAAAACAATTTACAATTATTCTTAAAGTTCAAAAATTTAGACCGATCCCCAGAAAACAAATCAGGAATAGGGATCTTAGGTTCTACAGTAGACAACTGAGCGAGATAGGCAGAAATTCTCCGAACTTCAGCAGCGAGATGCTCAACGCGATCAGACAAAGGCTTAGTCTCCATTGAAGAAAATATCCTCCTACGGCCCCCAGAGAAAAAGATCAAAAAATATATAAAAAATCCTGACACCCCTTTTTTTTTTTTTTTTTTTTTTTTTTTTACTATTCTTTCCTTCTTTAGAGTACCCTAGAATCTACAGTAAGGCTGGTGATTCTGTTATGATTCGGTAACCGAGGAGGATAACAGAGAAATAGGCTAGGCAACCAGACACCCAGAGAGGTTGGTAACTTAGCGGATTGCAGACCCCTAAACTGACAACACAACTAGAATTAGCCGTGGGACGTACCTACGATGCCCTAGACACCTCGACACAGCCAAAGAGTTAACTAAGCCTAAAGAGAGAAAGGGGAAAGCTAAACTGCCCTGGAGTAGAGCCCCAAAGGAATAGATAGTCCCCAAACATATATTGCCGGTGAGACAGATGAAGTACAAAACACAGGCAGAAAATAGAGTGAGCAAATGCTGGGGCCCAAACTGTTTGGATAGAACAGGACAGGAAAGGATACTGTCTGCAATCTCGCAAAAACCCTAAGAAAAATTCCAACACATCTGATATGCAAAAATACTGATGCTACTCGACATCTTCCCCACTAAATCAGAACTCTGGTGTGAACTGGATGCAAAACAACAGATACTGAAATAACTGGGGACTAGAAATACAGAAAAGAGTGACATAAGCTGTGGCAAAGGAAAACAGAGTCCAGCACAGGTCCCCGCAGGGCAGAGAACAGAGAAAAGCAAAAATGCCACAGGGTAAAACAGAAAAATAACTATCTGAAAGATGCAGGACAAATCAGGGAGCAAGCAGACTTCCAGAAGACTCAGGAAGAAGACCAAATCACCGCCAACCACTAAGGGAAGGCTGCTCACTTAAATCTCTCCAGTCAGTAACACCTGATCTCCAATCATCCTTTTCAGGTGATTGACTTCTGTCAGCCAGACCAGTTCCATTACCAGCAGCAACCACTAGAGTGAGCCCAAACTCAGAAGCCAGATTAAAAGTATTCACAACACTCAACTCTGGCAGTGGACAGCAGCGCTTGCAGTTCTGCAGTTGCCTAGGTTGGATCTTTTTTCAGACCGGCAAAATCTAAAAAATCATGTTATCTGTCACCTTTTTTAAAAACAACCTAGTAGAGTAAAAAAAAAAAAAAATTACAGTACTACATGCATGACCTGGCACATGCGCAATCAATATGCGTTAATCTGGGAATGTCACTTTGCTAAAATGCAGACAAGTGGTCTCGCCAACCACCGTCCTCCCCATCCATGGCATCTTCTGATTCTTCCTCCTCCCTCACCGTGGCAAGTGTTGTCACACAGGTGTCTGGCCTAAGAACCTCCACTTGTTTACCCCTTACAGTTGTGATGACTTAAAGCCTGTCAGCTGATATGGAATTGGACACGCCAGCTATTTTTGACTGATCTTACATACCAAGCACACCCCATGTTTCTCAATCCACCATAACATCTCCGCCTGCACCTCTCTCACAGTCCAGCAGCTTGTCGTGTTCACCCTACTCCACCCTGTGTCAGGACAGCAGCAAATCCTCGTTTGTACAGTTGTGCTCACATAAAAAGATTTTATACTCCTACACATGGCAAAGATAACAACTTGAATTTCAACATCTTCAATATACTAATAACCTTTATTTATATATCGCAAACACATTCTGCATAGCTTTACAAGTCAGCAGATCATATAAAACAGTCAAAAGTTATCAAGTTTAAGATAATCAAACAATTAAAGCAAAAATAATGACGACCCTGCTCTTCAGAGCTTACAATCTACAATGAGGTGGGGTGACACCAATTACAGGTGCTTATTTGCAAATTTGCAATGATGGTACAACCATCTTGAGGAAATGTGGGGTAGATAAAGGCTGCATGAGCCTTTTGGGTACGGTTGAGTTTGATGGCGAATTATGTTCAGAGAAGTAGAGAATAAGCTATATATATATAAAAAGGACTTTGATTAGGAACGTGATAGGCCACCCTAAAAAGATGTGTTTTTAGTGAGCACCTAAAAATGTCTAAGTTATGGTTATACTCCTAATTTCATGGGTGTAAGGTTCTTTGTCTCTGTTGACATGTTCCTTGAAACTCAGTTTTCCGTCGGCCATTTTGCTTTCTGTCTTTCTGCAGCTCTTGCCCTCAGTTAATATGGAGTTTCCAGTTTTCATGTTCCCGCCCTGATTCTTCCCTCTTGCTTCTTAAGCAGCCTCAGCTGAACAATCAGTGCTCCTTAATCAAGCCTCAGTCAGTCTGTGACCTGACTCCTGGAAGCCTTGGACTTGTACTCCAGCTATTCCCTACTGAGGAACCTTGGAACACTTTTGGACTCTGGAAACCTGCTGTTTGGTGAATCCATGTTTGCAGAGGAATTACGGTACAGAGAAGAGATCCTGAACCTGCTTTGGAGATTTATTGTAGTGCTTGAAGTTACTCTGGCCTGCTGTGTCTCCTGTCGCTGTTCCTGCAAACTGTGTGAACTTTTCAGCATGCTTGTATAAAGTAATACAAGTCATTTCATTTCAACCTATGTCTCCTGTGTTTTCCTCGCACCCAAGCACAAGACGCTATAGGAACTGTACACTATACATGACAAGATTCAGGAGCCAATGTTTAGTGTCTGCTGGGTCTGGGAAAGCCATGTCTGCTGTGACTGTGGATATCAGATGTCCGTTTAATACCTTATGTGATGACAGTGGTTGTGACTTCTCACAACCATTCCAGGTGAGCGAATTCCCTTAAAATTTTACTCTGGAGTGTAACCACAGGTAAACACTATTGTTTTTTTTTTTTTTTTCCTTTCCTCTTCTCCTTCCAGCACCTCTGCCTTAAAAGATCTGGAAGATGGAAGCCCGCATAAAGGAACTTTGCGGAGTGACTGATACAATCTTTTCAGATGTACAGACTTTAAAAACCAGTTTTGCAAGCCTACAGGACCTCACTAATCATAATTTGCAAGTGTTTGGACAGACTACCCAGGAATTGCGAGCCAGGATTGAGGCTCTAGAGGAACGAGCCCAGGCTCCTGCCATAACCCCAAGTTCTGGGATCCCCAAATTACCTCCTTTTCGTTTTGGCGGTGAACGTGAGAAATTCAGGGATTTATTAATCAATGCAATTTATTTTTCTCTGCACATGCTTCACAATTTCCCACTGAACGATCCAAAGTGCTTACTATAATCATGTTGCTTACCAATAAGGCTTTGATGTGGGCAAACCCTCTGATTGAGACTGAGGATGATTGTTTGAATCACCTTGATGCTTTTATTTCAGCCATGGGGCAGGTGTTTGATGACCCCAATCGAGGTGCAACAGCTGAAGCAGCCATGTTAACTTTGCGCCAAGGTAAGCATTCAGTAGCCGAATATGCCCTGGATTTCAGGAGATGGGCTTGATACCACTTGGGACACTTCCGCTAAAAAATCTATTTTTCGGAAAGGGTTGTCTCCACTGATTAAGGATGAACTTGCTCGTGCCGACCCTCCCACTGCGTTAGGTGACTTTATTAACTATTGTATCCGTATTGATGCTCGTCTGAACTGAACGCAGACAAGAGAGATGGTTCGAAAATAATCGCACTAACCTTTTACTACCTCCCTCCTCAGCTAAGGAACCTTTAAGTAGGATCACAAGGGAACCAGAACCTGAACCCATGCAGGTGGACTCTTTACAAAGACGGGTTAGTGATGCACGCAAAGAACATCGTATAAAGGAAAATCTATGTTTCTACTGTGGTAAGTCAGGGCACTTCATTATAAACTGCCCCAGCCGTTCTCGTAAGACTACTGCAGCAGTCATTCACTGTGAGTGTTGCGAGAGGAGCTCTGTCATGTCCGAGCCTCAGGCTCCAGAGAGATCTGCTGCAAGAGATCTTGATTTCTCTGACTTAAACTCTGTTAGTTCTGGGGACGATGACGGTAAAAACGCTGCAATTTTTCAAGTTTCCTCAGCGGTGTCCCAGCTGAGTTGTAAAAGAAACAATTCTCATTGCTTCCTTTCCATCAAACTCTGGGTTGACTCAGTCTGGGTGTCTAGCTCTGCTATGATCGACTCAGGAGCAAGTGGAAATTTTATGGATATCTCCTTTGCTCTGAAACAGGGGATACGTTCAGTGAAGAAGGCTACTCCAGTACAGATGTAGACTGTGGATGGCTCTCTACTGACTTCTGGACCAGTGGATCAAGAAACAGAGCCTTTGAGGGTCCTTATGGGTAAAGATCATCAGGAGAAAATGTATTTTTTGCTTATCTCTTCTCCCCACTTTCCCATCATTCTAGGGCTACCATGGCTGCAGGCGCAGAATCCTACGATTAACTGGGAGACCAAAGAATTACACTTTCCGGAGAAACAGATGAGTCAAGGAGTTTCAGCTTGCTCTGTTCCTAAAGGAACCATGTCAGTCCCTGAACTACCAGCTGTATACCAGGACTATGTGGATTTATGTGACAAGAAGAACGCTGATCAGCTTCCTCCTCACCGTCCATATGATTGTCCAATTGAATTATTGCCCGGAGCCGAGATACCTTTTGGTAAGATCTACCCCCTAGCGGGGCCCGAGCTAAAAGCTTTGAAGGATTATATAGACGAAAATTTAGCCAAGGGCTTCATACGCCCCTCTTCATCTCCCGCAGGTGCACCCATCTTCTTTGTGAAGAAGAAAGATGGATCTCTGAGACCCTGCATAGACTATAGGGAACTCAATAAGGTTACTATTAGAAACCGTTATCCATTGCCTTTAATCCCTGAGTTGTTGGAGAGAGTGCGGCATGCCAAAATTTTCTCTAAACTGGATCTCCGTGGGGCCTATAACTTGGTCCGTATTAGACCTGGGATGAATGGAAGACTGCTTTCAGGTCACGCTATGGACACTTTGAATATCTAGTTATGCCTTTTGGTCTGAGTACCGCCCCAGCCACTTTCCAACACTTCGTGAATGATATCTTCAGGGATCTCCTAGATACATTTGTGGTGATTTATCTGGATGATATTCAAATTTTTTCTAACTCCACAGAGGAACATCATGGACAGGTGAGAATGGTCTTAGAACGCCTAAGACAAAACCATCTCTACATCAAGCTTGAAAAATGTGAATTCCATAGGACCGAAATTAAATTTCTGGGGTATGTACTATCTACGCAAGGGATTAGTATGGATGGAAGCAAGACCCAAGCCATCAAGGATTGGCCAATTCCTAGAAATGTGAAGGAGGTGCAGCGTTTCATCGGGTTTGCCAACTTCTATAGACGTTTCATTAAGAATTTTTCTGAGGTAGTGTCACCTATCACCCAACTTACCCGGAAACAGTCTAGGTTCTCCTGGACCCCGCAAGCTCAGGAAGCATTTTCCTGTTTAAAGGATAAATTTACCACCGCACCTATCTTAGTACATCCCAACCCCGAGCTTGCCTTCATAATAGAGGTGGATGCTTCAGACTGTGCCGTTGGAGCTATACTCTCTCAGAGAACAGGTGAGAAGAATGTCTTGCATCCCTGTGCCTTCTTTTCCCAGCAGTTGTCTTCGGCTGAGAGGAACTACGATGTGGGCAATAGAGAATTGTTGGCCATTATTGCCGCCTTCAAGGAATGGAGACACCTTCTTCAGGGAGCTGCACAGCAAATAGTCGTCCTGACAGACCATCGTAACCTTGAATTTATCAGGTCGGCTAAGTGCCTGACTCCTCGCCAGGCTCGCTGGAATCTTTTCCTAAACCAATTTAATTTTGTCATTTCTTATAGACCAGGATCGCGCAATGGAAAGGCTGATGCACTCTCTAGGATTCATTCAGCAGAGACACGTCCACTTACTCCTCCTAAGACTATTCTTCCTGACTCTAGATTCCTGGGAGTGATTCATAATCAAGACCTACTTAAGGACATCAAGGAAGCATACCATGCAGATTCTTTGTTGGCTCAACCCCCAAGGGACGTAAGTCTTGTCTTTAAGAATGGTGTGTGGATTCAGGACAACGTCTGTATATACCTGAAACAGTCAGATTGAGAGTATTGCAACTCATCCACGATTCCAAGATAGCCGGGCATAGGGGAATTCTAAAGACACAAGAATTTCTTTCTCGTTTCTTTTGGTGGCCCACTTACAGGAAAGATGTCTTAAACTATGTCACTTCATGTGAAGTCTGTGCAAGATGCAAAACACCTCGCTCCTCACCAACTGGTCTGTTGCAACCTCTTCCCACCCCGTCCCGCCCAGGGGGATCCATTTCTATGGACTTCATTGTGGAGTTACCAACCTCTCAAGGGAAGAACACCATTCTAGTGGTGGTTGACCGTCTAACAAAGGCAGCTCATTTTATCCCTTGTGTCGGCTTACCCACTGCAAAACAGACATCAGACTTGATGATTAAGAATGTGTTTCGCTTACATGGAGTACCGGATGAGGTCATTTCGGATCGAGGGGTGCAATTCACTTCAAGGTTTTGGCAAAATTTCTGTGCAGCATTGGACATTAAAGTAAACCTTTCTTCTGCTTTTCATCCCCAGACTAATGGACAGACAGAACGAACCAATCAGACCCTGGAGCAGTATCTCCGCTGTTTTATCTGCCACCTACAGGATGATTGGGTGGATCTACTTCCACTGGCTGAGTTCTCTTATAACAACTCTCAGAGCGCCTCCACTAAGCAGTCTCCTTTTTACTCCAATCTAGGTTATCATCCTAACATTCTTCCTCGATTTCCCATAGATACGCCCTTGCCGGCAGTGGCTGAAAGAATCACTTCTTTACAAAAGAATATGGATCTTCTAAAGGAAAATCTAGAATTGGCTCAGGAAAGGTACAAGAAAGCAGCAGATAAATTTCGTAAACCTGCACCAGCTTTCAAGGTAGGAGATTTGGTCTGGCTGTCAACCAGAAATCTTAAATTAAAGATTCCATCGTCTAAATTGGGACATAAGTACATTGGACCTTATAAGATCAATAAGATTATAAGTGCTGTTGCTTGTCGTCTTCAACTGCCCAGAACTATGAGAATCCACCCTGTCTTTCATGTATCCCTACTAAAGGCTGCAACACCCAATACGTTTACTGGACGTTCTTCTCCTTGCCCTAACCCAGTGCTGGTCGATGGTCAGGAAGAATTTATGGTGGAAAGGATTCTAGATTCCAGGTTGTACAGAAATCAGTTGCAATATTTGATTAAATGGCAGGGCTATCCAGTGGAGGACAACTCATGGGAACCAGTCAATAATGTAAATGCTCCTCGCCTGCTCCGCCAGTTTCATCAGAGGTACCCTGACAAGCCTGGTCTGAGGTCATCCGGAGGTTGTCCCTAAGGGGGAGTAATGTAAGGTTCTTTGTCTCTGTTGACATGTTCCTTGAAACTCAGTTTTCCGTCGGCCATTTTGCTTTCTGTCTTTCTGCAGCTCTTGCCCTCAGTTAATATGGAGTTTCCAGTTTTCATGTTCCCGCCCTGATTCTTCCCTCTTGCTTCTTAAGCAGCCTCAGCTGAACAATCAGTGCTCCTGAATCAAGCCTCAGTCTGTCTGTGACCTGACTCCTGGAAGCCTTGGACTTGTACTCCAGCTATTCCCTACTGAGGAACCTTGGAACACTTTTGGACTCTGGAAACCTGCTGTTTGGTGAATCCATGTTTGCAGAGGAATTACGGTACAGAGAAGAGATCCTGAACCTGCTTTGGAGATTTATTGTAGTGCTTGAAGTTACTCTGGCCTGCTGTGTCTCCTGTCACTGTTCCTGCAAACTGTGTGAACTTTTCAGCATGCTTGTATGAAGTAATACAAGTCATTTCATTTCAACCTATGTCTCCTGTGTTTTCCTCGCACCCAAGCACAAGACGCTATAGGAACTGTACACTATACATGACAATGGGGACAAAGGGTAAGAGGTAAGTCATCTAGGTAGGAGATTTAACTGAACTGGACAAAGTCCAGGTCAGGGGTTTTACAGTCTTTGTGTGTTTCAGAGCTGGAAAGTTGTGAGAGGCCATGAGAATTGCCTAGAGATAGAAGCTGGGATGCAGTTGGGGAGGTGGAGCTGTTGAAGTCTCCCAGGATCAGGGTTGTCAATTTTGAGGACATGAAGTGTGGCCACAATGCATAAAAGTGGTCAAGGAAGTAGGTGGGTGAGCCTGGGGGCCGTAATTGACTGCTACTCCGAGGGAGAGGGATGGAACACCCTGATGGTGTGAACCTCAAAAGAAGAATGGCGTCCAATTGGCCTGTATTTATTTATTGGGTTAAAAACAGGATTGTTGTTGGCAGCAAGGAGTGTAGGGTTATTGTGAGTTAGCAGTGATAGTACGGCGGGATATACACATATTCCATGTGTTCTAATCTGGACGTGGATAAGCCATATGCTCACTATTACTTTTCTGAGCACTAAATTATTGTGAACAGCCTGCGGTCTCCTCAGATGATTCATCGCCCAGTGGTGTTATTGTGTGAACAATAGGGGCCAGCTGAGAGCTATTCAGTACAAAGACCACAGCGCTTGTTTCTGTATGCCTCATGACCTGTGATCTCTGTGATTATTGCATGGTCACTCCAATCTGTTGGCCACGGAAATACAGCCTTTCCGCCTTATGGATACAGACGATTTCCGAAAGCTGATGGCCGTCGCATTCCCCCCAGTACCAGTTGCCCAGTCAGCATTACTCCTTTAAGAAAGATGTGCCTGCGCTACAGCAACAAGTTGCAGACAACATCACCCGTTCCCTGAAAAATTCTATGTCTGCCAGGGTGCATTTCAACAATGACACCTGGATGAGCAAGCATGGACAGGGGAGTTACATCTAGATGACTGGGCACTGGGTGACTCTGGTGGCTGTAGCAGCAGTCGGGGAAGGGGCTGCTCCACAATTCTTGCAATCTCCAAGGCTTGCAGGGCACTTAGGGATGGAGAAATAAACCACTACACACCATAAGATGGATAGCTAAACTACTAGACAACAGGGGTTGGAGAACTAAACTACTAAGCAGCTAGGGTTGTAGAACTAAACCACTACACACTATACAATGGATAACTAAGCTAATAGACAACAGGGTTGGAGAACTAAACTACAAGATTGCAGAACTAAACAAATTAACACCAGAACAAGTAGAACTAAACTAATAGACAACAGAAGAACCAAACTACTAAACAGCTTGGGTTGGAAAACTAAACTGCTACACACCCGGGGATGGAGAACGAAAGAAGTAGACACAAAGGTGTCACTAGACACCAAGTCTTGGAATCCCCAGGGCATATGGAACAAACCTCTGTATGCAACAGTTCCTGCAGTGATTCAGCCTCCTCCATCTCCTCTAGGGCCTCCACCTGCGCACTGAAACTCTGCCTTAATTAAACACACATTCCAACACTGCAGAGAGAATCCCTCCTCTACCTCCGTACTGTGCAGAGTTTACAATAATATGCTTTGGAGATTGCATTCATACTAATCAACAGTTGTGGACAGTTATCCATGCTGACTTTGAGCAATGGCTTTCTACACTCAACCTGGAGCCAGGGAACGTCATGTTTGATAATGTTGAAAACCTGGTGGCGGCCCTATGCCGGGCCAACCTTATACATGTGTCTTGCATGGCTTGCATCCTCAACCTTATGGTACAGCAATTCATCTGCCACTGTCCCAGCCTGGATGCACTGCTGCCAAAACCACTGTCATGCTGACTTCCACCATTCCACTTCAGTTGGTATAGAGATCTTTCGGACTACCAGTTAACTGGTTGATATGCAATATGACCACACCGTGGAACTGAACTCTGCACATGTTGCAGCGACTGTGGCAGCAGCGCCGAGACGTGATGCAGGATGACATTTTTCATAGCTTGGCAAAACGCAGTACGAATGTGGTGCAATTCACACTTGTGTACTGGATACAGATGAAGGACCTCTGCACCCTTCTGTATGTTTTCTTAATGGCTACTAAGATGGTAAGTGGTGATGATGCCATCATCAGCATCCCTATTACTGTCATCTACATGCTGGAGCACACTTTAAATATTATGGGTGAGCAGGTGGTGGTAGTGGTCCTGGGGAAAGAGGAGGAAGCAAGGAGGATACCGTTAGGGTTAACAATATCTATAAGTTCAGGTCTGTAGTCTCACAGACATTTTTCATGGGATGAACAAATGGAAAAGGACCATGAAAAGGACGAGAAGGAAGAGGTGATGGATGCGCAATAGTTAGGAAATGAAGACGATAATGATTCCCTCTATGTTGTCCGTGGTTGTCAGGAGGGGATGAAGGAAGAAAGCTTGAGTGTTATACCACTACCCACACACTGTGGAGTTGGACCTCATGAAAGAGACCGACCCATGAGTGCCTTTTTGCAGCACTATCTGCAACATGATTGTTACCCATATAGTTATGAATCAAAATAGTGCTGACTACTGGGTTGCTAGTGTGTTCTATCCACAATACAAAAGTAAATATTGCCTGTTGCTTCCCCACCCAGAAAGGAACGCGCCCTTGACAGTGGTTTTCCCCAACACAGCAGTGAGGCACAAAGTTTGAATCGCAGTGATAGCCTTCCAACCACAGAAATGATCAGTTGTCAACGCAAAAATATTAGCAGTTGTGCAGCGCTGTAGTCCTGTGTTACAACCCCACCAAGGACAGCATCTGCAAAGAGTTTGTATGCTCTACCCGTGTTTGTGAGGGTTTACTCTAAGTAATGATTTTTCTACCCACACTACAAAGACATACAGATAGTAAATTTAGATTGTGAGTCCCAACGATAACAGTGCCAGTAATGTCTGTAAAGCGAATATTGAATTATTGGCGCTATATAAGTGATAAAACTCCCCAAAAAATTTAAAATGATGCTCAGCCACACTCAGGTGGCATACATGTCAGTTTTGTAGATTATTATTGTCAGAAAAATGTAAGGATAGTAACACGGGTAGTTGACTCAAAGACAGTGGAGGACTGCCGGTATCGGAGACCTATTGCTACAGGCAACACACATGAAGGAGACCCAACGCGGAATGTACACATTTCCAAAAATTAGTGTCAGACACTAACAAAGTGGCATCAATTTTAGCACAGTAGAAATAGTATAATAGGGACCAACATGTTTCCACTACACCCAAACCAGCAGATGGATACCCAAACAGGACTGTTCACATTTCCACAAATTAGTGTTAACATCTCCAGCAGTAGCAGCAACAGCAGGCTCATAAGCCACACTACAGATATCAGAGACTGCAATTACACAAGAACAATGCAGCACACTAAAAACTACAACATCCACTAACAGAAGTTGTTAGTTGTCTTTGGATAGGACATCACATTAGTGGTTCACTAGTGCTTTCAGAAACATTAACACCTACCCAACATACACCTCGAACACCAAGCCTAATCCTCCTTCCTCCACAACCTCGCTTTTTACTAGTCATATTGCTCAGATAGTGTACTATGAGCATACTGTTAGCAACTAAAAATACATTTTTTACTCTGCACAACCTCTGCACGAAGCTGAATTTCAGCAGCACAGAATTAGAAGTTGAAATCTGGCGTGATTAATCACATTACTCACAGCTAGAGTTGAGCGATACTTTCCGATATCAAAAAAAGTATCAGAATCGGAATGGTATCGCCGATACCATTAAAATATCGGCGATACCGATACCGGAAATCCAATGTAAGTCTATGGGAACAAAATATCGTAACTAAAAAAAACCCCATTCTTTCCTTGTAAACACTAAATATACACACATAGAATACATATATATATATATATATACATGTCATTGTGACATATATATATATACATATATGTATAGTTTATACACTTCTACATAGTAAAATATCCTCTGATTCAATTGCCGGGTAAAGCCGGCTTCTGTGAAAAGACAGAAGCACCCGACATGAAATGACACTTGGTGTACATAGGGTTAACCATGTCTTTTCATGTCGTTTGCTATCTGATTTGCACAAACAATTACATCAGTCTATGTGTGCAAAATTTCACACCTGTAGGGGTTAATTAAAGGTGTAAATTCGTTGTAAAAAAAACGGACTTTTTTGCTACGAATTTACACCTTTAATTAACCCCTACAGGTGTGAAATTTGACACATAGACTGATGTAATTGTTTGTGCAAATCAGATAGCAAAGGACATGGTTAACCCTATGTACACCAAGTGTCATTTCATGTCGGGTTCTGCATTTTCACAAAAGCCGGCAATTGAATTAGCGGCTATTATACTATGTAGAAGTGTATGAACTATAAATATAAATATATATATATATTGTGTCACAAATTCAATGACATGTATATATATATGAGGTGTAAAATTGCTGAAAAAAAATGCGTGGGCTCCCGTCCTATTTTCGCAACCAGACAGACAAAACCAGTGAGTGGGGGCAGATAATAATAGCCCAGAGAGGTACCATTATTTTTGGCCCCCCCCCTGGCTACTAACATCTGCCCCCAGACACCCCAGAAAGGGCAAATCTCTAATTAGATTTGCCCTTTCTGGCACTTTGCCCGTCTATTCCCATTGCCCTGTAGCGGTGGCGAATGGGTTAATAAGGGGTTAAAATGACCTTGCAATTGAAAGGTCACTTTAAGCCAGGTTAATAATTGAGAGCTGTCAATTAGACAACTATCAATTATTAATCCTATTGCATGAAATAAAAATAAAACACACACACTTTAATTAAAAATCATTTTAATGAAATAAAGACACATGTTTTTGACCATCTTTTATTTTACTGCAAAAACCATTTCCTGTAATAAAAATAAAATAAAAAAGCAAAATTATTCTTACCTATCCCATGCACAGTCAGGTCCCACGGTGTAATCCTTCAGAAAGGGTTAATGTTTACTGCAGGGACCGCAGCTAATGCTGCAGCCTCACAGTAAACCCCCAAATGAATGAGTTCCTCTCCTGGCTGACAGGAGAGTAAAGGCTGGGTCTCACATAACGATACACCAGCGATCCCGACAACGATATGCACTTGTCAGGATCGCTGGTGTATCGCTACATGATCGCTGCTGAGCTGCCAAACAGGCAGCTCAGGCAGCGATCTGGGACAGCGACACTGCGGGTAACATCGCTTAAGGGCCCGTCTCACATAGCGATATCGCACCGAGATCGCTGCTGAGTCACTAGTTTTGTGACGCAGCAGCGAGCTCACCAGCGATATCGCTGTGTGTGACATTCAGCGACGATCAGCCCCCCTGCCGGGTATCGCTGATTGTCGCTGAAATGTCAGGACCTTTTTTTGATCGCTGGTTTCCCGCTGACAGGCACGCATCGCTGCGTGTGACAGGCGGGAGACCAGCGATCCGCTGGTAACCAAGGTACACAGCGGGTTTCCAGGCACCGCGCAGCGCTTGGAAACCCGCTGTGTACCTTGGATACCAGCTCCCTGCATCAGGGCGCTGGTATCCAAGGTACACAGCGGGTTTCTAGGCACAGCCCCGCGCCTGGAAACCCGCTGTGTACCTTGGTTACCAGCGGATCGCTGGTCTCCCGCCTGTCACACGCAGCGATGCGTGCCTGTCAGCGGGAAACCAGCGATCAAAAAAAGGTCCTGACATTTCAGCGACAATCAGCGATACCCGGCAGGGGGCTGATCGTCGCTGAATGTCACACACAGCGATATCGCTGGTGAGCTCGCTGCTGCGTCACAAAACTAGTGACTCAGCAGCGATCTCGGTAGCGATATCGCTATGTGAGACGGGCCCTTAAGTGGAAAGCTTAATTGATTGCTTTCCACTTTCACTTCAGGTCAGCCAGGGACACAATCAGTGACGTCAGAGGGAACTGATTAACAAAAATAGGGGTTCCCTTCGAAAAAAAAATGGCGTGGGGTCCCCCCTATTTTTGTTAACCAGCCAGATGAAGCAGACCGCTGAGGCCTGGATTTTCAGGCTGTTAAGGAGCCAAGATCCATGGACCTTGCCAGCCTGATAATACCAGGCCACAGCAGTCTGCATATCTTGGCTGATTAACAAAAATAGGGGATCCCCTCGAAAAAAATTGGCGTGGGGTCCCCCCTATTTTTCTTAACCAGCCAGATGAAGCAGACCGCTGAGGCCTGGATTTTCAGGCTGTTAAGGAGCCAAGATCCATGGACCTTGCCAGCCTGATAATACCAGGCCACAGCAGTCTGCATCTCTTGGCTGATTAACAAAAATAGGGGATCCCCTCGAAAAAAATTGGCGTGGGGTCCCCCCTATTTTTGTTAACCAGCCAGATGAAGCAGACCGCTGAGGCCTGGTTTTTCAGGCTGGTAAGGATCCAATATCCATGGACCTTGCCAGCCTGATAATACCAGGCCACAGCAGTCTGCTTAGCTTGGCTGGTTAACAAAAATAGGGGATCCCCTCGAAAAAAAAAACGGCGTAGGGGTCCCCCTATTTTTGTTAACCAGCCAAGTAAAATGCAGACTGCTGCGGCCTGGTATTAAAAGACTGTCAAGGCCCATGGATTTTGGCCCTCAACAGCCTGATAATACCAGGCTACAGCAGCCCCACATTTGGCGCATCAAAAGATGTGCCAATTGTGGCACTTTACCCGGCTCTTCCCACTTGCGCTGTAGCGGTGGCAAGCGGGGTAATAAGGGGTTAATGTCACCGTTGATTGCACGGTGACAATAAGCCCGGTTAATAATGGACAGGCGTCAATAAGACACCGATCCATTATTAATCCCAAAGTTTTTAAATGTTTAAAAAAAGACACAGCAAGAAAAAAGTATTTTAATGAAATAAAAGAGACAACACAGTTTTCATTTCTTTTATTACTCTCTCATTCCTGCGACGCCATCGATCTCCTGTAAAAAAATAAAAAAAACAAACCAACAGTATACCACCTGTCCGACGCAGTCCATAGTAACGACAGTCCCACGACGATCCAGCTCTGCTACATCGCAATGACAGGCAGAGCCTGACATCCCGGCGCAGCACAGCTGCTTACCAGCTTCCCCGGCGGTGACGTCATCGGACTGCTTTACGGCCGCGATTACCCAGCAGTCACTGCCGTTATCGCGAGAAACTGCATGTGACCGCCAGGGAGAAGAGGATGGCGGCCATTAAGCAGTCCGGGATGTGACCGCCGGAGATCTTCTGCCGGGTAAGTGCCGCTGACTCCTGACAGACCCGACCGACGGACACTGACAGTGACATTCCGATTCCGGTATCCGATATGACGAAAATATCGGAACTCGGAATCGGAATTCCGATACAGCCAATATCGGCCGATACCCGATATTTGCAGTATCGGAATGCTCAACACTACTCACAGCAGAAAGAATTGTTTCAGTGTAGATAAGGCCTGTATGACAGTGTGTCAAATGTAGTCATAGGTTTGTACTCCCAGACCATTCTGTCTCTCTGATTGAAATTACCTTTCAATACAAGTAATTTCATGTGTATGGTGCTGTGATCAGGCATACAAAAATGTTTAATGATTTAATTCAACATTTATGCAGGTGATGTGGAGCTCAGTATCATAAAAGGATTATACCCCCATTACAAAGGAATATTAGGAATTAGATTAGGAATCCACAGAAGAAATCTCATTAGAATATTTCCAGGAGGCATAAATATCTACATGAAATATAGAACGGTTAATTAAATTGGTCCAAATATGTATAAGGATGGTTTTATCTTTAGGTTTTCCTTCTTTGTGTTATAATGCAGACATATATATGCTTCTTCTGTTTTGCATGGGGCATATAATCAAAACACAATAAAATTATTATTTCATCTCCCAGTTGAAAAAGTCATCCAACTTAAAATAGATCGATAGAATTGTACTTTCCGTAAAGCTCACTGAAAGCTGATATTAAAACCCCTGCAGTTCACAGCTCATGTTTTGGCATCAATAGCTGCTTTCATCATTTTGGCTATTGTCTCAATGATTTGAACATTGCTACTTACAGGTCTGAGGAAAAACCCCAAGTTCCAGACATACTGACATGTCTTCTCCCATTCCATAACTACTGTCTGGAGAAAATGGGTCATCATAATGCACAAAGCCAAAAGGCATTCATTGAGGTGGATTTACTAAAGTCATGATTGAATAAATAGCAAAAAATAAAAGTAGTCTGCTCAAATAAATGTTCATTAAAGTATATTATCCAATAGTATTACTTTGTCTATTCTCTCCTACACAAATGTGCATTAACCTCTGATATTCTATATTTTAAGAAGAGGAGTTAAAAGGGGAGTAGAGAAAGAGATCTTGTGCGGATCAGAGGTGGCGTGGAGGTAAGTCACACATGTATGGAGGAGATAGGTTGTGGATGGCTTTGTATGCCAAGGTTAGGGTTTTGAACTGGAGTCTCTTGGCAACGGGGAGACAGTGAAGGGATTGACAGAGAGGAGAGTCCTGGGAATAGGTGGACATTGCATAATTAATTTGGGGGGATTGGAAATTTAATGAATTTGAGGGGCATATAATTATAATAAATTGGGCCAGCAGTAGAAGCATAGTGGTGGGGCAATGAGGAGGAGAGTGACTGGTAATGAATTGGAGGAAAAAGTGCAGTGGCTAACTAATTTATGTTTTTCTTGGGTGGGGAATAGTGGCTAATTACAGTTAACAGAGGGCAAAGGGGGGATTTGTAATTGATAATGGTTCGTTGCATACTAGTTAATTATATATTAATGGTGTGTGCACGTTTGTATTCAGTGGTGTAGAGTGGGGGATTTCTTATTCAGGAAACATATGTGTATATATATATATATATATATATATATATATATATATATACAGTACAGACCAAAAGTTTGGACACACCTCATTTAAAGATTTTTCTGCATTTTCATGACTATGAAAATTGTACATTCACACTGAAGGCATCAAAACTATGAATTAACACATGTGGAATTATATACTTAACAAAAAAGTGTGAAACAACTGAAATTATGTCTTATATTCTAGGTTCTTCAAAGTAGCCATCTTTTGCTTTGATGACTGCTTTGCACACTCTTGGCATTCTCTTGATGAGCTTCAAGAGGTAGTCACCGGGAATGGTTTTCACTTCACAGGTGTGCCCTGTCAGGTTTAATAAGTGGGATTTCTGGCCTTATAAATGGGGTTGGGACCATCAGTTGTGTTGTTCAGAAGTCTGGTGGATACACAGCTGATAGTCCTACTGAATAGACTGTTAGAATTTGTATTATGGCAAGAAAAAAGCAGCTAAGTAAAGAAAAGCGAGTGGCCATCATCACTTTAAGAAATGAACGTCAGTCAGTCCGAAAAATTGGGAAAACTTTGAAAGTGTCCCCAAGTGCAGTTGCAAAAACCATCAAGTGCTACAAAGAAACTGGCTCACATGAGGACCGCCCCAGGAAAGGAAGACCAAGAGTCACCTCTGCTTCTGAGTCACCAGCCTCAGAAATCGCAGGTTTACAGCAGCTCAGATTAGAGACCAGGTCAATGCCACACAGAGTTCTAGCAGCAGACACATCTCTACAACTGTTAAGAGGAGACTTTGTGCAGCAGGTCTTCATGGTAAAATAGCTGCTAGGAAACAACTGCTAAGGACAGGTAACAAGCAGAAGAGACTTGTTTGGGCTAAAGAACACAAGAAATGGACATTAGACCAGTGGAAATCTGATGAGTTCAAATTTGAGATCTTTGGTTCCAACCACCATGTCTTTGTGCGACGCAGAAAAGGTGAACGGATGGACTCTACATGCCTGGTTCCCACCGTGAAGCATGGAGGAGGAGGTGTGATGGTGTGGGGGTGTTTTGCTGGTGACACTGTTGGGGATTTATTCAAAATTGAAGGCATACTGAACCAGCATGGCTACCACAGCATCTTGCAGCGGCATGCTATTCCATCCGGTTTGCGTTTAGTTGGACCATTATTTATTTTTCAACAGGACAATGACCCCAAACACACCTCCAGGCTGTGTAAGTGCTATTTGACCAAGAAGGAGAGTGATGGGGTGCTACGCCAGATGACCTGGCCTCCACAGCCACCAGATCTGAACCCAATCGAGATGGTTTGAGGTGAGCTGGACCGCAGAGTGAAGGCAAAAGGGCCAACAAGTGCTAAGCATCTCTGGGAACTCCTTCAAGATTGTTGGAAGACCATTTCCAGTGACTACCTCTTGAAGCTCATCAAGAGAATGCCAAGAGTGTGCAAAGCAGTCATCAACGCAAAAGGTGGCTACTTTGAAGAACCTAGAATATAAGACATATTTTCAGTTGTTTCACACTTTTTTGTTAAGTATATAATTCCACATCTGTTAATTCATAGTTTTGATGCCTTCAGTGTGAATGTACAATTTTCATAGTCATGAAAATACAGAAAAATCTTTAAATGAGAAGGTGTGTCCAAACTTATTATATATATATGACCTTTTTTATTTTCAGGCGTGCGGTGATCATTGCAGCCAGCTCTGCAGTGACCGAGTCACGGCGTTAGCATGTTGACATGAAGCTTTGACAAGAAGAAGAAAAAGGCTGTAATTAGTTGAAACATCAGGGAAAGTTACTGGAAGAAAATGTTTATTCAGTACAGGGGTACTCTATAGGGATATGTGTATATGGACTGACCAGCGGCACTAAACAACGACCAGTTGCTAAAAAAAAATAATCAGCAGTTATTTACTGTAGTCTGTCTGTTTAAACAGGCTATTAAACGATGTGCACTGAGCGACCAGTCCCATACTGTATTATATAACGTCCTTTCTTGCTATATATAGCTCTGTTTCTTATTACACAGCATTCCCTTTTGTTATATACAGCTCCGTTCCTTATTATATAGCATCCATTTTCATATTATTTAGTATCCTCTATTATATATAGTGCTGTGTTATCTCACACTCACACTACACCTCCTCGGCTTTCAGTATCATCTCTATGCTGATGACACACAGATCTACCTCTCTGAACCTGATATCACCTCCCTACTATGCAGAATCCCACAGTGTCTGTCTGCTATTTCATATTTCTTCTCTGATGGATTTCTAAAACTTAACATGGATAAAACAGAATTCATCATCTTTCCACCATCTCACTCAACCCCCCCAACAGACCTATCCATCACAGTCAATGGCTTCCCACTCTCCCCAGTCCCGCAAGCTCGCTGCCTTGGGGTAATCCTTGACTCTGCTCACCCCTTCAAACCACACATCCAAGCCCTTTCCACTTCCTGCCAACTTCAATTCAAAAATATATCCTGGATCCGCACATTCCTCAACTAAGACTCTGCAAAAACAGTAGTACAAGCCCTCATCATCTCCAGCCTCGACTACTGCAAAATGCTGCTTTCTGGCCCCCCTCAAACACTCTTGCATCCCACCAATCTATCCTAAACTCCGCTGCCTGACTAATCCACCTATTTCCCCGCTATTCCCAGAACACTCCTCTCTGTCAATCCCTTCACTGTCTCCCCGTTGCCAAGAGACTCGAGTTCAAAACCCTAACCTTGGCATACAAAGCCATCCACAACCTGTCTCCTCCATACATGTGTGACTTACCTGCACGTAACCTCTGATCCACACAAGATCTCTTTCTCTACTCCCTTTTTAACTCCTCTTCTTACAATCACATACAAGATTTTTCCCATGCATACCCCTACTCTGGAACTCTCTACCCCAACATATTAGACTCTCACCTACCACTGAAACCTTCAAAAGGAACCTGAAGACTTACCTCTTCCGACAAGCCTACAACCTACCGTAACCCTAATCCACCATACAGCTGCATGACCAGCTCTATCCTTAACTTTTGTATCCTCAACCATCACTTGTAGATTGTGAGCCCTCACGGGCAAGGTCCTCTCTCCTCCTGTACCAATCAGTGACTCATTTTGTTCAAGATTATTGTATTTGTTTTTGTCACATGTAAAGTGCCATGGAATAAATGGTGCTATAATAATAAATAATAATAATATGTTATGTATTGCACTGTTCATAAGGAAAAAAGATTTGCTTACTGCACCGCCGTCTGTGTCATTTTGCATCTCCAGATGTGCACCAGAGCACCTTTGCATTAATCACGTGACCTATCACATGATCTCTCCAAGGAATCATGTGACATGTCACGTGATACATCAGGTGCTGGGGGGACATGTCCTCTTAACTGCCAGTGCTCAAGGCTACTCTTATTCCATCCCAGCATTGAATACAAAAAAAGTCATTACTGCACCAATATGCACTTATTAGAATATATGGGCGAATTTATTCAAGTGGAAATGAATTTTTCTTGAATTTTACAAAAATCTGAATTTTAGAGAATATGGATTTTTTTGTAATTTGCTCTGTGCCAATTCAATAAAATGACAGCCAGGTGAGGTTGCCATCCTGCTGAACAGTAGAAGGTAGAGATGGGTGAACCAGTGGATGTTCAGGGCCGGCAGGCTTGGCCAAACAGTTAAAAAAGATTGGTTCGGGTACTAAAACAGTACCCGCACCTGGACCCCATTCACTTGAATGTAAGAGGGTAGAATGGTGTGCACTCAGGAAAAATATGAAAAGGTGCTGGTGAATTGGACCTGGATGGTACCAATAATCATAAAGAAAGTAGATTCACCGCACACTATATTTGATAATCATGCAAAAAGATTTATTAACAATATCCAATCCAAGAAGATAAGTGTCAGTGCCGTATCAATAATATATACAGTATACAGATACCCAACGTTTCGACCCTCCCGGGTCGTACTCACGGGTTACTAGAGGGAATAAGTAAAGAAAATAAAGTGTGAGACAAATATATACAGTGATGAAATAAATCGTATTAATCTAATAAATACAATATTAAGTACAAGAATATACAGAATATATACAGAAAATCTTGAACGGAAAATATTAAGATAATCGGCTATGTAAAATATATAAGTACTAAAGCCAGATATTGAGGAAATTGCCAAGGTCTGAAAGGGGCAAAATAATTTTCATAAATATTGGAAACTCTAGAAGATTGCTTTACCATGATAAAAATGTAGTAGCACAGTAGTACACAGAACAAAAAGTATTAAATGTTTTTTTTTACCTTAGTAACATGAGTATAACAGAGAACTGGCACTTAATGACGGTATTAGGCTCCTTATTAAACCCCTTATGGCACAATAGATGCTGTAAGTAATATCGAGATAAAATGATTAATAGTGAAGAAAGTGAAAGCTCTGTTCTTAGTCACCCTATTGGAAATTAGATATTTACCTGTATAGAGTAAGAGGTAAGACAAGGTTTGTCCTGAAAAATGGTCTAAGCGTGCCCTAGGTGGAATGTCAGTGGCCTATTTGTAAGATATGATATGCTTAAAAGGGGTTTAAATCCACAGGGAAGTAATAGATAAAATTAAGCAGATATATGTAAAAGTAAGAAATACCTTTGACACTTAGAAAATTGGGGTATAGGCGGCGCTTCAGCGTCCTGCCCTGTCAGAATATTGTCCTGTATAGAGGAGCATAGAATAAATGTGACGGTCTGCATTCACTTGAATGGCGGGCCCAAACATCCAGTGTTTGCCATTCTGTTATTTGCATGACAGCGTGACAAACACTACATCCTATAATCGGTAAAATCATTACCATTGGTCGCGCAGATATGATCAGAGGTAAAAAAGTTTACATCTGGTCACTGATGTCAGCTGAACGGACTACTACTCCCATCAGCCTATGCCTGTTGCTACTAATAACAGCAAGAGCAGGCGTGGCTGATGGAAGTATTCATCAGCCAGTGCCTGCACTCTAAATGAATAATTAAAAAAAATAGTGTGGGTTCCCCTGTATTTTTGATAACTAGCCAGGCAAAACTCACATCTGTGGACTGCAACTCTCAGCTGTCAGCTTTAGCAAGGCTGGTTATCAAGAATAGAGGGGTCCCCACTCTGTTTTTTTATATTATTTAAATAAATAATTTAAAAAAACAGCATGGGTTCCTGCTCATTTTTGACAACCAGCCAAGCTAAAGTAGACAGCTGGGGTCTGGTATTCTGAGGCTGGTAAGGGGCCATGGGTATCGGACCCCCAAGCCTAAAAATAGTAGCATTTATTAGATGCGCAAATTCTGGCACTATGCCCAGCTCTTCCCACTTGCCCTGTGGCGGTGGCAAGTGGGGTTCATACTGTATGTGTGGGGTTGATGTTAACTTTGTATTGTCTGGTTACATCAATCCTACAGGTTAGTAATGGAGAGGCCTCTATAAGATGCCTATCCATTAGCAATCCTATAGCTGTATTGTAAATAAGCACACAGCCAGAATAAAGTCCTGTCACTAGCAATTAAATAATTAAAAAAAAAACACATGGGAACCCCTATATTTTTGATAATCTGCCTTGCCAAAGCTGACAGCTGAGGGTTGCAGCCCCAGCTGACATTTTTCCCTGGCTAGTTATCAAAAATAAAGAGAAACCCACACTTTTTTAAATTATTTATTTATAGCGCAGGCGCCAGCTTATGAATACTCCCAGTAGTATTCCATCAGCCGACACCAGTGACCGGAGGTAAAGTTTTTACCTCCGGTCACAGCTGCTGGCTCACGCTGTCATCTGACAGCGTGGAAACCTCGGCTCTCTGACAGCCGGTAATAATCATACCTTAAATCAGAGAAACCATTGTTTCTAACGATGTTATGCAGATGACAGAGCGAGAAACACCCGGTATTCAGGGTGCTGAACCCGATCAATAACATAGACTTACAGGTGAAGTCCGTGTTCAGGGTCCATGCCTGAACAGTAAGTGTTCGATATGGACTTAGAACTTTGCTAATCAGTTTCACCCATCTCTAGTAGAGGGCCATCAAAAAGTTAAAAATTGAAAAAACATACTTATCTCAATACTCACCTCTCTGCTCCCCCAAATCCTTCTTTCCCACTATTCAGTCCCCTGTGCCTCCATCACATCGCATCTCTGGCAACGTATGTAATTTAGGCAGGAGCTTCTGGCTGCAAGCAGGTCCTTGAGTTCACTGAATACACTCCAGGGCCTGCTAATGGCTGGAAGTTGTGGCTTAAGGTGAACACCTGAAGATGTGACTGGATGGAGGCATGGAGGACCAGATAGTGGGCAGGCAGCAGGTTGCGTGAGTGGACAGGTGAGCGGTAAGATGAGTATAAAGATTTATTTTATTTTTTACATCTTATATTTATCATGCTCTGACGTTTGGAGAGACCCCAGAGCATATGAAGGGACATTAAATTTCTGGAGAATAACCTCTTTGCAAATTTCCGGTAAAATCTGCTCAAACAGACAAATTCAAATTTTGCCTGATCTGCTTATTTCTATTCATCGGTCATTAAAATAATCATCAGGTTAAGTTAATAACATTGCTTATCTCGTTATAATGACACTTGTCAAAGGGTGACATATATCAATTAGAATATGAATAGTCAGTTTGTGAAATTGATGTGCTGAAAGCAGTAGAAATTCACAAGCATAAGTACCTGAGTGACTTTAACAAGACCTAAGTTTTGATAGCAAGATGACTACGTCAGAGCATCCCTAAAACAGTAGGCCTAGGGAAGAATTCCTGTTAATGATCAAGTAAATTTCAGTGGAAGGTTGAAGAGGTATCCTTGCCAAAGGCTTTAATGTGTAAACATAGTCCAGGTTGCCCATCTGGTCCAATTCTACAGAAGAGCTACTGTAAATTGCTGACAACATTAATTCTGGCTATTATAAAAATATATCAGAATGCAAAGTGCATCAGAGTTTGCAGCTTTTAGGGCTGCAGGATTGCAGACTAATCTGAGTACACATGTTGTCCACTGCTGAAAGTGAATATAATGGGCCCATGAGCAGTGGCGTACCGTGAATGAAGCAGACCAAGCAGCTGCTATGGGGCCCGGACAGGTGAGGGGGCCCTCAACGGTCGGGTAGATGTGCTGACACAGTACTACCAGGGGGTCGGCGGGGGAGGGGGAGTGCAGCTCTTCTATATACTCACCCCTCCTGGTGCAGTCTCTGCAGCCCCTGCTCTTCTCCCACGGTCTCCGACGCCTGTGTTCAGCGGTCAGGTGGTACCGCTCATTACAGTCATGAATACGCACATATTCATGACTTTAATGAGCTGTCCCGCGTGACCGCTGAACACTGGCGGCGGAGACCGTGGGAGAAGAGCAGGGGCTGCACAGACCGCGCCGGCGGAAGGGTGAGTATAAGGGATATTTACCTGTCCCGTTCCACCGTTGCTCGCGTCCTCTTGCTGCAATGTTCAGGTCAGAGGGCGCGATGACGTCGTTAGTGCGCGCCGCGCCCTCTGCCTGATCATTCACTGCTGGAGGACCCCGAAGACAGCGGCACTCAGCAGTGGAGAGAGGACAGGTAAATATCTCAGGTGCCGGGGCCCTGAGCGAGCGGTGACATCGGCACCTGGTGTCACCCCCTGCTCAGGACACCGGCACCTGGCCCCCAGCGACGAAAGGTGAGTATGTCTTTTTTTTTTTTTGTTGCAGCAGCTGCGGCAGCATAAGGGCCTATACTATGGAGCATCTATGGGGGCACAATCTATGGGGGCATAATACATTTTTTTGTTTAATGTGTCCCCTCACTGTGCTGGCACTTTACATTTACAATGGCTCTGGGTTTTTTTTTTTTGGGGGGGGGGCCCATTCAGACTTTTGCTATGGGGCCCCATGATTTCTATGTACGCCCCTGCCCATGAGCATAAGAACTGGACCATGGAACAGGGGAAGTAGGTGCATATGTATCGCTTATGAGCATATATATCTAGTCATCCTATATGGTCTAGATTAGAATGACTAATGGAAATGAAGCAAATTGGCAGAAGCAGTGTGACGCTCTAAGTCATGTTCTGCTGGGAAATCTTGGGTTTCGGCAGTCATGTTATTGTTACTGTGACACAGTACAACATAGCTCTAAACATTGGTGTAGACCAAGCACATAATTTCATGACAATGATACTCCCTGTTCAGGAATTGTTTGAGGAAGAGTTCAAGGTGTTGAATTGGTCTCCTAATCCCAACTCAACTAAGCATCTGCAGTATGTTCTGGATAAATAAGCCAAATCTGTGGAGACATCGCACATCTTTCAAGACTTAAAGGATCTGCTGCTAACAATTTAGTGCCAGGGCCCACATGACATTTTTGGAGGTCTTGGCTGGCAACATTTCTTAGCAAAATCCCCAGCAGTTCCTTTGTGAAAGAGGCAGTCAATGATAAAACAACCACTTTTATACTACGTTTTCTGACAGGATATGTGACAACTAGTTTAGTAACTCAGACAACCTGCTTTAAGGAAATATAAAACAGCAACAGTTTTTAAATACTGTAAGTGTCCTAAATTAAAACAAACAAAAGAGGGTTAATATAAATTAAGTGGCATTGCACCCCAAAGGCATTTTTCAGGGTTCTATATCTTTTATGGCAAGTTTAAATGATACCAAAACCATAGATTCTACAAATATGAGACACATGAATTGTAGAACATTTCTTCGTAAGTACCCCTGAGAATCAATGAATCTCACTAGAAGCCAACAGTAACAGCAATTTACAAATCAAATAGCAGTTTACAAATTACTTCCAGTAAAACCACAGTTAAATTTGTTTTATTAAAATGACATATCTGTTAAAAATAAAATCTTGCATTTGGAAGTTAAGTGAACACATATGTAATGTAATAGGCAAAGCTGTACAGTGTAACAATAGCAGTGTATACTTTGTATTTATATATACACACTGTCTGCGCACTTGTATTTTTGATGATTAATTTATTACTGAACAATTACAGTTCTGTCAGTCAATCCAAAATGTTAATAAAAGTGAAACCTGAATATTTAAGAAAGTAAATAAGGTTTTGTCTTTCTTAGGGGAATATCTATGTGTGCATATTTATTAGACAACTATTGTGCAACTAAATTATTAAATTAAATTATTATGCCACTAAATAAAAAATGTAAATTTTCCCATATCAATTGTTTATTTTCATCTCTTACATTTGTCACTTCAACATGTACAAAAATAATTTTAATAAAAATATCAGTGACCAATATAGCCACCCTTCCTTTCAATAACAGTCATAAACATTCCATCCATGAAGTCTGTCAGTTTCTTAATATGTTGACTATCAACTTTTTGTGCAGCCCCAACCAGAGCCTACCAGACACTGTTCAGAGAGATGGACTGTTTTATTTCACCATAAATGTCACATTTAAAGAAGCAGTCTCACAAAAGCTTTTATCATCGTACTATATTACAATCATCATATTATATAGCACTGGGAACTTACAATTGCTCATTTTGCCTTTTAACCAAGCTAATTATTCTCTTTTCCATTAGGTCTATGACATCACATGAATAAAAAACTGATTAGCTGAATCCTTTTCCTTGTATGAGTCATCACTGCAAAAGTACCTGGCTCAGGGAGGAGGGAGCAGCTGAGTTAGTTAAAGAGGGAAATGATTCAGGAAGGGAAAAGAGATTTCCTGTTTCTACACAGAGCAGAAAAAAAGAGAATTATCTGCGTAGAAAGGCAGAATGTACAAATGTAAGTACATAGTGCTATACAATATGATGACTGCAATATATTAGGATGAAAACCTTGATGGGAGTGCTGCCTTAAGAATGGCACACATTTTCAATATGGTTTAGGTCAGTTGAGTAAGGGGACAATATCCTTATTCTTTCACCTTTAACCCCTTCACAACCTTGGGAGTTGTACGCGTGCAATCGTTGTCTGGTGTTCAGCTGACATGACAGCTGACTCCCGGCACTCACTGCAAGGAGCAGTACCCAAATGGTCCCAGCAGTTTTACCATCTAAATGCTACAAATGACATCAATCACAGTATGTAGAAGGCAGGGAGGGGAGGGGGCTCCCTCTGAACTCCGATCAAGACCTTCCGCGACGTCATCGCAAGGGGCCGATCATTACCATGGTAAAGATTCTACAGAGGGACATGCTGACACCATCTGAGTCACAACCATCATCTTGATCCTTGTTGAGGCAATTGTCAGTCTGTGTCACATTACAGGAACTTCGGTTGACCACCCAAGAAAATTGAGAACAAATAATTTGGTGCTGTATAATGAAAAGGGTGGCATTCACAGTTCCATAAAAATGTCTCCTTTATTTCATTGAAATAAAACAATGGGTAGCAGGGGAAGACGAAGCACATCTTGGATCAAATGTCATCATGATGGCATCTGGGTCACCAGGGCTTGAAAGCTAGTTAGATCATGCACAATGCATGGTCTAACTAGCTTATCTCAGTGCAGCACTAAAAATTATAAAGCATAGCAATGCTCCTGCTTTATCACTACTAGTGTTGAGCGATACGATAATGCAAATATCGGCTATCGGCCGATATTAGCTCTATCGGCCTTTCGATAATTTGTTTTGATATTTTCGTCATATCGAATACCGGAATCGGATTTGTCACTGTCACTGTCTGTGTCCGTCGGTCGGGTCTGTCACTGTCAGTGTCCGTCGGTCGGGTCTGTCAGGAGTCAGCGGCACTTACCTGGCAGAAGATCTCCGGCGGTCACATCCCGGACTGCTTCATGGCCGCCATCCTCTTCTCCCCGGCGGTCACATGCAGTTTCTCGCGATAACTGCAGTGACTGCTGGGTAATCCCGGCCGTAAAGCAGTCAGTCCGATGACGTCACCGCCGGGGAAGCAGGTAATCAGCTGTGCTGCGTCGCGATGACAGGCTCTGCCTGTCATTGCGATGTAGCAGAGCTGGATCGTCGTGGGACTGTCGTTATGGACTGCGTCGGACAGGTGGTATACTGTTGGTTTGTTTTTTTTCTTTTTTTTACAGGAGATCGATGGCGTCGCAGGAATGAGAGTGCAATAAAAGAAATGAAAACTGTGTTGTCTCTTTTATTTCATTAAAAGACTTTTTTCTTGCTTTGTCTTTTTTTTATGCATTTAAAAACTTTGGGATTAATAATGGATCGGTGTCTTATTGACACCTCTCCATTATTAACCGGGCTTATTGTCACCGTGCAATCAACGGTGACATTAACCTCTTATTACCCCGCTTGCCACCGCTACAGGGCAAGTGGGAAGAGCCGGGTAAAGTGCCACAATTGGCACATCTTTTGATGCGCCAAATGTGGGGCTGCTGTAGCCTGGTATTATCAGGCTGTTGAGGGCCAAAATCCATGGGCCTTGACAGTCTTTTAATACCAGGCCGCAGCAGTCTGCATTTTACTTGGCTGGTTAACAAAAATAGGGGACCCCTACGCCGTTTTTTTTTCGAGGGGATACCCTATTTTTGTTAACCAGCCAAGCTAAGCAGACTGCTGTGGCCTGGTATTATCAGGCTTGCAAGGTCCATGGATATTGGATCCTTACCAGCCTGAAAAACCAGGCCTCAGCGGTCTGCTTCATCTGGCTGGTTAACAAAAATAGGGGGGACCCCACGCCAATTTTTTTCGAGGGATCCCTATTTTGTTAATCAGCCATATGCAGATGTGTGGCCTGGTTATAGGTGGCAATCCATGGATTTGCTCCTCCCTGAACCAGGCTCAGGTCTGCTTCATTGGTGGTTACTGGGGGCACACGCCTGGGATCCCTATGTAACATTCCCTCTGAGTCATATGTGCCTGCTGACAAGTGGAAAGTGAAGCAATCAATTAAGCTTTCCACTTCCTCTCTGTCAGCCAGGAGAGGAACTCATTCATTTGGGGGTTTACTGTGAGGCTGCAGCATTAGCTGCGGTCCTGCAGTAAACATTAACCCTTTCTGAAGGATTACACCGTGGACCTGACTGTACATCGGATTGGTAAGAATAATTTTGCTTTATTATTTATTTTTATTACAGGAAATGGTTTTAGCAGGAAAATAAAATATGGTCAAAAACTGTGTGATTATTTCATTAAACTTCTTTTTTATTAAAGTGTGTGTGTTTGATTTTTCTTTCATACAATAGGATTACTAATTGATAGTTGTCTAATTGACAGCTCTCAATTATTAACCTGGCTTAAAGTGACCTTTCAATTGCAAGGTCATTTTAACCCCTTATTAACCCATTCGCCACCGCTACAGGGCAATGGGAATAGACGGGCAAAGTGCCAGAAAGGGCAAATTTAATTAGAGATTTGCCCTTTCTGGGGTGTCTGGGGGCAGATGTTAGTAGCCGGGGGGGGCCAAAAATAATGGTCCCTCTCTGGGCTATTATTATCTGCCCCCACTCACTGGCTTTGTCTGTCTGGTTGCGAAAATAGGGCAGGAGCCCACGCATTTTTTTTCAGCAATTTTACACCTCATATATATATATACATGTCATTAAATTTGTGACATATATATATATATATTTATATTTATAGTTCATACACTTCTACATAGTATAATAGCCGCTAATTCAATTGCCGGCTTTTGTGAAAATGCAGAACCCGACATGAAATGACACTTGGTGTACATAGGGTTAACCATGTCCTTTGCTATCTGATTTGCACAATTAAATCAGTCTATGTGTGCAAAATTTCACACCTGTAGGGGTTAATTAAAGGTGTAAATTCGTAGCAAAAAAGTCCGTTTTTTTTACAACGAATTTACACCTTTAATTAACCCCTACAGGTGTGAAATTTTGCACACATAGACTGATTTAATTGTTTGTGCAAATCAGATAGCAAACGACATGAAAAGACATGGTTAACCCTATGTACACCAAGTGTCATTTCATGTCGGGTGCTTCTGTCTTTTCACTGAAGCCGGCTTTACCCGGCAATTGAATCAGAGGATATTTTACTATGTAGAAGTGTATAAACTATACATATATGTATATATATATGTCACAATGACATGTATATATATATATATGTATTCTATGTGTGTATATTTAGTGTTTACAAGGAAATAAAGGTTTTTTTTAATTTCGATATTTTGTTCCCATAGACTTACATTGGACTTCCGCTATCGAAATCGGATATCGACGATATTTAGTGCTATCGGCGATACAATTTCGATATGATATTTTTAGATATCGAGCAATATCGCTCAACACTAATCACTACGATTAGAGCTGTGAAAGTGAAATTCTCATAGAGGGACTTAGTAAAAAAAGTAAAAAAAAATTGTAAAACATTTTTTTAAAAAAAATCGCAAAAAATAAAAATACATTGTACCCATAAATATATATTTTTATGAAAAAAATAAACAAAAAAAGTATGCATATTTCGTATTCCCACATCCAGAACGACCTGACCTATAAAACTGTCCCATTCAGTGAACACCGTAAAAAATAGAAAAAGGCACAAAAACAGCTTTTTCATCATACTGCCGAAAAAGTGGATATAAAACACAATCAAAAAGACGAATGTAAATAAAAATATTACTGCTGAAAACTTCAAAACTTCATTGTGTCCCGCAAAAAACAAGCTGCCACACAGCTCCATCAGTGGAAAAGTAAAAAAGTTATAGCTCTCACAATAAAGCGATGTAAAAATAATTATTTTTTCTATAAAATAGTGCCTCCCAAAAATCGGAATAGAAAGCTATCAAAAAATATCATGTGATCGAAAATGGTACAAATAAAACGTCAACTCGTCCTACAAGAAATAAGCCATCACAGGACTCTGTTGGCAGAAATATGGAAAAATTAGAGCTCTTAAAATATATTGATGCAAAAACTAGTTTTGGAAAAAAAATGAGACCATATGCTGGTGCGGTTGGCCCTGGGTTCCCACTAATACAGGACAATGCCAGACCTCATGTGGCTGGAGTGTGTCAGCAGTTTCTGCAAGATGAAGGCATTGAAGCTATGGAATGGTCCACCCATTCCCCAGACCTGAATTAGATTGAGCACATCTGGGACAGCATGTCTCGCTCCATACACCAACGTCACATTGCACCAGACTGTCCAAGAGTTGACAGATGCTTTAGTCCAGGTCTGGAAGGAGATCCCTCAGGAGAACATCCGCGACCTCATCAGGAGCATGCCCAGACGTTGTAGGGAGGTCATACAGGCACGTGGAAGCCACACACAATACTGAGCTTCAATTTGACTTGTTTCCACTTTAATTTTTTCTTGTTTTGATTTTCATTTCGACTTGTTTCCACTTTCATTTTGGGGGTCTCTCCAAATCCAGGCCTCCATTGGTTCAAAAATTTGATTCCCATTGATGATTTTTGTGTGATTATGTTGACAGCACATTCAACTTTGTACAGAACAAAGTATTCAATGAGAATATTTCATTCATTTAGATCTAGGATGTGTTATTTGAGTGTTCCCTTTATTTTTTTGAGCAGTGTACTCACCTGCCTAATAATTGTGTGCACAGTATATACAATACCTATCAAATGTTTGTACACACCTTTTTATGCAATGGATTTCTTTGCTCTTATTGGAATATGCACGATTAAGATTTTTTTACGCTAATGACAGCTTTACATTCCCTTGACAATCTCTCAAGCAGCTATATTGGGTAGTCAGAATAGAATTTTAATGAACAGGTATGCCTTTTTAAGAGTTCATCTGTGGAATCTCCAACCTTCAGTTAGTATTTGTGACCATCAGGGATGTTTTGCAGAGGAAGTGTTGGTACACCTTTCCACACAGGGCTGAGTCATGTTCCATAACTGTTCTGTGCCAGAATATGTCAAGCAAAAATAAATGAAAAAGTAAGCTTACAGCATGTGTGTGGTGTCTCCCCTGTGCCAACCAACACCTCGCACGTATCGAGGTGAACAGCCACAAAATTCAGGAAAAAAAGAAAAGGAAGGATCCAGCGAAAGGCAGAGGTAGCTGAAAAATAACTTTTATTGAAAAGATCATGATCATGATGATCATGAATAAGACTTAGGTCAAAACGCATCAGTCTCCTAAGTGAGTGTCAGTGCCCCGACAATATGTGTTTGTCATTTATTTTTATAACTTTTCAATAAAAGTTATTTTTACCTACCTCCACCCATCACTGGATCCTTCCTTTTCTTTTTTCCAGAATTCATCAAGAACCACTCAACTATGTAAAGAGAAATGGCAGTCCATCATTACTTTAACACATGAAGTAAAGGTCAGTAAATCCAGAAAACTGCTTGAACCTTAAAAGGTATCCTCAAATTGAACCATTAAAACCATCAGTCACTAAAATGAAATTGGTACTATTAAGGACTGTGTCAGGAAAAGAAGACCAAGAATTAACCCTACTGCAGAGGATAAGTTCATCAGTTACCAGCCTCATAAAATACAAATTGACAGCACCTCAGATAACAGCCCTCATAAATGATGCATTGACATCAAGCTGATGACAAATCTAAAAATTAACTGTCCAAAGGAGACTGCTAGAAGCAGGCTTTATATGGTTGAATTATTGCAAAGAAGCCACAACTAAGAAAAAAAGACTTTCTTGGGCCAAGCAACACAAAGACTTGTCATTACTGTACATCAATGGAAATTGGTACTGTGGTCTGATGAGTCAAAATTTTAGATTTTTGCATTAGCCTTTATGTTTTTTGTGAATGGCAAAAAAAAAGGTGACTGGGTGGTTTCTACATGAGTGTTATGTACTGTAAGTCACAGAGGAGGAGGTGTAATGGTGTGTAGCTACTTTTCTGGTGACAATCTTGTTGATATATTCCGAATTCAAGGTATATTTTCCCATCATAACTACTAAAGTGTTCTGCAATTACATATTTTCCCAAAAACTAGACCTAGAAACTAATGTTTCATTTAAAGAAGAAATATAGTTGTCCTCAATGTTAGTATTCATTCACACAACCATGTGTAATGTCTGCTTGCTGCCCGATTTTTTTATCAGACACGTGGACCCATTGAATTAAATGGATCTATTCAGACATCCGTTAAAATGATAGATACAAGCATGCAATCTGTGAAACTAATAGTATGTCCTATTCTGATTGAATTTCTAGGAGTTTGGGTAATGGTCTAACATATATGAAGGCACCGGCCGACTCATAATTGGGAGAGATGTCAATCACACATGTCCAATTTTGGACAGGTGATCACACTGTTCTCCCTGAGATAAGCTGCCAGCTAACATGTCAGTTGATGGCTTTCATGTAGAGGACACAGGAGTTCTTGGCCAAACAAGTGATCCTGTATGTGGGAGAGTCGACTGAGAAGGCTTTCAGCTGAACAATCGGCTGAAGCATTGTTTGGCTGCCAGACATTTAGTGTGTATGGCCAGCCTTAGGGCCCGTCTCACATAGTGAGATTGCTAGCGAGATCGCTGCTGAGTCACAAGTTTTGTGACGCAACAGCAATCTCAGCAGCGATCTCGCTATGTCTGACACGTACCAGCGATCAGGCCCCTGCTGTGAATCGCTGGTCGTGTCAGAAATGCCTGGACTTTTTTTTGATCGTTGGTCTCCTGCTGGCCAGCACGCATCGCTGCGTGTGGCAGGCAGGAGACCAGCGATCAGCTGGTAACCAAGGTACACATCGGGTTTCCAGGCACGGGGCTGTGCCTGGAAACACGATGTGTACGTTGGATACCAGCGCGCTGCTGCAGGGGAGCTGGTAACCAAGGTACACATCGGGTTTCCAGGCACCGCGCAGCGCCTGGAAACCCGATGTGTACCTTGGTTACCAGCTCCCTGCACCAGCAGGCTGGTATCCAATGTACATTGCGGGCTACTAAGCGACGTTACCCGCAGTGTCACTGTCCTGATCACTGCCTGAGCTGCCTGTTTGGCAGCTCAGCAGTGATCATGTAGCGACACACCAGCGATCCTGACAAGTTCATATCGCTGTCGGGATCGCTGATGCGTCGCTATGTGAGACGGGGTCTTTAGTCTGCATCATTTTCTACATTCTCTTGAAACAGTCAGTCCTGCAGAAATCATGCAAAGACCACGGGGGTTTATCTCTTGCTGATCAGTTTCATCTCAAGGTGGTAGATGTGTAAGGGGGTGAAGGAGTATTCCTGTTTCGCCCCACCCCTTAAGTGCGTTTAATGTTTTATCATGTAAATAGTCATTGTGTAAGTATAAGCATTTGGTGGTTTTGCTACATAATATTATGTACTACTGCTAATACTAATGGTATTGCCACATTCATGATGTGTTACCATTGTGTACATATGTTTTTGCCTATGTTTTGTGTTTCTCTGTTTAACTGTCATGAGCTGCTTTGTTTGTGGGATTAGGTAGTTCAGAGGTTAATCTGGATGGCCTCATTCTGGGATTCTGGGAGGCTTCTTATAGCCTCATTGTGGAGCCATTCCCTGTCATTTATACTTTGACCCTTGGCCGAGTGTGTGTGACCCTGTGCTTTGTGCTTGTGCTACGTTATGCTTGCTTGGTTTTGACTTGGTTCTGTTCCCATTACGAGTTCTGCCTGTCCCTCCTGTACTACGTTGCTATCTCGTGTATGACCCCTGGCCTTTGTCCTGACAATTCTCTGCTTACCCTCCTGTACTGCGTTGCTATCTCCGTGTATGACTCCTGGTCTATGTTCTGACTATTCTCTGCTCGCCCCTTCTGTGCTGCACCGTCCTCTCCGTGTATGACCCCTGTTTGTCTGACCTGAGTTTCCCTCTTCACTAATCCAGGGTCCCTGTAGCATCCTGCACTCACCACCAGCAGCAGGATGCTAAGCCCCGCCCCCTGTGGTCACATGATCGCAAGTCCTTTTGCTTTCTGCTACCTTCAGCGTCTCCTCTCACCACGCTGCTCAGGTCCGGTCTGCCTGAACCTCCCCTGCGGCATCTGACACCGGGCCCTTCCGCAGTGTGGGTGAGTCACCCTGCTCAGCCATGGCAGTTCGATGGCGCTGACAGGTTCATGATGTTATAAATGACCGCATATTTTTTTTTTTCTTGGGGATAGTTGTGTAAATCTTCTGAGCATATTTGCAGCATGGATCCCCTGCAGGGTTTGGCCGATCAGGTCAAGCATCTAACCCAAATGTTCCAAAAGCTCAATGTGGAACAGTGCATGATGGTCCATACCCAACAGCAGTTGATGGACACCGTGCAGGGGGCCATTGTGACAGGGTCTCCAGGTTCCGGGAGTTTAGACGTATCTGTGGTATCCCCTGAATCTCCGGTCAAATTGCCTGATTTCTTTTCAAGGGATAAAGAGGAGTTTAGGTCCTTCAAGGAAGGATCTAAGCTTTTTTTTTCTTTAAGGCCCCGTTCCTCTGGGGACGAATTTCAGAGGGTGGGGGTCATTATTTCTCTACTGCGTGGTGCCCCTCAAGCTTGGGCTTTCTCTCAGTCTTCCACAGCCCCCGAGAGAATGACAGTCGATGCCTTCTTTGAGGCCCTGGGCCGCATATATGATGAGCCTGACAGAGTACGTATGGCTGAAGATAATGTCATGAGTGTGTGCCAGGGTAAACGTTTGGCTGAGTGGTTTTGTGCAGAGTTCCAACGCTGGGCAGCAGAGGTCTCATGGAGTGATGCCGCCCTTCGGGGCTTATTCCGCAGAGGCCTATCCAAACGCCTTCAGGATGCTCTGGCCCTCCATCCACCACCTGACACCTTGGAGGATGCCATTACTCAGGCTGTGCGTATGGACCGCAGGCTGCGGGCTAGGGGTGTCATGCATTCTGAGATGTCCCTATTCTCCAGCAGCAAAGAGACCGGTGTCGCTCCTGAACCCATGGAGATTGGTGCCACTTCAGTCAAGGAGAAGGAGAGGAAACGCGGGAAAAGCAGCTCTGTTTTTATTGTGGGGAGGCTGGTCATTGGAAAAAGGATTGTCCCTCGTGCCCATTGTCCTCTAAAGTGACGGGAAAACGACTAGGTCTGGGTAGTGGTCGAGGAGGCTGCCCAGACCTTCAGGTACTTTCTTCCTCATGTCCTAAAGTTTTTCTAAGGGTTGAACTGTTGGTAGACAACGTCCACTTTTTCTCTACAGCACTGGTGGATAGTGGTTCATCACTCAACCTGGTCAGCTCTGATGTCGTTTCCCAACACCAGATAGGGACAGTCAGGCTTCCTATACCACTTAAAGTCGTTGCCATTGACTCATCTCCTTTTACACTAACTGGGATCATTTTTGTGTCTGAAAAGTTTATGTTGAGAATTGGTTCTTCCCACGCGGAAGAAATTTATTGTTTTGTCATGGACAAATTACCCGCAGGGCTGGTACTGGGAATGCCGTGGCTTTGGTGCCATAACCTAGTGATTGACTGGGAATCTGGGGAGATTGTTAAGTGGGGGTCCAAGTGTGCTGACTGTTACCATAAATCAATTTGTTGTATGAAAATCGCAAAATCTGTCTCTGTGTCTTCTACTAGTCTGGAGGGTATTCCGGAGTACCTGAGAGACTTTGAGGACGTGTACTCTGAGAGCGAGGCTGAGGCGCTACCCCCTCATAGGCCATTTGATTGTGCCATCGATCTGATTCCTGGAGCCAAATTGCCTAAAGCTCGCCTGTTCAATCTGTCTGGCCCCGAGCGCCTTGCTATGAAACAGCACATTTCTGAAAGTCTCCGTAAGGGGCACATAAGACCCTCAGTTTCCCCAGTAGCTGAGGGGCTTTTCTTTGTTAAGAAAAAAGATGGCAGCCTACGTCCCTGCCTCTACTTTCAAGAACTAAATAAAATTACTGTCAGGAACACATATCCCCTACCGTTGATTCCTGATCTCTGTAATCAGCTTTCTGGCTCTAAATGGTTTTCTAAACTGGATCTGAGGGGTGCTTATAACTTAATAAGAATACGAGAGGGGGACGAGTGGAAAACAGCTTTCCTTACATCTGAGGGGTTGTTTGAGAATCTAGTAATGCCATTTGGGCTCACCAACGCACCCGCAGTGTTTCAAAATTTTATCAACGTGGTATTTTCGGATCTCATAGGCTGTTTTTTAGTGGTATACCTAGATGATATTCTGATATATTCTGTTGATAGAGCTTCCCATTTGTTGCATGTTAAAACTGTACTTCAGAGGCTAAGAGAAAACCAATTTTATGTCAAACTCAAGAAATGTTCATTTTTTGTTCAAGAGTTGTCATTTCTAGGTCTGATAATTTTACCTCAGGGTTTTCGCACAGATCCCAAGAAAGTACAAGCTATTGTGGAGTGGGTCCAGCCCAGGGACCTTAGGGGGATCCAGCGCTTCTTGAGATTCGCAAATTATTATCGCAAGTTCATTAAAGGTTTTTCTCAGGTGACTAAGCCTCTCACGGACCTGACTCGTAAAGGGGCAGATGTCAGAAACTGGTCCTCGTTAGCTAAACAGTCCTTTCTTACACTTAAAAACTGTTTCTCATCTGCTCCTATCCTGGTCCAACCGGATCCTTCCAAGCCATTTGTGGTTGAGGTGGATGCTTCCGAGGTTGGGGTGGGGGCAGTTTTGTCTCAAGGTCAGGCTTCCCTGACTAATCTCAGGCCCTGTGCCTATTTTTCTAAGAAATTTTCTCCGCGGGAGAAAAATTATGACGTAGGCAACAGAGAGCTTCTGGCTATTAAGTTGGTGTTCGAAGAATAGAGGCATTTTTTGGAGGGGGCGGCTCACCCTATTACGGTTATCACTGAAGTGACCATAAGAATTTGGAATACATCAAATCTGCTAAAAGACTGACTCCCAGGCAAGCCCGCTGGTTACTTTTTTCTCCAGGTTTCAATTTTCTATTACCTTTCGACCAGGCTCTAAGAACATAAAGGCTGATGCCTTATCACGTAGTTTTGAGCCGTTATCCGCCCCCAATCCGCCGTCCCCATTCTTCAACCCAGTCTCGTGGTTGCCGAGGTGTCGTCGGAATTGGAGCGAGAGACCGTGGGAGCTCAATCTTTGGCTCCAAATTCCAAACCTGTTGACAAATTGTTTGTCCCGCAGCATTTGCGCAACAAACTCCTGTGGGAGTTCAATGATTCAAAGTTGAGTGCACAGCCTGGTATAGCCGCCACACGGGAAGCAGTGGCAAGGGTTTTTTGGTGGCCTTTAATGACTTCAGATATCAAGAAACATGTCGCAGAATGTGGTATATGTGCCCGTTCCAAGAGCTCTAGTTGCTGGCCGGGGAATTGGGCCTTTGCCAGTCCCAGGAAGGCCTTGGACTCACTTGTCCATGGACTTCATCACCAATCTTCCATCATCCCGTGGTAATACTGTAATTTGGGTAGTGGTGGACAGGTTTTTCAAAGTTGGCACATTTTGTACCCATGACAAGTTTACCCTCAGCAGAGACACTCTCTAGACATTTCCTGTCCCAGGTGGTACGCTTACACGGGGTTCCCACTAATATTGTGTCAGACAGAGGGACTCAGTTTGTGTCTAAATTCTGGCGGACCTTCTGCAAAAAACTGGGGATATCTGTCTTTTTCCTCAGCGTATCACTCTGAAACCAACGGACAAACGGAACGCACCAACCAGTCGCTTGAACAGATTCTTCGGTGCCTGACTTCTACCCTGTTAAGCGGCTGGTCTGATGCCTGACCATTAGCAGAATGCGCCTTCAACAACCGGGTAAACCAATCTACCGGTAGGTCACCATTTTTGATTAATTATGGGATGAACCCTCATTTTGGCGAATTTTCTCGAATAGATTCTGGTTGTCCGGGGCAGAGGACGGGGTCAATCGTCTCTAGGATCTTTGGACAAAGGTTCGTTTAAATATTTCTAAGGCTCAGGAGAAATATAAACGTTTTGCGGATAGGAAGAGGGACACTGCTCAGACGCTGCTTTGTTGGGATAAGGTGTGGCTGTCTACACGAAATATAAATCTTCGATTGCCCTCCGCTAAACTGGGGCCTAAATTTATTGGTCCTATGAGGTCTTTCAAGTAGTGAACCCCGTAACCTACCGCCTCCATCTTCCTTCCTCCTTAAAGCTCCATAATGTTTTTCAGAGGTCTTTACTTAAACCCCTGGGGGCGGTAGGGAGGATACTGAAACTGCTCCTCCTCCAGTCTTGGTTGAGGAACATATGGAGTTTGAGGTACAACATATTGTGGATTCCAGGCGGGTTCGGGGGTCTTTGCAGTGTTTGGTACATTGGATGGGGTATGGTCCGGAGGATCGGTCATGGGTACCAGCCAGATCAGTACACGCTGACCATCTGGTTCATGCGTTCCATGCCCGGCATTCTGGGAAGCCAGCCTGGGGGTCCGGAAGCCCCCCTTTGAGAGGGGGGTACTGTCATGAGCTGCTTTGTTTGTGGTATTAGGTAGTTCAGTGGTTAATCTGGACGGCCTCATTCTGGGATTCTGGGAGGCTTCTTATAGCCTCATTGTGGAGCCATTCCCTGTCATTTATACTTTGACCCTTGGCCGAGTGTGTGTGACCCTGTGCTTTGTGCTTATGCTATGTTATGCTTGCTTGGTTTTGACTTGGTTCTGTTCCCGTTACGAGTTCTGCCTGTCCCTCCTGTACTACGTTGCTATCTCGTGTATGACCCCTGGCCTTTGTTCTGACTATTCTCTGCTTACACCTCCTGTACTGCGTTGCTATCTCCGTGTATGACTCCTGGCCTATGTTCTGACTATTCTCTGCTCGCCCCTTCTGTGCTGCACCGTCCTCTCCGTGTATGACTCCCGTTTGTCTGACCTGAGTTTCCCTTTTCACTAATCCAGGGTCCCTGTAGCATCCTGCACTCACCTCCAGCAGCAGGATGCTAAACCCCGCCCCCTGTGGTCACATGATCGCAGGTCCTTTTCCTTTCTGCTACCTTCAGCGTCTCCTCTCACCACGCTGCTCAGGTCCCGTCTGCTTGAGCCTCCCCTGCGGGATCTGACCCCGGGCCCTTCCGCAGTGTGGGTGAGTCACCCTGCTCAGCCGTGGCAGTTCGCTGGCGCTGACAGGATCATGATAATAACATTATATTATGTGATGTTCTTTACATATGTATAGCTTAGGGAAAGTTTTGTGCATCCTGTTGGGACATTAGAGGAGGGCACTTTAGCATATAGTCTCTATACCTGGGTAAATGTAGTACTGTTGCGGACCACTAGGTGGGGGCATACTAGTGGGCCTTGTTAAGTATAGCGGCTAGACAGTTTCACATAGGGTTAAGTGTAGGAGGGGCTGCCGGGTAGTAGTGAGAGGTTCTTAGGAAGTTAGCTGAAATGGGGCCAGCATGCCCAAGTGTCCACAAGGGCTTAGGTCGGACAACCTGCAGCCATGCAACGTTAAAGACCAGCAACCCACGTTACCCATGGCCGCTGTATAGTCTCACAGTGGGCCTAAACAGGGAGGAAAGATGTGGCGCCTTACCGCCTGGGCCGAGGGCCGGCTCCAGGTTTTTATGGGCCCCGGGCAAAAGAGTCTCAGTGGGCCCATTTAACACAGACCACGATTCATGATGCACAGATACTGCAGAGAAATATGGGTATAGTACAATGCCAAACACTTCTCTTCTTCCATTACATGAGTGATATCTATTGTAAATTCTACAATAGCTCAGAAACCACCAAATCCTCACAGCGCACAGTACAGACTGGACAGTACAATCCTCCATACAATATTATGGGCACCACATAGTCCTCCATACAGTATTATGGGCCAAATATAATGCTCCATAAAGAATATTGGACCCCAAATAATGCTCCATACAGGATACTGGTCCCCATATAATGCTCCATACAAAATATGGAGCTCTCCTCTGCACTGTTCTGCGTTCTGCACTGTTACGGCTCAGGAAAGGGCACTGTGGAAAGACTCCCCATTATCATCATCATTGCCTCCCCATTATCATCATCATTGCCTCCCCAATATCATTATCATTGCCTCCTCATCATCTTCATTGCCTCCCCATCATCATCATTCTCCCATTATCATTGCCTCCCCATCATTATCATTGCCTCCCCATCATCATCATTGCCCCATCATTATCATTGCCTCCCCATCATCATCATCATTGCCTCCCCATCATTGCCTCCCATCATCATCATTGCCTCCCCATCATCATCACCTCCCTATCATCATCATTGCCTCCTCACCACCATCACTGCCTCCCCCCACCACCATCACACATACAGCACCACACACAGACAGCACCGCAACACTCGCTCACATACACACACACACACACACACTGATACACACAGACACACACACCTCACATCTCATCTGTCCAGCGCTCCGCGCTTACTCTCTGCCACAGCCGGCCGCTGAATGATGACGTCATTCAGCGGCGCTGCTGTGAGAGGAAGCTCGGGCGCCCTGCAGGTGCCCCCTGGAGCCCGGAGCTGCGGAGGCACGGGGAGAGGTGAGGATTGTGCCGGCTGCTGCTGCCGGGACCCTGAGCAAGTGGGGGGGCCCAGTGGTGGCGCTGGTACCACTCTCATCGGCTAACGGGCGCTGGGGTGCCCGACGGCGAGTGGGCCCCCCTGCCTGCTCAGGGCCCCGGCACTTGCCCGGGTAGGCCGGGTGCTGACTCCGGCCCTGCCTGGGCCAATGCTTTTAGGGCAGAAGTTGGCAAGACTAAGAAACTGAGGGGAGCTGCAGCTTCGACGAGTTCGGTACAGATGGGCCGGATGCTTCACCAGGGGCCTCCAAACGTAATGATTTATGAATTCAGTACTGAGGCGAAGCAGGCTGAAGGAAGTGTCATTATGGTGAGATCATATCAAAAAACTGACAGGCACATCCAAAAATAGATCTAATGTGAACAGGTGCTAAACCTAGAGTCACCAACTCATGCACATTTAAGAAAAAGGTTGCACACTGTAGCGCTATAGCTTGCAGACACAAAATATGAAAAATGAATTGCATCACTGCCTTAGAAATATGAAAAATTGAGAAGTCTTAATTAATTATACCAGGTCCATTACCCTCCACAGAGATGTAGATTTTAGTCTAGAGAGAGGATTCACATGTTCCCATACAGATAGACTTTTCTAAGTGAGGATTGGCATAAGTTAGGACCTGGAATACGAGAAGAGCCTTAACATGGCTTCCAGGTACACATAAATTGGCCATTTTATGCGCTAAGACTTCTCAATTTTTCATATTTCTAAGGCAGTGATGCAATTCATTTTTCATATTTTGTGTCTGCAAGCTATAGCGCTACAGTGTGCTACCTTTTTTCTTGATTATGGTAAGATCAGGCCTGGAAGGAACTGGGGAGCAGTCTAGGTTGGTCCAGTTCGGGCGTGTACTGCACAGAAGTGACAGCAAGGCAGGAAGAGAAAAGGAAACGAATGTAACACCTGTTGTGCCAACTGTGGATGTAACGTGTGAAGAGTTAAGTAAAGAATGTGTTCAAGTTATTCTGGACTGTGTCTCCATCACTGGGGGTCTCAAGGAAGAGGGACCGTCGGTGTCTGGGAGGTGCCCAGGAGGAATGGAATCTGGAGATGCAGGTACGCCAGAGGGAAGAACACCGTGTCATGTAGGAGAAGGGCTGGACATGGATGTTACGGTAATCCAGGTCACGACTACAGTCCGGGCCCTCCCTTACAGATGACTGAAGTTTATTGATCCTGTCGCAAAAAGGGCACAGAAGGGAAATTTGTGTCATAGTCTGTTGTCATAATAACACAACGTAGGATTAAAGAAAAGAAGGATATTAAGAAAGGAAATGCTGGTCATGATGTCAAAGTGACACTACGTCAACAAAGCAAATTGGAATAAAAGGCACTGCTCTGTTGACTAGACTTCACAGGAAGTAGAAGAGTTGCCACCAGGAGCCAGTTTTGTGACCGATCTGAGTCAGGGAAGTTTGGCATACAGCAGAATAAGCAGGTACTTAGCAACTACCTGCTGATAAGCACTTAGCTCCATAGTAGAAAAAAATAAGTCCTGGATAACCCCTTTAAGGGGATGTTTAGGTTGACGACTTGACGTCTATGGGTGGGAATGGTAACTACTTAGTTGAGTGTGACACACAGTACATTGGATTCTGTGTTCATTAGGCCTGCCCTTAGCCAGTCTTGAGGTCTTGCAGCTGGACAACCTCATTTACTCACACGTGACCAGTTCACTTGTCCAAAAGGGAGTTGTAGCTTTCCAGATCTTTTAGAGGAGCTTCAAAATATCACTGCTAATTTAGTAATATAGTTATGTCCATTTTCCAAATGAAAGAAAATCTGAATACTGAAAACTGAATCACTCTGGAAATTAATTTTTTTGAGGGTATGGGAGACCCTGAAAAAGTTGAGGTGAGCTATTTTAGTTAAGGTGTATTCTCATTTTACACACTTAGGGCAGGTTCACAGCATTTGGCACCTCTTCATTCATTCCCATCTAGATGTGACGATCACCCAGTGGAGGGTGAGGGATCATCTATTCTCCATGTAGGTGCCAGTCCTTTGAACATGCCATAAATGTCTGATATGATAAAAGAGATTGAAAATAGTGCTAGGACACATATCGCTGTATATCATCACACGCAATATTCCTGATCTACTACGACTCTCACAAGAGATCTGATTTTGCCATAAAACACTTGACTCTAATTATAGGTAAATATTTTATTACAAGGCTGAGATATTGATTTCTCAATAGATATTTTGTCGTTGAGACAGCAGTGATCTTACCCAGTCTATTGTAGAAAACACAGTTTCCTACCACTCTAGTTCCTCCTAGTAGACAGTGACAATGTATTGCTCTGTATAAGAGCAAGCTTAGATTTTTTTTTTCTTTGAGCCAGCTGTCTTCTAAGGAAATGGCACTTTTTGCAGCAATGATGTAGTGTGAATCTGAGAGCACTAAGACCCTGTAGAGTCAGCTTTAACCCTGTGCACTGTCTATAACTGAATGCATGTGTCTTCCTCCTATTATCTGTGTGTCTGTATCACAGCAGCAGGTGGTGGTATACTGCTGCTGCTGCAGCCCTTTGCATAGGTAGCTCAGTCTATCTTCACCCAATGCAAAGGCACTTTCACACTAAGTGGGAGTTTCAGCAAACTCTGGGATCTGCTACCTCTCAAGTGAATCCAGAAATTCATCAAACTTCTCCCAATCCAATGAGACACAGAGCAAGGGGGCAAGTCAGATCATCCCAGCCTGTCCTCCTCATCACAGCTTCCACAAGGAAGACCTCACCACCAGCAGCATCCAGACCCTATCTGCTTCCCTCCTCCATCTCCAGGGACACAAAAGCAGCCAAGTTTTTTTTAAGAATTTCTTCAGCATCCCTATCTATTTTGTAACTAGTTGAAGAAACTATATTTTTCCCAATTTATGTTGTATTTCCAGAAATACAGATTTGCATTTCTAGCTAGAAAACCTGGAAAAGAAGACTAGGAACCTATATCTCATCCTTTCTTCAAGGACATCATGAGCGGTTAAAAGAAAGGTGTGAATTATCTTTCCAACATGAAATATAAAGACTGGAGGAACTGAAATTTTGGAAGATTTTAGTTCTTTTGACCTTGGATTAAAATATTGACAGAAAGCAAACAAGGCTATGAGGTGAAGCCCTTACCTACATGATAATCTGGATTGCCAGGTGTCCTTCTCTCCTGCCTTCAGAGCACTTTGTGGACATACAGTAACTATGCTGAGACTGTGTCATCCAGGAGATCCATGCAGAAGTCACCCTAGAACTTCCTCATCTCCAGGATTAAGGCATTATCCCAGGACTGCTCCATCAGATAATGTACAAATAAACTGCAGGATGTATGTTGCCTACCTATTAATACTGCTTATTCTGACCCCAAGAGTGGATTCTTCCTGGTGGTAAGTAGCCCATCCATTACCACTCTACCACATGGACCTGTCATTTGCTTAATGCATTTAAACAGTTAAAAGGCAGGCAAGAAAATGAGATCCATTCTCTTCTGCTGCTTTTCCAAATACCTTGAGGGGCAGAGATTTAAAAGATTACAGTCAATGCTTTTTGTGAACTTTTTTTTTTTTTTGGAGGGGAGAAACTTTCTTTTTTTCCCATTTGTTTTGATTAGTATTAAGCTTTATACCTGCAATCTGTCTCTTCTGCACTAATCTTGCACAGGACAACATTAGCCTTTGTAGTTCTGGACTGATCCACATCATTCTATTATCACAGGGCTCATATACCGAGCACAAATACAATAGTGAGCGAAAAAGCTGCTTTCTACCATTGCTTCCAGATCCCAGCTATGTGGACATGGGATATTTAGTGGTGTGAAAGCTTTACAAGTATATTTTGGCTGGAACAATGAGGTGGTGCAGATATTTGGTAAGGCAGCTGTTTGTTTTAAAGCTGATCTACAGGCATTCTCCAGCAAAGTGTGACTTGTAATAACAAGGCATTCAAGACATGCTGTAAAGGAGACACACCGATACACTGCAATCTGTATAGGGAACCCACTGATCTGCGGGCGAGATAAAAGCTAGACAATAGGATTGACCCTTCAGGGCTCAACAAATTCCTAAAGTCCAGACATTAAAATATTCCTGCTACATTCTGAACATAGCTCATTCTTATAGAGCTTTCTGTCACCGTTATATGGAAAGAGATCGCACAGTGGAAATGATCAATTCACAAATTAATCTTTATACAACATAGAGATAGAAGATAAAATATAAATTAGAGCGTTAAATGGATACAAACATGCAGATATATATGAAATAGATACATATAAAATAGATTAATGGATCGCTAGATGAGATAGATATGTACATAGATAGATAGATATGAGATAGATAATAGATAAATAGATAGATATTGAAAAGAGTTGGAAGCAGCACACCATCTCAAGTCAAAAATGCTGTTTAATAGCCCATCATGCTATGTAACAGGGAGGCTTTGCACCCAATTTTTCCTGGTACTGCTTTTTCTCTTTTTTTCTTTAGATAGATAGATAAATAGATAGATAGATAGATAGATAGATAGATAGATAGATAGATAGATAGATAGATAGATAGATAGATAGATGATAGATAATAGATAGATAGATGATGATAGATAGATAGATAGATAGATAGATAGATAGATAATGAAGATAGATAGATAGATAGATAGATAATAGAATAGATAATAATAGATACATATGATAAAGATAATAGATAGATGTAGATAGATAGATAATAGATAGATAGATAGATAGATAGATAGATAATAGATAATAATAGATAGATATGATAGATAATATGATAAGTAGTATATATAATACTAGATAAGTTAGTAATAGATATGTAGATGGTAAACAAATCGACAATAGATAGATTTTGGTTTGGATTGATTGATAATTAGATCAATAAAAAATAATACATAGAAACAAATCAATAGATAGATGTAATAATAGGATAATAGATAGATGTAGAAGATAGATAGATTAGCTGAATAATAGATAGATATGGGATAGATAATATTGATAGTTACTGGTAGTTTTACTCATCCTATACTAATAATACAATGCTAATGGGTAAACAAATAGTTGACATTAGGGGTTCACACTATTAAAGTTTGCTTCTTGTGACATTTTTTGTTTGATTATTTTATTGTCATCCAGCAAAAAAAAAAAATAGCAAAGCAGATTTTTTTTTCTTGCTGAAATTCAAGAAATATTCACAAACTCAGCAGCAGTCACAATGCGAGCGAACATGAAAGCTTCAGTTGCTGAACATAAATTGGGTCAGAAGTGGTCAGATGTGGGCAGCTGCATGTTCTATATTGTACCAACTGCTACAGCGCAGATCACAATCACACGTGAATGATACGCCACGGACACTCAATGACAACTAGATGGAGAGCGCAAAACCATAACCCAAAGAGGTCAATGAACTAATTATGTCGTGTTAAGATTATAATGGAAGAAGAACTAAAGATAGAGTAATCTATGCAGCACATAAAAAATCACCAGAATATCTGTACAGATGTACTGTGAGCTTCCAGACACAGTAATATTTCTATGTGTACACACATCAGTTAACATAAAGTAAGTCATATGTTAGACCTTTTTTGTATTCTTTATTTTTATTGGACCACAGAACAATCCACATATGTAATCATAGTGGTCATAAAACATAATACTAAAATACTCGTCCAGAATGTTAGCCAAGAGCTTGTACAAATCCTAACCTGTCCTGTGCTGCACAAGTCACAGTATTAATATTAAGCTTCATTTGTGTGAAAACAGCTAATAATAACAGGTCCCCATTGTCACATTTATCCCATAGATCTATCTATCTATCTATGTATCTATCCCATATCTATCTATCTTCTATCTATTATCTATCTATCTATCTATCTATCTATCTATCTATCTATCTATTATCTATCTATCTATTATCTATCTATCTATTATCTATCTATTGTATCTATCTGTCTCTATCTACCTATCTATTATCTATCTATCTAAATAGAAAAAAAGGAACAGCATAATTTACTTATCTTCGGGTGCAAGGCCCCTGGCAAGAAGTCCAATACTTGTCCCAACATCCGATAAAAATGAAAAAATGAAGGCAGCACTCCTTGCAATATGAGTTGAAGAAAGTGAAAAATTTATTTCAAACCCACATGTCTGGGCCCAGACATGTGGGTTTGAAATAAATATTCCACTTTCTTCAACTCATATTGCAAGGAGTGCTGCCTTCATTTTTTCATTTTTATCTATCTATCTATCTATCTATCTATCTATCTATCTATCTATCTATCTATCTATCTATCTATCTATCTATCTATCTTCCTATTATCTATCTATCTATCTATCTATCTATCTATCTATCTATCTATCTATTTATCTATCTGTATCAATCTATTATGTATCTATCCCATATCTATTTATCTCTATCTATCTATCTATCTATCTATCTATCTATCTATCTATCTATCTATCATCTATCTATCTATCTATCTATCTATCTATCCTATCTAATCATATCTATCTATCTATCTATCTATATTTATCTATCTTATCAATCTATCTATTATCTATCATATCTATTCTATCTCTATCTCTATCTATCTATCTATCTATCTATCTATCTATCTATCTATCTATCTATCTATCTATCATATCTATACTAATCTATCTATTCTATCTATCTATCTAATCTATCTATCTACTATACTATCTATATTATCTTCCTTATCTATCTCTATCTATCTATCTATCTATCTATCTATCTATCTATCTATCTATCTATCTATCTATCTATATCTATCTATCTATCTATCTATTATCTATCTATCTATCTATCTATCTATCTATCTATTTATATCTTATCTATCTATCTACTATCTATCTATCTATCTATCTATCTATTATCTATTCATTTATCTGTCTATCTATCAATGTATTATGTATCTATCCTATCTATCTATCTATCTATCTATCTATCTCATCTATCTATCTATCTATATATCTTCATATCTATCTATCTATATCTATCATTATATCTATCATCTATCTATCTATCTATCTATCTATCTATCTATCTATCTCTATCTATGTATCTCTCTCTCTCTCTCTCTCTCTCTCTCTATCTATCACTATTGCTATTCAGTATTTATTTCTTATGCATCTGTGAACAGATACACTAAAATTAAGTATTCTCCACTCATCCTTTTCTGTCTCATTTACACAAGTACTCCTACTTTGTGACTGCATTTCTCAGCAGAAAGCTTGACTGTCATGTTTTCAAATAAAAAAAGGAAATGTATATGATGAATACTCGGTGGTTAGGGTGTTAGGCGACCTGAGACTATGAGTTGTTGTCCTTTACATTTAGTTATCGTTAAATCTAGAACCTTCTGCAGACGAACTATAGACCATGGAAGCACCTGAGTGACTGAGGTTGTTTGTATCGCAGTTTGATCTGACATGACATGACCACAGATATCTAAAAAAAAGTTTATTGAAAAGTATAATTACTATAAGAAGTGGTATATGTGTGCTATTTGAACATCTAAGCAACATAAAATGTTACTTAAGCCACCATGATCTCCAGGATCTTCTGAGGTTTTGACCGTTGTGTTCAGTCGAACAAGCTTCTTAAAATGGAATGTATCCAAAAGGGATGTGTTTGATGTATGTGTCTTTTGGATCTGTAAGATCACATGGTCCATGAAGTCAGACATTCAGACCTGGTTCCTCAATGATAGACGGCTCTTTGATCAGAAAACAATCACTGGTGCTTCAGATTTGTAGTAAATGAAACCTCTTAAGGTACTGCCACACTAAGCTATCCCGCTAGCGATCTCGTTAGCGTCGCATACTAATGAGATCGCTAGCGGGATTGTTTCTATATCGCTAAGTGCGGCCACATTTAGCGATATAGTTAACGACGCTATCGCCGTTAGCGATCTTCTTAACGACTTTAGCGGTACAAAAGTACCGCTAAATCGCTAAGAAAAGGTGCCACACTAGCGATATATACTTACCCAGCGGGAGCGCCGACGAGAAAATAGGGTCCGGAACGATTCCAGCGACGAGCGAGATCACAGCAGGAAGCTCGTCGCTGGAAGCTGCCGCACACAACAACATCGCTAACGGGATCGCTAAATAGTGACGTTTTTTAGCGATCCGTTAGCGATATTGTTTAGTGTGGCATACCCTTTAGATCCCTGAGTCTGATCTATGAGTTTTCATACATTTTTACAGCAACTTGTTTGTTCTAGATATTGGTTGTGGTCACAAATTTTCCATTTGTGGTTTTCTGTCAGAAGGTCCATTTTGGATTTTTTTTTCCTTTAAGGCTATTTTGAGGCTATAGAACACTTTTTGTGACTTTTATTGTATTCCTTCCTCATATATATTGGATGAGTGTAGCCAATACTGACTTTGCTTGCATCACCCTCATGCTATGAACATTGGCACCTTCAGTGTTCAATAAACATAATCTGGATTTCCTTACATAAACGATATACTAAATATCTGGCATGCCAATATTAAGATTATAGGAAACCTTGAATAACAGCGATCTCATGAATAAGACCGTGTGACTGTCAAACGTCTAGATCTCTTTTCGACAATGCGATCTTATTTGATTTCCCTCTGAGTACATCGGAGGTCATAGCTTCATCTGTACACGAAATGCTTCAAGGAAGCCAACAAAAACCATGTCAGAAACCTAGTATATCAGTACTAACACATTCATTTATAACAGAACCAAAGCAAATAACGAGAGATAATCTAGTTACATAATATTGTAAAAGGTTGGGATCTATCCATCTCAACTTTCATTTCCCATATAGGTAGAATATGTCATAACTTTAAGATTGTTCGAGGTCCAACTGTTGGACCTCAGCTGATCCTGAGAATAACATTGCGTAGCCCTCCCATTTTCCCTGCTTAGAGCCACCCCTGCCACCCACTGTACAGCCAAGCTCCATTCATGTTAAAAGTGCCACCAGGGTTCCTGCCAGCCGAATGGCTGAGATCACCACTGTGCAACGGAAACCTACAAGGGGACAAAGCATTAAAAAAGCATTGTGTCCTCTTCACTCTCAGAAACGTGCCAGAGTTTCTTTGTATGATAGAAATCACCATCCTACTTTTCATTAAGACTTTCTCAAAGTACTCAGCTACTACTAAATTCTAAAAACACAAATGATATCGTATACACATACCTCTTTTCCCATTATTTTGTTGATAAGCTTCTAAATCTAATACAAATCTGATTATTACCACCAGTAAAATAGAGTATATTTTGGTATTGTATGATTTGACTGTAGCTTAAATGCAAATATGTGCCATTTTAGCTATTAGGACGAGTCTTATGCCAGCCATACACATTAGATCGCTGTCAAACACACAATGGTTTGGCTCTTCCATACACAGGAGGGCTCGTTCAGCCAAGAGCTTGCGCACTCTATGAGAGAGTCGACACCAGACATGCCTAGCAACAGCTTATATCTCCAGGAAAGGATACTATCGGCAGGCCAAAATCAGACATGCCAAATCAATATTTTCCCCAAAAATAAATTATTTGAGGCTTCCTGTTGTGAATGTTTTAGAAATGAATTCTGAGCAGAAGCTCCCTCTGGTGGTTACAAACAGTACTGAACCATTCAATGAGGATTGGCAATCAGGAATCACAGACTGGTCTTATATAAGGGAGGTTCCCTCCCATCATGGTTGCCGGTGATCAATTGTTCTTGTCTCAACGTTGTTTCCTGGTTCACTTGGAAGCTTGCTGAGTCTTGCCTCTTCTCCTGCTCTCAGATAAGATATTTTCTGTTTTTTGTTTTTGTGCTTACCATTTGCATATTTCTCTGCATTTCTGTGAAGTTAGCCAGGTCCCCCTGCCCGGGGGGCTTGGGCTCCTTTCAGTTCCTCTGGAGCCACTGTTATTTGTTCATTTGCCTTTTCCAGTTTTTTCAGTGGCTGCGGCTTAGTTTTGTTACACCAGAGAACTAATTTAGGTGGTAGAGGTCGTGTGATCTCAGGTGTTTTTGCAATTAGTAGCGTTGGCTTTTTTTAGGTTTTTTTTTGGATTGCAGTAAGTATCCTTCCTATCCTTTTTCTGTCTAGGCAGATTGGGCCCCAACGTTTGCTCATACTATTTTCTGTCTGTGTCTGTATTTCCTCTTGTCTAACCGCCATTACATGTTTGGGGGCTTCCTATGTTCTTTGGGGATCTGCTCCGGGGCAGATAGCTTTCCTCTTTCTATCTTTAGGTGTAGTTAACCTCTCAGGCTGTGACGAGGCATCTAGGACCAATGTAGGAACGCTCCACGGCTGCCTTTAGTTGTGGTGGTTAGTCAGGGTACTGCAATCCAGTAGATTCCAACCTCTCTGGTGTATTGCCGTTTTTGCCTGCTCTCCTCAGCTACCAAAACTTAACAGCTTCCATACACATTAGGGTGTTGGATAAATCTATCGACATCAGTAGGTTTGGCTGACATTATTGTAATGTGTATGGGGGCTTTAAGACTTTGTGATCTGTGTGGTTGCAAAATGTGGATCAGCTTTCCCTGTCACGTAAGGTTTGTGACCCCCCTGTTAATTTTGGTGTGTAAAGTAAATTATTTTTGCAGCTTTTGGTGGTGACAGTGGCGGAAAACAGCATTATTGTTTATGGAACAATATAAATATGTTATTTGGCCAATATATGGCACTATATTACTGTATTGTATAATTATTTGCAGACTGTATGAGCACCATATGTGGGAAGAGTGCCAACCAATGCCACATGAAGAAACCCAAAGTAAGGCTTGTCCTGTATGAGTCACAAGACTTGAAAATCACCATTACTCTACAGTTCATGACCATTCCCCAAAGGTTATACTCACTGAGATATCACTAAGGAGTCAGGAGTAGATTTTAGGCCTCGCAGTGCCGCTGAAGTGCTATACATAAAAACAAATTTACATGTAACTGCTGGTTCTGCTTTAAGAAAAGTGAAAACTTTCCCCTGTGTTAATTTACCAAACTTGCTGAAAACCATGTGTAAGATGTGCCAAGACTTGGGATGAGATGCAGATCATTTACATTTTTCTCTGACGACCATTGAAGAGCAGACTATTGAAAACCCTGATCGGTCTCATGTGTCCCTCCTGTGGAGAATTCTGGAATTTGCGGATTATTTCAGCAAACTACTAGCTTATTATATTATCTTTCAATAATTAAAGGAGTTGTCTCCTTTCAGATTTCAATCTTCATCCCTGGCTACAGTTTTTTATTAAAAAAAAATGCGTTGTATTCACCTTCCCCAGGTTCAGCGCTGAATCTCCGCCGCTGCTCCAGATGTTCGTATTGGCTGCAGAGCAGACATTTAGTCAACAGAATGCCAGTCAATCAGTGAGCTCAGCAGCTTAGCCCCTACAGGCAGAGCTCCCCCACTTAAAACTGCTGAGCTCACTGAGTGAGCACACACTTGATGTGACGTCAACGCTGCATTCAATACCGTACATCGGGAGCAGCGTCAGGAATTTAGCACTGGACCTGGGGACAGAGAGTAAAGTACATTTTGTGATCGTTTGTTTTTTTTGCGAATATTTTTTGAAAGGGGAAACTCCCATTAAGTGATAATTTGTGCGTGATCCAATCTATGATGTTGGTTAGTGAATTTGTCTCAGCTTCTAACATCTAGTTTACTGCAAGATAGCTAAGCATTGGAATAACACTTTCAGTAATGGTTTGTGAAAGTATTATTAAAAATTACATTTAATAGAAAATAAGGCTATTGTTATGAAAGCGCCTGACATGTATGAAATGTCGAAGTCTAGTTTAGGCATATTAATAATTAGAAAATTGCATTACATGTTACTACCTCATTTAAATGGCCAATTGAAACTGCCATTAAGGGTCTATAAAATGCTATTATTGGCTCCATAATCTAGCACCTTTAGGAGCCAAAAACTGACGTTGCAAACACTTGTCTTTCTGCATAATTGTGTATTAATATAGACTGTAACTCATTGGTATTTATCGCCCATAGCAGGTGCGTTTATAAAACAAAAACATGGGCCTCATGGCAAAAGTCCTAATTGGGCCTCAAAGAAGATTTGATAAGGTAGGGGTTGTCATATCTCCCAACTTTTAAAAACAAAAAGAAGGACATGTATCGTACTGCATACACAGTAATTATGCCAATACTGATGCCTTGTATTGTTCTTAGCCATTATTATCCCCCTTTCATGGGTCTTCTGGAATATGAAACCCTCAAAAATACTCTTACACACAGCATTATAACTCCACTGTGAATTACTCCCCACACATAATTTCACACCAAAGTCCCCCACCACACATACAGTAAGATGACTCCACAGAAACTCCAGCAAAATATGATAGCAATATAGTTAGCAAGGCCGAAAAAAGACATTTGTCTCTCCAGTTCAGCCTATATTTCATCAGAATAAATCCCCAGATCTATGTCCTTCTAAAGAACCTAATAACTGTAAGATACAATATTGTTACGCTCCATGAAGACATCCAGGCCTCTCTTGAACCCCTCAACTGAGGTCACCATCACCACCTCCTCCGGCAAGGAATTCCAGATTCTCACTGTCCTAACAGTAAAGAATCCTCTTCTATGATGGTGGAAAAACCTTCTCTCTTCCAGACACAGAGAATGCCCCCTTGTGACCGTCACCTTCCTTGGTATAAACAGATCCTCGGAGAGATATTTGTATTGTCCCTTATATACTTATACATGGTTATTAGATCGCCCCTCAGTCGTCTTTTTTCTAGACTAAATAATCCTAATTTTGCTGGTCTCTCTGGGTATTGTAGTTCCCCCATCCCCTTTATTAATTTTGTTGCCCTCCTTTGTACTTGCTCTAGTTCCATTATATCCTTCCTGAGCACCGGTGCCCAAAACTGTACACAGTACTCCATGTGCGGTCTAACCAGGGATTTGTACAGAGGCAGTATAATGCTCTCATCATGTGTATCCAGACCTCTTTTAATGCACCCCATGATCCTGTTTGCCTTGGCAGCCGCTGCCTGGCACTAGCTGCTTTAGGTAAGTTTATCATTAACTAGGATCCCCAAGTCCTTCTCCATGTCAGATTTACCCAGTGGTTTCCCATTCAATGTGTAATGGTGACATTGATTCCGTCTTCCCATGTGTATAACCTTGTATTTATCATTGTTAAACCGCATCTGCCACCTTTCTGCCCAAGTTTCCAACTTATCCAGATCCATCAGTAGCAGAATACTATATTCTTTTGTATTGACTGCTTTACATAGTTTGTATCATCTGCAAATATCGATATTTTACTGTCTAAACCTTCAACCAGATCATTAATAAATATGTTGAAGAGAATAGGTTCCAACACCGACCCCTGCGGTACCCCACTGGTCACAGCGACCCAGTTAGAGAATATACCATTTATAACCACCCTCTGCTTTCTATCACTAAGCCAGTTACTTACCCATTTACACACATTTTCCTCCAGACCCAGCATTCTCATTTTGTGTACCAACCTCTTGTGTGGCATGGTATCAACTCTTTGGAAAAATCAAGATATACCATGTCCAATGACTCACCTTGGTCCAGTCTATAGCTTACCTCTTCATAAAAACTGATTAGATTCGTTTGACAGGAGCGAGGAGCTACCTCCATGCATTATGATGCTGCCACTGTCATCACAGTATGTTGTCCCCACAGTGACTCCCACACAGTATGCCTCCCACAACCCCAACACAGTATAATACCTCCCACAGCATGATGCCCTTAAAGTGCCACCCACATAGTATGATGCTTACATTGTTCCCCCATACAGAGTCTAATAGCTTCCACACAGCATGATAGCCTCAACAATGCCTCCACACAATATGATGACCCCATACATACAGTATGATGGCCCCCAGAGTCCCCCACACAGTATAATGGACAACTCCCCTATGCAAAGTATGATGACTCCCACACAGTATGATGTCACCACAGCGCCCCATTCAGTATAATGGCCCCCACAGCTCCTCTATGCACAGTATGATGACCCCACATAGAAATGTGTCCCCCAAAGCCCTCCATAAAGTCCTGACATTTAAAAAATAATAATAATAATGCTCAGCTTCCCTGTTCCCCTAAGGCACTGCTTCAGCCTGTGTAATGTGCAGACTGAGGCTCTGCACAGCAGGAGCGATCCAGTAACGTAATTGCAACTGCTGTGCTAAGCCTCAGAATCACAGGACGAGCTGTCACCATTCTATTCATCTGAAGGTACAGATAGCGCTGAAATTTTGATGACAGGCAGAGGGAGTTGGGGGGCCCTCCAGCTCACGGCCCCAATAGTGACTGCATGGTCTGCACTATGAACGATATGCCCCTGGCCCAGAGAACATGTATTATTTTGGAAATTGGTTGTCAGATGTTATAACTAAAGGCCCATTTTGATGAGACTTTAACAAGAATGAGAGTTCATTGGAACGTTTGTTCCCAAATATGTGAATAGGTCAGCAATCACCCCATAAACAAGCAAAATGTTCGTTTATTGGGTGTGATGATTTGTAAGCAGGATAAAAAATCATTGCTATCAGCAACACTTCGCCCCATGTAAACTGGACATATGTTGCAGATACCATGATATTCTACGTGCATAGAATCGTGGTCAGAATGTTTACACCAGCCAGTAAGCGGCTCCCATTTGGCTTGTTTACAGCCAGTTGGTTGTCATTGACTAGACAGAATATTTCAGTGTGAATAATGATGACTAATGGCTAATGCCTGTTATGTGATTCTGATCCAGGAGCTTGGTGCCAATGACTTGACTACTTAACCTGGTGTCTACTGCTAGAGATATAAATCCAGTCATGGCACCAATTACAATAATGCTATGATATCATTGTTACTATCTGCAGATAGGGAGCCATACTCTGGGTGCCTCAAACAACATATGTAGATTCAAAGACTCAAGATAGGGAACAATTGTCTACAGGATATGAATGAAATGACAATTATTTATCTAACATTTTTGAGTATTTCATGGATGCAAAAATGGGCCCTAAGTCAAAATCATAAGCCAATGAACACACTTGAAGGTGTTGTCCCAAGGGTAACATCTATACTATCAGCAGGAATGATGATAATTAAGAGGCCTGAAGTCATCTGTGTGAATGAATTGTCAGTGAGCCAATGTGAAGACTACTGCAGTAACTGCAATAAACAGTTACTGTCATTCGCATAGAGAATTTTAGGCATCCACACTTTTGGGGACAGCAGCCGCTGAGTGTCAAGTGTATAGAATCATAGAATGTTAGAGTTGGAACATGTCCAATCCCCTGCTCAGTGAAGGATTCGCTAAACCATCTCAAAAAGACGTCTGTCCAGTCTTTGTTTGAAGACTTCCATTGAAGGAGAACTTACCACAAATGATGAGCAAGAGTGGTATTGTGTAGCCCTGGTATTTAAGGTACACCGTACCAGGAGGATGAGTGGAGAGGTAACGGTTAAGGGCTCTACATGACATCACATACACTTAGACACTCCCACAGGGAGTGTTCAGGGTCAGTTAGTCTAGCCTGGACCTGTGAGGAGGAAGGAGCAGAGTCTAGCTCGGGTGGCTCAGGACTGAGTCATCCCACCTGTGTGCAGTTCAGAGAAGTGGAGGCCAGTAAGGTGAGCCAGATTACCTCAGCCTGGTCAGAGCTGTGCCCCACTGGCAGACGGACTGAGACAGCTATTGAGAGTGTGAGCAAGTCGAAAGGCACAGTGGAAGGAAATCAGAAGTGCTTTAGGATTGAAGTATCCTGCACATTGTCACCGGTCACTGGGGACCGAAGCATCACTATAGCTCCACGCATAGTGGTAAAAGAACCAGAGGCTTACTGGACCTTAGGTAACAGAAAGCAGCCCTTGAAGTGTCAGTACGTAACAGGGGTCAGGTGGAATAGGAACTTTGAGCTAGGCCAAGCATAGAAGAACCTAGTTTCATCACTGGAAGGCTCCACCACAAAACTGACCGGGCAGTACAGCTTTGAAATAGCTGAAGTTTCAGGAGTGAACTACGCTCTATGCTGGTTGGACTCATCATCATTGGAAAGTAAAGGAGGCCCCTGCCTTGCTCAGCCGTTGCCTCAAAACTCATCCTCCATCAACCCCATCAGCCTCCCTGGGACCTGCCTTACCATCTTACAAGTAAAAGGTATGGAAAGACGCTGACGGTGTGAGACTGAGTTATTTAATTGCATGCCTGCACAACTCCACCATAACCATCGACCTGAGGGAAGAGTCCCACCTGTAGGGGACCCGACATCTAGCTGCCTCACCATCCCCTCAGAGATCTACAGCAGCGCTGGTACAAATTACCAGAGACTACAGGTGGCGTCACGAACTGTATATAAATCAAATCCCCTGTAAATATTCCCCCCAACATACGCCAGACCGCCAGGGCCACAGACCGAGCCACCGCTACCTGTGACAAACCCCATAGACTTCCATGGGCTCGGTTCTGAGTACCCCATTGCCCTGGTAATCCACAATTGTGGTGGCGGGTCGACACAAAAACTTGGCGTCACGAACAGGATCCGAAACTTGCAGCATTGCGAGTCCTGTGTGCCTGTGGAGTGTTTTGGTGAAAAAGACTGTTGCTATTGTTTGGCGCCAAATACCGCCATATTTGCCGCCAGATTCGCGCCCTAAGGCGCTGGAGAAGAAGGTGGGCGTACCTGAAAGAGCGCGCAAAGTCTTGGACACGCCCCCGGCTCTGACTCAGCGGCAGGTCCTGCAACAGGAAGTGAACGCTCTGACATCAGAGCGCCTGCGACAAAGGTCCTGTTCCCACTGCTGTGCCTGTGAAGTAGCAGCATCTGAAACCGGTAGGCTCCGTTTAACCAAGGGGGCGCTAAGATGTCACAACAACCGGCTGACAGTGCGGCCCCGGCCGGAGGCCCCAATCCCGCACCGCCTGGTATTGTAGCGCCAGATGGGGGTGCAGGTCCAGCACCCAGTCCGGTAGTCCCGATCATGCCACTAACGCTTCCATATATGCCAGGGGCGAAATGGCTTCCCCAGTACAGCGGTGAGCCAGGCACATTAGCAGGCTTCAAGCGGAAGTTATGCAGCATCCTAGAAATGTACTCCATGCCTGAGAGACAAAAAGCTGCTGTGCTAATAGGGCAGCTAACTGGCGCTGCTGAGAGGGAAGTGGAGACTTGGGATACCGTTGATCAGGAGTCGGTACCTGCGATCTTCCTTAAGCTGCATGCCATATTTGAAGACCGCACAGAAACGGATCTCCGGATGGCCTTCTATCACTGTTCACAACAGCCAGGTGACAGCATCCGGGACTACGCTTGCCGACTACAAGGAGCCCTGAGAGCTCTTAAGCAGATTAATAATTTAAATGCTATCGATGAGAATAAAATGCTGAAAGAACAATTTATACAGGGATTGAGATCCCAAGAGGAACGCAGAACTGTAAACTGGTGGTCCTTAGATCATCGCGATGCTACCTTTGATGCCCTAAAAGACATGGCAATAAAAGGGCTGCGGCCCCTGGGCAAACCTGAAGTGGCAACCCAACATCATCAGGGTGAAGTCACTCTGGAACCGGCAGTACCCCCCTTTTCCCCGCTAGTGGCAGAAACCAAAACGCAGGCGACACCCCCTAGTGAATTGGATTGTCTGCGCTCAGAGGTGCGCCAGCTGACTAAAAATCTGGCTGCTGTGATGAGTGCCCTGCAGCTGCGGAAAGAGGAGGAAGGGAAGATCTTGTTAGCTGACTGCCCAGAAGACGTCCCGTGGATGCATCGGAGAAGAAAGAAGACGTCGCCCCCTCGGAGGAGGACAACGCCACCCCCAGGAGCGACCTCTGATCAACACCCTCCTCATCGAGAGATCATCTGTTACCGATGCAACCGGAAAGGTCATATGTCTCCACAGTGTCCTTTAAACGGGCAGAACCTGGGTCCAAGGGCCAACACCCAGGAGAATACCCGTCAGGCCCCTTAGACTGGAACCGCAGGTATGTGGGTGGGCGACCCTACCTGTCTATCATCTTAGATGGTATTGCAGTTCCGGCATTGTTAGACACTGGGTCCCAAGTGACCCTAATACCTGATGCCCTATATACTAAGTTCTGGTCTATGGACAGTCTTAAACCCCCGAGCCCTGACTTTACCGTGTATGCTTCTAATGGTCTTCCTGTAGAAGTACTCGGGACAAAATGTGTAGATGTAAAGGTGGGCAGAGAGGAGTTGAAAGACCAGGGGCTTCTGGTAGTAAAGACTGCAAATGAGGAGAACGGTTTAAATATAATTTTGGGCACTAACATTATCGGTAATTGTTTGGGAGAAGTTGTGTTCTTGCTCCAACAGCTCGCTGAGATTGCCCGACCAAGGCAGAAAGGAGTAATCCAAAGAGAGATCCGGGCCCTGGTGTGTCAGCAGCAAGCGAAGCTTACAGACGGCGAAATTGGTAATGTACGGGTCACCGACTCGGATCCTATTGTGATACCCCCAATGAGTGAAATGATCATCTGGTGCAGGGCAGCCATAGGTCTGAGAGGACAGAATTACCAAGCTGTAGTAGAACCCCACCATTCAGAACATAGACCTACACTTATGACTGCTAGGGGAGTAGTGGAAGTGGTGAATGGAAGAGTACCGGTACGGCTTCTCAATTGGGGAGATGATGAGGTGAACTTACCCCGTTATGCAACCATTGCTAAATTACATGCTGTTGACAATAATTCTATTCTCCCGGCTGAGTCCTTAGACTCCTGTCAATAGCGGAGGACAATGACCCGGCAACCCAGGTGGCGGAATGGTGTCAGCAACTCCATGTTGGGACGGACACCACTCCCGCTCACCAGAAGCAAGGGGTATTACGGGTGGTGCAAGAGTACGCCCAAGTGTTTAGCAAGCACCCACTTGATTTTGGGGTAATTAAGGGAGTCCAACATCATATCCCTACAGGCAGTCATCCTCCCATCAAGGAGCGGTATAGGCCTATACCCCCAGCCCATTATCAGAAGGCTAAAGAAATGTTGCATGATATGAAGAAAGCCGGGTGATAAGGGATAGTTGTAGCCCCTGGGCAGCCCCTCTAGTTCTGGTTAAAAAGAAAGATGGTAGTATGAGAATGTGTGTGGATTACAGGCAGGTGAACCGCATAACACACAAGGATGCATACCCGTTACCACGCATAGAGGAATCATTAGCTGCTCTGAAAACGGCTAACTACTTTTCTACCCTTGATCTGACTAGTGGTTACTGGCAAGTGGCTGTGGCTGAGGAGGATCGTGAGAAAACGGCTTTCACCACCCCAATGGGGCTCTGTGAGTTCGACAGAATGCCGTTTGGGCTCAGTAGTGCCCCAGGAACATTTCAGAGAGTGATGGAGAACTGCCTGGGACATCTCAATTTTGAAACCGTGCTGCTATACCTAGACGACGTCATCGTGTATTCCAAGACTTATGAGGATCATCTGAAGCACCTGGCAGAAGTATTCGAGTCCCTGTCCAGGTACGGGATGAAATTAAAACCCTCAAAATGCCATCTACTCAAACAGAAGGTACAATACTTGGGGCACATCGTCAGTTCGGAAGGAGTAGCGCCGGACCCAGAGAAAGTCACTGCCATCCAGAAGTGGCCGGAGCCGAAGAACCTTAAGGAAGTGCGACAGTTCCTGGGACTAACGGGTTACTACAGGAGATTCGTGAAAGATTACACGAAAAAGGCAGCTCCTTTACAGGACCTCCTAGTAGGACAATCCCTAAAGAGCAGAAACCCTCCCTTTAATTGGGGTAAGGAACAGGCTGAAGCATTCCAAAAGATGAAAGAGATCCTTACAGGTGATGAGATCTTAACCTATCCTGATTACAGCCAACCGTTCCTGTTGTACACAGACGCCAGTAATGAAGGGTTGGGAGCAGTTCTCAGTCAGAAGCAGAATGGCCAAGAAAAAGTCATCGCATATGCCAGCAGAAAACTCAGGCCAACTGAAAGGAATCCGGAAAATTATAGCAGCTTCAAGCTGGAGTTTCTGGCGCTGGTCTGGGCCATTACTGAAAGATTTAAGCATTATCTGGCCTCCAATCGGTTCACTGCGTTTACAGATAACAACCCCTTAACGCACCTGGAAACCGCCAAGCTGGGTGCCATGGAGCAGCGATGGATGGCTCGGTTGTCCAATTACCAGTTTACTATCAAGTACCGGGCAGGTCGAAAGAATGCTAATGCTGACGCATTGTCCCGAATGCCGCATGACTCTGATACGGAAGAAGAATCGGACGACCTGGAAGAAATTGAGCTACCTGCGTTCCATCGAAATGGGGTAGTCCATGAGCATCGAGTCAACAGAAAGCAGTATGGTGCAACATTAAATCCTTTACCCCATCACAGCTGGAAAGAGACTCAGGACAGTGATCCAGTGGTCAGCCGCATTAAGGAGTTGTTAAGACAGGAAGGCTCCTCTTTGGAAAAGGATGCACCTATGTCAGCCAAGCTCCTGTGGAACGAGAAAAGCAGGTTGTTCCTATACCGTGAGAAGTTATGCAGGAGATACGTCAACCCCAGAACCCATGAGATGGTCTGGCAAATCGTGGTCCCCAAGGCAGACGTCCCAATGGTGTTGGAAGCATACCACGATCAAGCAGGACACTTTGGCTGGAGAAAGCTGGAGACCTTGTTGAGATGCCGGTTCTACTGGGTAGGGATGCGCAGCTCCATTGAGAGGTGGTGTCGGAACTGTGGACCCTGTGGTCTCAGAAGGAAGGACTACGGTAGTCAGAAGGCACCCCTGCAACCTATCCGGACGACTCGCCCCCTGGAGATTGTGGCCCTGGACCACGTCAAACTGTCACCAAGTAGATCTGGATACTCATACGCCCTGACCATGGTGGACCATTACTCCAGATTTCTGGTGGTTGTTCCAGTTAAGGATCAGACCGCAGTGACGGCCGCGAAAACCTTTCAAGCAAGCTTCTGCAGACCGCATGGGTATCCGGAGCAGGTATTAACCGATCAAGGACCTGCTTTCGAAGCTGATTTATTCAAGGAATTCTGTCACATGTACGGGTGTAAGAAAATTAGAACAACGCCATACCACCCTCAAACCAACGGTCTTTGCGAAAAAATGAACCATATTGTCCTTGACTTGTTGAGATCCATACCGTTGGAAGACAGAAATCGATGGCCGGACTTACTACCTGATTTGGTTGATTTGTATAACCATATACCTGTAAGTTCCACTAACTGCACTCCAGCCTATCTTATGAGAGCAAGGCCCGGAAGACTACCAATGGATTTAGAACTTGGAGTGGTAGAACCGGAGGCAGACGACGCCGTTGAAAACTGGGACATCAATCGGCAAGAACAATACAGAAGAGTGCAAATCTGTGTAGAAGAAAGTCTCAACAAGGCACGGGAGAAACAGGAAGATATTTACAACAGAAATGCTCCTGCCAAGCCTTTGATGCCTGGAGAAGTGGTATTAAAAAGAAAAAGGAAAATGCACAAACTGGATAACCAGTGGGAACAAGAACCCTACGTTGTACAAGATTCTAAATATGACAACAGAAAAGTTTGTATCATCAGTAAGGACGGAGGAAGAACAATAACCACTGTGTCCAGAGACCATTTGAAATTGTGTCCAGAACCCTTAAAGCTTTGTGAAAAGAACCCTGTCATCAATCAAGAAGAAGGAAAGGAAGAGGTCATACACACGGATCTGGGAGATTTTCCTGCGGATTGGCCCCGACTGGGAGATGCTGTAATAGTTCCGGTGTTGCAGTTTTATCAGCCACAAGAGGAAGTTCTACCTCCAGTTGTGCCCGTGGTGCCAGTTGAGTCCGTTCAGGAGTTACCCATTCCAGCAACACCTCAACCTACGGAATCTCAAGAAGTATCATCAGAAGCAGCGCCCCATACTATGGGATCCCCTGGTGAAGCTGACTCACACCGCCCAGCCATCAGTACGCTTGCCAGATCCATAGAAAGATTGAGGCAGTTCTATAGTTTGCCGTTACGCAGTGCAGACAGATCACAACTTAATATACCTGAAGCTACTCCACGTAGATCAGAGCGAATCACAAAAGGGAAGATACCCATTCGATACCAGCAGTAATTATAACAAATTAATGTGAATATTGTAAAAAGTATATATATGTGTCTTTTCCTTATTGTGTCTTATAATGGACTCAGAGGCTGAGGACTGAGCCAGCCCAAAAACTGTATCTTGTAAATAGTTGCACTAAGGTGCCTTATAATGGTTTCACACGAAGCCTTGACTTACCTCTGAACATAAAACCCGTGTGGTGAGGCACTGAGTGAGGTCTGCATCCAGATGTCCTGCAGCCCACCCAGGACCCACGTTGAAGGTTTGGTGCGGGTCCTTCACAAGAATATTGCCGTTTGTTTATATGAACATGTCTATTTAATATTTTGTATTTTTCTATATTTAATGTTTTGTTTGCAACGTTCAAGAAATCCTTACCTCCCGGATGGGACGAGTTAATGTTAATGTTTAATGCATAAACAAAATTGTCTCTTTGTATTTCACAGCCCGGGAGTGCTGTCGTTTACCATGGGGGAATGTGTAGCCCTGGTATTTAAGGTACACCGTACCAGGAGGATGAGTGGAGAGGTAACGGTTAAGGGCTCTACATGACATCACATACACTTAGACACTCCCACAGGGAGTGTTCAGGGTCAGTTAGTCTAGCCTGGACCTGTGAGGAGGAAGGAGCAGAGTCTAGCTCGGGTGGCTCAGGACTGAGTCATCCCACCTGTGTGCAGTTCAGAGAAGTGGAGGCCAGTAAGGTGAGCCAGATTACCTCAGCCTGGTCAGAGCTGTGCCCCACTGGCAGACGGATGAGACAGCTATTGAGAGTGTGAGCAAGTCGAAAGGCACAGTGGAAGGAAATCAGAAGTGCTTTAGGATTGAAGTATCCTGCACATTGTCACCGGTCACTGGGGACCGAAGCATCACTATAGCTCCACGCATAGTGGTAAAAGAACCAGAGGCTTACTGGACCTTAGGTAACAGAAAGCAGCCCTTGAAGTGTCAGTACGTAACAGGGGTCAGGTGGAATAGGAACTTTGAGCTAGGCCAAGCATAGAAGAACCTAGTTTCATCACTGGAAGGCTCCACCACAAAACTGACCGGGCAGTACAGCTTTGAAATAGCTGAAGTTTCAGGAGTGAACTACGCTCTATGCTGGTTGGACTCATCATCATTGGAAAGTAAAGGAGGCCCCTGCCTTGCTCAGCCGTTGCCTCAAAACTCATCCTCCATCAACCCCATCAGCCTCCCTGGGACCTGCCTTACCATCTTACAAGTAAAAGGTATGGAAAGACGCTGACGGTGTGAGACTGAGTTATTTAATTGCATGCCTGCACAACCCCACCATAACCATCGACCTGAGGGAAGAGTCCCACCTGTAGGGACCCGACATCTAGCTGCCTCACCATCCCCTCAGAGATCTACAGCAGCGCTGGTACAAATTACCAGAGACTACAGGTGGCGTCACGAACTGTATATAAATCAAATCCCCTGTAAATATTCCCCCCAACATACGCCAGACCGCCAGGGCCACAGACCGAGCCACCGCTACCTGTGACAAACCCCATAGACTTCCATGGGCTCGGTTCTGAGTACCCCATTGCCCTGGTAATCCACAATTGTGGTGGCGGGTCGACACAGTATCTGAGCATGCTTGGGTGTTATCTGAGTACCCAGGGCGTGCTCGAGTAATATGTTAGACTCCCCAAGGCTGCAAGATTCGTGGCTGTTAGACAGCAGCAACACATGTGGGGATTGCCTGTTTGTTAGGCAATCACTGCATGTTTTGAGGCTAACAGCCATGAAATTTGGATAACACCCGAGCATGCTTGGATAGCATGATATCTCGAGGACGCTCTCTCATCAATACTCACAACCTCTCATGGCAGCCTGTTCCACTCATTGGTCACCTTTAATGTCAAATATTTTTTTTTATAGTATCTAAACTATATCTTCTCTCTTTCAGTTTCATTCCATTGCTCCTCAAGTTTCCGTCTGCAATAAGAATAATGATGACCCCTCTACACTGTGACATCCCTTCAGATATTTGTAGACAGCTATTAAGTCTCCTTTTAGCCTTAGTTTTTGTAAGATAAACATTCCCAGATCCTTTAATCATTTCTTGTAGGGCATAGTTTGCAGTCCACTCACCATCCCAGTAGTTCTCCTCTGAACTTGTTCCAGATTTTCGATGTCCCATATACGAAGAGTATATGGGACAACCCTTTTAAATATCCAAATTAACCATTAACCAATCATATCTTATGTTTGCAAAATGCAATAAATACTAATTGCTACAAGTCTTGTAATTTAGTAGTAAAAGGACGTGATAGTAAGAAGGGAAAAAAGTTAGCTCTAATGATAGTTTACAGCTTTTGCTTTCAAAGGACTTGACTAAGGAAGAAAACCCATTTATCTATGTCATATTTAAACATATGAACATCAAAGAGAAGGGTCACTATCCTAAGACCCATCTCTGTGAGTCGAAGGGGGAAAACTGTAGGTTTCAACAGCTCTCACTTTTCCAGAGCTGGCCTGTACATATAGTGAATGGCCACCATGCTATTCTACATTTCCCGAGCAAAGTCACTGCAGGTAAATGGTTGGCCGTAACATTCCCCAGTAATAACAACTAATTCCAGGAATTTTAGAAGCCAGACCTGCGGAGATTAGCTAATCACAGAGCCGTCTTCATTTTAATAAGATTTGATATGGTGAAACTACAGTGGATACAGAAGTTATACAGACCACTTTAAATTTTTCACTCTGTGTTTCTTTGCAGCCATTTGGTAAATTCAAAAAAGTTATTTTTTTTCTCATGAAGATACACTCTGCACCCCATCTTGACTGAAAAAAAACAGAAATGTAGAAATTTTTGCAAATTTATTAAAAAAGAAAAAACTGAAATATCACATAATAATAATAATAATTTTATTTCTATAGCGCCAACATATTCCGCAGCACTTTACATTATAGAGGGAACAATAGACATTACAGCATAACAATAAACACAGATCAAAGTAGATACCAAGAGGAATGAGGGCCCTGCTCGCAAGCTTACAATCTATGATTAAAAAGGGGAGACACAAAAGGTAGATGGTAACAACTGCTTTCATTGTTCGGACCAGCCATAGTGTAAGAATCAGGTGTTTATGTAATTCTGCATGAACCAGTTAACAGCCAAAGTATGTAACAGTACAGACACAGAGGGCTATTAAATGCATAAAGCGGGTGAGAACATAATACGTGGTACCTGATTATGGTAGAAAATTTTTTTGAATGGGCCAACAGGGATAGTTAGGTTAATGCGTTGAGGCGATATGCCAGTCTGAACAAGTGCTTTTTAGGGCACACTTAAAACTGTGGGGATTGGGGATTAATCGTATTAACCTGGGTAGTGCATTCCAAGGAATTGGCGCAGCACGTGAAAAGTCTTGGAGACGGGAGTGGGAGGTTCTGATTATTGAGGATGCTAACCTCAGGTCATTAGCAGAACGGAGGGCACGGGTAGGATGGTAGGCTGAGAAAAGGGAGGAGATGTACGGTGGTGCTGAGCCATGGAGTGCTTTGTGAGTGAGGGTAGTAAGTTTGTACTGGATTCTGTAGTGGATAGGTAACCAGTGTAATGACTGGCACAAGGTAGAGGCATCGGTATAACGATTGGTGAGGAATATGATCCTGGCTGCAGCATTCAAGACAGATTGGAGAGGTGAGAGTTTGGTAAGAGGGAGACCGATCAGTAGAGAGTTACAATAGTCCAGACAAGAATGAATAAGAGAAGCAGTAAGAGTTTTTGCAGAGTCGAAAGTAAGAAAAGGTCGAATTGTAGAGATTTTTTTGAGGTGGATAACAAGAGCGAGCCAGTGATTGGATGTGGGGGGTGAATGAAAGCTTGGAATCAAGTATGACCCCAAGACAGCGGGCATGTTGCTGGGGAGTAATGGTGGAACCACACACGGAGATGGCAATGTCAGGCAAAGGTAGGTTAGTAGAGGGAGGAAACACGAGGAGTTCCGTTTTTGACAGGTTGTTTCAGATAGAGGGAGGACATGATGTTAGAGACAGCGGTAAGACAATCACTGGTGTTTTCTAAAATGGCAGGTGTGATAACAGGTGAAGAAGTGTATAATTGGGTGTCATCAGCATAGAGGTGGTACTGGAAACCAAATCTACTGATTGTTTGTCCAATAGGGGCAGTATACAAAGAGAAGAGGAGGGGGCCTAGGACTGATCCTTGAGGAACCCCAACAGTAAGGGGGAGATGAGAGGAGGAGGAACCAGCAAAAGATACAGTGAAGGAATGGTCAGAGAGATAGGAGGAGAACCAGGAGAGAACGGTGTCCTTGAGGCCGATGGAGCGGAGCATAATGAGGAGGAGCTGACAGCAGGGGAAAGGGACTGGAGGAGATGTGACGGAATGGGGTCACTGATGCAAGTGGTAGGGTGAGAAGATGCAAGGAGCCTGATTACTTCTTCTTCAATGAATGGTTCAAAATCAGAGAGTGAGCTGGATGCAGTGGGGGAGGGAGGACAGTGCATGGTATGAGGGGATTGGGAGATAATTTCCTGTCGGATGTGGTCAATTTTTTCTTTGAAATAATTGGCCAGATTGTCAGCGTGGAGATCCGTGGTTGGAGCCTGCACTTTTGGGTTCAGTAGGGAGTGAAAAGTGTCAAAGAGATGTTTGGGGTTATTGGATAATGAGGTGATGAGGGTGTTGAAATAGGTTTGTTTGGAGAGGTGAATGGCAGAGTTGTATGTTTTAAGCATAAACTTGTAATGTATGAAATCTTTGGATAGATTTCCTCCACAGACGTTCGGCCCACCAGGAGCACCGCTGCAGGAAATGTGTTTGCAGCGTGTGTCACGGTTGTCGGCATCTGTGTCATATTGTTCTATGTATAGGAGGTGCAATTTCATCCAGGGCACTTTGCAGGGTTTCATTGTAATGCTTCAGTGCAGAATCTGGACATGAGAGAGAGGAGATAGGGGCCAACGATGACTGCAAGTTCTTCATAAGTTTCTGGGTGTTAATGGCTTGTATGTTTCTATATGTGTGGAAAGTTGGGGTGACCTGAGCGGGATGGCAGTTCTTGATAGAGAATGAAAGAAGGTTGTGGTCAGAGAGCGGGAGAGGGGAGTTTGTGAAATCATCCACTGAGCAAAGCCAGGAGAAAATCAAGTCGAGGGAGTTTCCGTCTTCATGCGTGGGGGAGTTAGTATGTTGCAAGAGGCCGAAAGAGGAGGTTAGAGATAAAAGGTGAGAGGCAGATGGGGAGAGGGGAAGAGCAATCGGGATGTTGAAATCACCCATGATGAGGGTGGGGATTTCACAGGAAAGAAAATGTGGAAGCCAGGTGGCAAATTGATCCAGGAACTGATGACAAGGACCGGGAGGACGATACACCACTGCCACTCGCATGAAGAAGGGGATGTAGAGTCTGACAGCATGGACCTCAAAAGAAGGGAAGACAAGTGAGGGTACTTGAGGGATAACTTGAAAAGTATGTTTGGGTGATAAGAGCAGACCAACGTATCCACCAGCTCTGTTGTCCGATCTTGGGGTATGAGAGAAGTGTAGTCCACCATATGAGAGAGCAGCAGCGGTGGTGTCTGACTGCTGGATCCAGGTTTCAGTAAGAGCTAGAAGGTTAAGAGAATTTGAAAGGAAGAAGTCATGGATGAAGGGGAGTTTATTACACACTGGGCGAGAATTCCAAAGGGCACAATTGAAAGAGACAGAAGGCATGCAGGGAATATTAATAAGATTAGAGGGGTTTCTGAGTGTAGCAGTTGGAAGGTTTGACTTGCTATAACATGGGGGGCCGGGGTTTGGAGCAATATCTCCTGCGACTAAAAGAAGGAGAATAGAAAAAGTGAGCAGATGGTTAAGTGATTTGTGAGAGAGTCTTGTGAGTTGGATGGTGGGACTGAGTGGATTTGTGCTGTTCAGCAGTGTAAAAAGAGCATGAGTGCTATACATAGGAGAGGAAAGGACAGAGGGGCCGATATGGATGGAGTGTAGAGGGTTAATGCAAGGGCGGTGGATGTGAGTGAATGCAGCAGCCAGGATATAAATTATACAGATGCATATGGTGAATATGTGCTGTAATCCAAATGTAGAGGGAATAGATTTTGTAATTTGTCTTACCTGTCTAACTGCCATGTATAACTGCGGCAATACTTTGATACATGTACTTAGATTACATGTACATAAATGCTACCACTGCACATGATCATAAGTATTCAGACCCTTTGCTCAGTATTGAGTAGAAGCAACTTTTTGAGCTAGTACAGCCATGAGTCTTCTTGGGAATGATGCCACAAGTTTTTCACACTTGGAATTGGGGATCCTCTGGAATTCTTTCTTGCAGATCCTCTCCAGTTCCATCAGGTTGGATGGTGAACGTTGGTTGACAGCCATTTTCAGGTCTCTCCAAAGATGCTCAATTGGGTTTAGGTCAGAGCTCTGGCTGGGCCAGTCAAGAATGGTCACAGAGTTGTTCTGAAGCCACTCCTTTGTTATTTTAGCTGTGTGCTTAGGGTCATTGTATTGTTGGAAGGTGAACCTTCAGCCAAGTCTGATGTCCAGAGCACTCTGGAAGAGGTTTTCATTCCAGATATCTCTGTGCTTGGCCGCATTCATGTTTCCTTCAATTGCAACCAGTCGTCCTGTCCCTGCAGCTGAAAAACACCCCCATAGCATGATGCTACCACCACCATCTTTCACTGTTGGGATTGTATTGGGCAGTTGATGTGCAGTGCCTGTTTTTTTCCACAATACCGCTTAGAATTATCACCAAAAAGTTCTATCTTTGTCTCATCAGACCAGAGAATGTTATTTCTCATAGTCTGGGAGTCCTTCATGTGTTTATTAGCAAGCTCTATGCAGGCTTTCATATGTCTGTCACTGAGGAGAGGCTTCCATTGGGCCACTCTGCCATAAAGGCCTGACTGTTGGAGGGCTGCAGTGATAGTAGACTTTTTGGAACTTTCTCCCATCTTCCTACTGCATCTGTGGAGCTCAGCCACAATGATCTTTGGGTTCTTCTTTACCTATCTCACCAAGGCTCTTCTCCCACGATTGCTCAGTTTCTTGGACGGCCAGGTCTAGGAAGACTTCTGGTGGTCCCAAACTTCTTCCATTTAAGGATTATGGAGGCCAGTGTGCTCTTAAGGACCTTGAATACTGCAGAAAGTCTTTTGTAACCTTGGCCAGATGTGTGCCTTGCCACAATTCTGTCTCTGAGTTCCTTGGCCAGTTCCTTTGACATCATGATTTTCATTTGGTTTGACATGCACTGTGAGCTGTAAGGTCTTATATAGACAGGTGTGTGCCTTTACAAATCAAGTCCTATCAGTTTAATTAAACACAGATGGACTCCATTAAAGTAGTAGAACCATCTCAAGGAGGATCACAAGGAAATGGACAGCATGTGACGTAAATATGAGTGTCTGAGCAAAGGGTATGAATACTTATGACCATGTGATGTTTCAGTTTTTCTTTTTTAAGAAATTAGCAAAAATTTCTACATCTCTGTTTTTTTAGTCAATATGGGGTGCAGAGTGTACATTAATGTGAAAAAATGAACTTTTTTGAATTTACCAAATGGCTGCAATGAAACAAAGAGTGAAAAATTTAAAGGGGTCTGAATACTTTCTGTACCCACTGTATATATATATGTGTGTTTGTGTGTATCTGTATGCGTGTGAGCGTGTGTATCTGTATGTGTGTGTATCTGCATGTGTATATATATATGTGTGTGTATATCTGTATGTGTGTGTCTATGTATGTATGTAGTTGTATGTGTGCATATATGTGTGTTTGTGTGTATCTGTATGCGTGTGTATGTGAGTGAGCGTGTGTATCTGTATGTCTGTGTATCTGCATGTGTATATATCAATATGTGTGTGTATGTGTGTTTCTGAGTATGTATGAGTGTATCTATGTGTGTGTGTGCGATTGTATGCATGTATCTCTAGGTGCAGTATGTGTATGTGTTCCCCATCTTTAATTTTTGACTATTCTCTGTGCATTACATATATTTCACCCTTTTTATGAATAGCCAAAGCTTGTTCCGTAAAGTTGTCTTTATGTACAGCATATTCTAGGCAAGTGACCTTATTATGCAAGAACAGATCAATTAATATTCATTTAAATCCAGTTTTGTTTCCCCCGGTGTCCTTTTAAAGTCAAAACAGCCAATTTAACAACTTGAGGAATCTTCTTTGGTGACTCAGTACTGAATGATATTAGAAAATTCTATTACGGAATTCAAATGGGGAAACTATCATTAGATAATGAGTCACTGGGAAGAATTCGTCAGGCAAACAAGACTTCCAGCTTGTGTATACATCCTCATTTTTCATATAGTTTAGCTTCCTATTTAATTGGACCATACGTCTCCTCCTACACTCCGCGCCGAGATGTATCTTTCACAGTACTTTTGTGTAATGATATCAAATGCCAATCTCTTATGCTACATGGGGAATATCATAAGAAACTAACTCTAATGGTTTTGGAAAGTTTTGAAGGATTAAAATAAACTAAATGCACAGAATTTCCATAGATTAATAAACCAAATTTATAGTTTTCTTATGCAGAATAAATATCAATAAGTTGAAGGCTCACATGTCATTTGTAAACTCAAATGCTAAACGAATAATGCCCTTGTGTCATATTTATGTATAATATTTTTAACTTTCATTGCGTCAGGTCTTGAGGATTGCACACTCCCATTAAAATGCCAGGTTTTTGTCATTTAAAAACCTCATATTAAGAAGAATAATTTTAGAACTTTTTCCACCTGTAAACTGATGTTGTACTTTTTTCCGTGCTTCCTGTGTGATGACACTTCGTTTGAGAATCCCAATGCATGCTGGGATACTCAAATGAAGAGTCATCAGGAGACAAACACTGTGGTCACTGCAGCAGCCCCTGCCCACTCCCTGAAATGAAGGGTCATCAGTGATGCTCGTTTCAGTGGCTGGGCTAGTCCCTACATGGTGTGCACCATGCGATGTGCACAATCACATTGCAAGCAGTGTTGCAAGCTCCGATCAGCAGTAACAACTTGGCAACATAGAGGAGAGCGCTCTGTTTATTACAGCATTTAATCTTTTTGGGTAGGAGTCTCTCACCATCCTTTAAAATCTTCCTTTTGTCAAGAAGTTTAAATCCGGGTGCACACAGTCAGTAATTGGCAGCGCTTTGGACACAGCACATGTCCGCTGCTTCCAAAGCACCCCGGTTGATTCCGCATGTGTTCACTGAAACGTGTAGAATTACAGCATCCAGTACATTGTACAGGTGAGATTTATATTTCAGAGACTCACATCTCTGCAAGGTAAATAGACATGCTGCGGTCTGGAGAGATGAACCGCATGTCTGTCTCCGCGGGTGAGCCACGTGCGTCGGTGCACGCATAATGGACATGGGATTTCTTGAAATCACATCTACTATGCTGTAACATCTGGTCGCTGTGGGTTGGACGATGCGGATGTACGCAGCGTCCAACCCACAGCATTTACTGACCGTAGGAACGTACTCTAAAACTTGGCAGCAGGTTGATAATGCATCTCCTCAGCACTTAAACGGGTCCTGAATTCAGGAGCGCAAAACAGATGTGGTCCTCACTGAGATGCATTCTCAATCTGCTGCCATGTTTTAAACTTCATGAATAAAGGAAGATTTTAAAGGACAGTGAGTGCCAGTTTTTTCCTTTCTCACATTCCACAATGATTGTTTCTTTTCCCTGGAGATCCTTGCTGCTTGGAAGTCTGTCCCAGCTTTTTTATGATAAGATGGGTGTTGGTGTCAGTTATTCTATCACAGTGTATCAGCATGGCACATCTAGAATAGGCAATCTTTGACCACTCTTTCTTGTAGTAGTACTCTAAAAATCTGTCAGATTGCAAGGGAATCACCTGTGTACATCGCTCTCTTCAGTTCACCCACAGACTTTCAATTGAATTCAAGCCTGGGCTCAAGCTGGGCCATGCCAAAATTTCAATCTTCTTCAGGCAGAGCCATTATTTTGTTGATTTGGAGATATGCGTAGGGTTTTTGGCATGCTGAAAAGTAAAATCTTTATCTTTGGCTTTTAGCAGAGGTCTGAATTTTTTTCTGGAAAAAATTTACTGATATCTGAAACTATTCATTATTCCCTTTACCTTGACTATACACACAGTTCCAGCTGCTGAAAAATAGTCCCAAAACATAATACTGCCTCCGCCATGCTTCACTGTGGGTATGGTGTTCTTTTGGTGATATGCAATTTTGGCTTTATACTGGAGATGAGTGGCCCTTTTGAATTTGTCAGTTTTGCAGAATTTTCTCAAAAATTTTATTTGGAGTAATTAAATTTCTGTAAAGCTTGTAATTGCTCAGAAAATACATGTAATGGTGAGGTGTAAGAGAACCCCTCAGACCATATATGCTTACACGCTATAGGAGAAAGAGAGAGATAGAGAGAGAGAGACAACCTCGCTGAACATAAGAGCTTAAACACTACTGAAGAGAGAGAGAGTCCCTGCTGACCATAAAAGCTTACACTCAACAGCAGATAGAGACTTACCCAGTGACTTTGGAGATGGAAAATGACTGTGCCGTGCAAACTATTCTACACTAAAAACTGCTCATCTGTGATGGCACAGGTACTGACCAACATTGCACAAGGTATGGTAATTCACTAAATGTCATATCTAGAGGGCATCATGGGAAAGCCCACATGGCCATGTAAAAGGACATTAGCCCACTCTCTGATGCTTCAGCAGTATGGGAACTGGTCCAGTGAAAGTTTTTTGTTTACAATCCTCAAATTGAAATTGAGAGTGTTCAAATTTGTGTGAAAAAGCAAACTTCAGGAAATTTTACTCAAACTAAATCCTCCTTTGATCAATTTGGTCATCTCTACTTTGCACCAAAAATATATCTTGAAATTATGGCCGAAACGTTCCAACTGCGTCTCATAAGACCATAAAACGTTTTCCCACATGTTTTTGGCAAACTTGATGTAGGTTTTGGCAAAATATAGACAGGCTTGGAAGTTTTTCTTTGTAAGAAAGGGCTTCTGTCTTGCCAATTTACCCCAAAGGCCAGACATATTAAGAATATGAGAGAATGTTGTCACATGTAATACAAAACAAGTACTTCTCTGAAAATCTTGCAGTTCCTTTTAATGTTGCTGTAGGCCTCTTGGCTGCCTCCCAGACCAATTTTATTATTGTCTGTTCATGAAGTTTTGAGACATCCAGTTATAGGTAATGTCACTATTGTGCCAAATTTAAACCACTTCTTAAAGCAAACCTACTGCGCATGGCTCCGCCACTGGTGCCATTTTGCTGAAGTTTATTTTTTTTACTTTACTTTCACAATATAAACTGCGTATGGACAGTATTTACAATAGGAGGCAGGTCACTGAAGATTCAGTGACCTGTCATTTTAGCACACAAGGATTAATATGAGACCAGAGCAACAAATAAAGACCTGCCCAGAGGCAGGCCCTGAAGCATGAAAATCTCATTAACTAAAAAACTGCAAACAAAGATTAAACAACAACCACAAGATGGATTTCTTCAACCCAGGTATCATTTTAATCAGTGTAACAGCACCAACCTGACAATGCCTGTAGTTTACTTAGCAAAATCCTCATGACAGGTTCACTTTAAGGACCGTTTTCACAGTGTTCCATGGTATATCTAATGTTTTAGAAACATTTTTGTACACGTCCTCTAACTGATAATTTTCAACAATGAGATACCTCTAGCCTGTGTTGTCAGCTGATAATGGACTATTGGTTTTGCTGTAGAACGCAACTAAGGAAATATCAGGAAAATCCTATTAAAGCAGCTCAATTTTACTTTATGTTATGGGAGGGGTAATCAAAGTTTAAATTATGGCAGCGGCATACTGACTACTTTATTACTTTAGTTTATATGTGATTGGCTAATTCTGAACACAACAACATCCATCCCCAATCATAAGAGAGTGTTCAAACTTATGCAACCACACTATTTTAATTTTGTCATTTCCATTTTCCCTCTCAAAAAGAATTCAGCTAGATACTCAATTGATTTTGAAGACATTTAAAGAGGAAAAGGTTCTGAAATTATTATTCTTGGTTTGATTTTTATACATGACAAAAACTTGGCATTTTAACATGGTCCTGTAGCCTTTTTCTATCAACTTCTGGCAATATGTTATTAATATCTTATTAGGATAAACAGTTACATATATAGTTATGATAGACGTGTAACCTCCATTATAAAATGTTTGAATCAATTTTAATCAATAAAATGGCTTAGCACAAACTCTATTAGCATAACCATCATGAATTGTACATTTGTATGAAGAGTTAATGCCAAGCATCAGCTGAAAAAGTAACTATAGAACAACACCGCTAAGGGAGGATATTCTTATTGAATCAAATTAGGGCTTCCTTGGGCACATTACATGCGAGGATTCTGCCCATGTACATTAGAATTTTTGTTATCATTGCATACACAAAACATATATTTTTGTCTAAAAGGTTATTTTATGAATCAAACTATAAGAAATTGACCTAATTTGCAAGTTAACTTGACCTTTGGGGACTATAATTCTTTCTAAAACTAGGCCCAGGCAGGATGCACAAGTAGAGAAGTCTAACCCTACTCTGCTACATATAAAAGCACTAAACATTGGACTCATTCAGGCTGCCATAGAGGTGTTTTAAGATTGCCTTTGACCTATTAATAAGCATTTGTTAATGTAGATATAGAGTTCTCTCAGTGGGAGAAACAAAATAGGAATCTTGTCGGTGTGATACCTTTTAATGGCTAACAAAACATAGTGAATGATATTACAAAGCAAGCTTTCAAGACTGCTTACTTACGTCTTTTCATCAGGCTGATATATAATAAAACACCATTGTATTTGTAATTCTTCATTCATTTTGCATATAGATAACATATTACAGATCACTAAAAAGAGATATTTTTTTTGCAATCCTAGTTGGGGAGCTCTTGCTTTTTCACCTGTTTCTGCACTTTAATTAAAGGGAAAATGTTTGCATAGCTTGAGAATACTCCATTTTATCTTCATTTTGTAAATGGTAAACATCTTCTGGATCCCAAATAGGGCTAATTTTTGTATTGCGTATGTACTTGTTGTAATAGCTTCTTCTCTATTTAAAGGGAATCTGTCACCCCATTTTTGGACTATGAGATACGGCCACCACCATCAGGGGCTTATCTACAGCATTCTGGAATGCTGTAGATAAGCCCCCGATGTCACCTGAAAGAGAAGAAAAACGAGTTACAGTTAGGTCCATATATATTTGGACAGAGACAACATTTATTTAATTTTGGTTCTAGACATTACCACAATGAATTGTAAACAAATCAATTCAGATGCAGTTGAAGTTCAGACTTTCAGCTTTCATTTGAGGGTATCCACATTAAAATTGGATGAAGGGTTTAGGAGTTTCAGCTCCTTAACATGTGCCACCCTGTTTTTAAAGGGACCAAAAGTAATTGAACAATTGACTCCAAGGCTATTTCATGGACAGGTGTGGGCAATCCCTTCGTTATGTCATTCTCAATTAAGCAGATAAAAGGGCTGGAGTTGATTTGAGGTGTGCTGCTTGCATTTGGAAGGTTTTGCTGTTAAGGAAACATGCGGTCAAAGGAGCTCTCCATGCAGGTGAAACAAGTCATCCTTAAGCTGCAAAAACAGAAAAAACTCATCCGAGAAATTGCTACAACATTAGGAGTGGCAAAATCTACAGTTTGGTACATCCTGAGAAAGAAAGAAAGCACTGGTGAACTCATCAATGCAAAAAGACCTGGGCGCCCACTGAAGACAACAGTGGTGGATGATCGCAGAATACTCTCCATGGTGAAGAGAAACCCCTTCACAACAGCCCACCAAGTGAACAACACTCTCCAGGAGGTAGGCGTATCAATATCCAAATCTACCATAAAGAGAAGACTGCATGAAATAAATACAGAGGGTTCACTGCACGGTGCAAGCCACTCATAAGCATCAAGAATAAAAAGGCTAGGCTAGACTTAGCTAAAAAACATCTAAAAAAGCCAGCACAGTTCTGGAAGAACATTCTTTGGACAGATGAAACCAAGATCAACCTCTACCAGAATGATGGAAAGAGAAAAGTATGGCGAAGGCGTGGTACAGCTCATGATCCAAAGCATACCACCTCATCTGTAAAACACGGCGGAGGCAGTGTGATGGCTTGGGCATGCATGGCTGCCAGTGGCACTGGGTCACTAGTGTTTATTGATGATGTGACACAGGACAGAAGCAGCCGAATGAATTCTGAGGTATTCAGAGCCATACTGTGTGCTCAGATCCAGCCAAATGTAGCCAAACTGATTGGTCGTCGTTTCATACTACAGATGGACAATGACCCAAAACATAAAGCCAAAGCAACCCAGGAGTTTATTAAAGCAAAGAAGTGGTATATTCTTGAATGGCCAAGTCAGTCACCTGATCTCAACCCAATTGAGCATGCATTTCACTTGTTAAAGACTAAACTTCAGACAGAAAGGCCCAAAAACAAACAGCAACTGAAAACCACCGCAGTGAAGGCCTGGCGGAGCATCAAAACGGAGGAAACACAGCGTCTGGTGATGTCCATGAGTTCAAGACTTCAGGCAGTCATTGCCAACAAAGGGTTTTCAACCAAGTACTAGAAATGATCATTTTATTTACAATTATTTAATTTGTCCAATTACTTTTGGTCCCTTTAAAAACAGGGTGGCACATGTTAAGGAGCTGAAACTCCTAAACCCTTCATCCAATTTTAATGTGGATATCCTCAAATGAAAGCTGAAAATCTGAACTTCAACTGCATCTGAATTGTTTTGTTTACAATTCATTGTGGTAATGTCTAGAACCAAAATTAAATAAATGCCTCTGTCCAAATATATATGAACCTAACTGTATATTATACTCATCCAGGGGCGGTCCGCCGTCCGGTCCGATGGGCCTCGCGGTGCGGATCGGCGCCTCCCATCTTCTAGCGAAGCCTGCCTCTTCTTTCCATCCCCTCGCGGCTCCTGCGCAGGCGCACTGATCTGCTCTGGTGAGGGCAGAGCAGAGTACTGCAGTGCTCAGGCGCCGAGAAATGTCAGAGAGGTCCGGCGCCTGCGCACTGCAGTACTCTGCTCTGCCCTCACCAGGGCAGATCAGTGCGCCTGCGCAGGAGCCGTGATGTGACAGCAAGAAGAGGCTGGCTTCGCTAGAAAATGGGAGGCGCCGAACCGGACCGCGACGCCCATCGGACCGGACTGGACGGCGGACCGCCCCTGGGTGAGTATAATATAACTCATTTTTTTTCTCCTTCAGGTGACATTGGGGGCTTATCTACAGCATTCCAGAATGCTGTAGATAAGCCCCTGATGGCGGTGGCCATATCTCATAGTCCAAAAATGGGGTGACAGATTCCCTTTAAAGAGCGAACGTGTTGATGTCTGCTGATCCTAAAACAGAGATGATTTGGGGATGACTTCGGAAAA
>JARQOD010000002.1:506565268-506585867 GCA_033576555.1 Oophaga sylvatica | reverse complement strand
GCGCTTTTGACCTTTTTTACCGGTTTTTTATCGGTTTTACAGCTAAATAAATATGTTGTTTAAAAAAAAAAAAAAAAAGATTTTGAGTCATTTTTGTCCAACCCCTTTTTTACTTTTGTCCCAACCCCACTCCTTACACACACACAGATAAATGGGCCCGGGCGTCACACTTCGATGTGATGCAGTAAGTCGCACACTTTCTCCTAAAACCCCCCCGGCCCGTTGGAAGATTTTTCGGATTATTTTTATAAAGCCGCACACCGGCCGAACCCCTCCGGGTGTTAAGAAAGTCTGGCCCGATCAATCGCAAGGTGACGCCGGGCCATAATAAATAAAAAGGAAAAAGTAAAAATTAGATAATAGCTCCTGGCTTTTAAAATAGGGGGACCCCCCCCAAAAAAAAGACTGGGGGCCCCCATAATTTTTCCCCCAAAGGGTAGCAACACGCGGCTGAAAATTTATAGCCCGGGAAGGGGCCAGGATATTGGCCCCCCCCGGCTAAAAATACCAGCACCCAGCCGCCCAAATGGCCTCTTACGTGGCCAAATTCCCGCCTTAGCCCCTCTCTTCCCACTCCCCTTAGGGGTGGGAATTTAAAAAGGGGTTAAACACCCCGTTTTTAATATAAAGCCCGGTTAAAAATAGAGGGCGTCAATAAGACGCTTATCCATTATTAATCTTATATTAATAAAGGGTTAAAAAAAAACACACGCATAAGAATAAATTATTTTAATGAAATAAAATACAACACGGTTTTCATATCTTTATTATACGCTCAGATCCATGCGACGCCCTCGATCTCCTGTAATAAAACTAAAAAAATAAAACAACCGTATACTCCTGTCCGACGCAGTCCAATTAATAACGAGGGTCCCACGACAGTCTCCCCTATAGAACAGTGACATCAGGTGATGCCACTGCTCTGTAGGGCCTCCCAGTGATGCACTGACAGGAGACAATGGCTCCTGCAGTGCATCACTGAGTGCATTCTCTCACTTTATGGCAAAGCTGCGTGGGAATTTTCTCACCCAGCATTGCCGTGAGAGAATGAACTGTAGTGACGTCATTCTCTCCCGGCGGCAGAGTGGTACACAGATCGATGGCGTCGGGGAAGAGGTGAGTATGTGCTCAATGTTATTGTTGTACATCATTGTATGTTATATGTTCTGTCTGTAGATGTCTGTAGTATGTTATGTTATTTGTATGTCATGTGTATGTTATATGTTCTGTATGTCATGTGTATGTTATATGTTGTATGTCATGTGTATGTTATATGTTCTGTATGTCATGTGTATGTTATATGTTCTGTATGTCATGTGTATGTTAATTTTGTATGTCATGTGTATGTTATATGTTCTGTTGTCATGTGTATGTTATATGTTCTGTATGTCATGTGTATGTTATATGTTCTGTATGTCATGTGTATGTTATATGTTCTGTATGTCATGTATGTTATATGTTCTGTATGTCATGTGTATGTTATAGTTCTGTATGTCATGTGTATGTTATATGTTCTGTATGTCATGTGTATGTTATATGTTTGTATGTCATTGTATGTTATATGTTGTATGTCATGTGTATGTTATATGTTCTGTATGTCATGTGTATGTTATATGTTGTATGTCATATGTGTCTGTATGTCATGTGTATGTTATATGTTCTGTATGTCATGTGTATGTTATATGTTGTATGTCATGTTATGTTATATGTTCTGTATGTCATGTGTATGTTATATGTTCTGTATGTCATGTGTATGTTATATGTTGTATGTCATGTATGTTATAGTTGTATGTCATGTATGTTATATGTTCTGTATGTCATGTGTATGTTATATGTTTGTATGTCATGTGTATGTTATATGTTGTATGTCATGTGTATGTTATATGTTCTGTATGTCATGTGTATGTTATATGTTGTATGTCATGTGTATGTTATATGTTCTGTATGTCATGTGTATGTTATATGTTCTGTATGTCATGTGTATGTTATATGTTCTGTATGTCATGTGTATGTTATATGTTCTGTCTGTCATGTATGTTATTTTGTATGTCAGTGTATGTTATGTTATGTCTGTCATGTGTATGTTATATGTTCTGTATGTCATGTATGTTATATGTTCTGTCTGACATGTGTATGTTATAATGTTCTGTATGTCATGTTTTTTTTTTTGCTTTTTTTACATTCAGCACATTAGCCGGATGATGGGACTACTACTGTCCCATCATTGGCTAATGTGTCAGTCACTGTAGCAGGCATCGCCGGATGGGACTTGTAGTCCCATCCGACGATGCCTGCATACACGGAGACACGCACACAGGCCCGCACACCGCCGCACATACACAGCCCCGCACACGGCCGCACATACACAGCCCCGCACACTGCCGCACATACACCGATCCCACACACAGCCCCGCACACCGATCACGCACACAGACCCGCACACCGATCACGCACACAGGCCCGCACACCGATCACGCACACAGGCCCGCACACCGATCATGCAGACACCGGCACACAATCACCGCCCACACACACAGCGCCGCACACTATACACGCCCACGCACCGCCCACACACATAGCGCCGCACACTATACACGCCACCACGCCCACAGCGCACCATTACGCCCACACACTTCCCTCCTCCCGAACTGCAGCGGTTTCACCAGCAGCAAAACCGCAGATCTTTTTTAGATCTGCGGTTTTGCTGCGGAAGTGCCCGACTCAATGCAAGTCAATGGGCGCCAAACCGCTGCAGTTCCGCACAAAGAATTGACATGCTGCGGAAAATAAAACGCGGCTAAACCGCGCGTTTTTTTCCGCAACATGTGCACAGCAGACATGCGGTTCCCATTAGATTACATTGGTAGTGCACTGTGCTGCGGGTTGGATGCGTTTCCACAGGTTGAAAAACGCAGCGGAAACGCATCTAAAAACGCAAAGTGTGCACATGGCCTAACTCCTAAACTCATCTCCAGGGCCAATGCCATTCCAGCAGTGTGGCACTAGCTCTCCTGGGGATAGTATGACATAGTAATGCCACACAATCCCTGCGAACAATCAGCGCTAGCTTCGCTCTCACCTTCTTTAGACAAATCAAGACAACTAAGGGAAGTGAGAAAACACTTTCTCTGTATGTCAGTTACAACCATAGGAGAGTAGAATGAAGTCAGTGTTGATTGGCCAAAGGGATTGCATAACATAACAATGTCACTCAATCACCGGGAATACCAGTGCAGACAACGCTGGTGAAGTAGACAACCCCTTTAACAGAATTTTTATTTGAATATAGTAGAAATAAAATAATACAATTTGCATCATTTTCTTCAAATTTAGCTTAAGTGCTTTTTGCATGGACGGAGTTAATTACATGCTCCTCTTTTTTTGCTCGTAAAATGAGCAGAAATGCTGCATGTACTAATCAAGAATTATAGATGTAAAAAATAAAAGGTTGACATGAAGTGAAAGTCGTGGAAGGTTTGTATTACCCTTACAATAAATCAGATTTTAAAATCACCAGAATGTTCAGCATTTCACATTCTTTAGGACATGAAAACATGACTTATAGCAAAAGAGAGACGAGTAAGATAAATGGAGGTGTTTAACATTCACATATAACATTTTTTTAGGTTTTATTGTGATGTAATGTGATAATTTATAGTTAGTGCGGTTAAAATGTTACGACCCTATACTAAATTTTGTAATTGAATATGTACCAAAAGCTCATTCTTGGGAAAGCGCAATAATGAAAAGTGACTGCATACATTAGTAATAGAGTTAGGTTAATGGCTATGAGCAAAATCTGTCTAGTGATTTTACCTTTCATTTATTGAGAATATTGATCAGGTAAACCAGAAGAGTTATAGTTTCCAGCCAGTTTGTCTAAGGGGGTGAAGATTTGACCATTACAAAAAGATCATATTTTTGAAGTGGTTTTGTAGTAATTATATATTTACCACCATATACAGCAGACATTACAGTAAGTTGGTCATTTGCCAAGTTTAATGTATCTCCCTGCATGACATTGTGTTTCCCACCACCAACTGCAAAATTTCAGCAGGAAATATGGATGTGGCTACTTTAAATCTTATAAAGGTTGATTCAAAGTTGAAAGCTATTCTAAAGGTTTGTCCTAGCCTAATAAAGTTTCCATAACCTTCAGTCAGCTGAATTGAGTTTTCTGGGACTTTTAAGTATATATGTTATACAGCTACTAATATCATATTTATTTGCTCCTTTCTATCTAAAAATTAATGGTATATGCATCTTTTGTTATGTCATGTGATCTAATAGTGAACCCTTGAGAATTACATGGCATTATGTTCTCTTCTGGAGGACATCTATCAGCTATTGCAGATGATGATGTTGACTGTATGGCTCCTTTCACATGATTTTAATATATGAGATAACCTGTAGGAAATGGCAGCTCAGCCTACCTGACTAAATACATATATATTAGCTTATTAAAGAGAATATAGAAGCAAGAATAATCATGGTGTACCACATCAGGCAGAGATTTTACTGCCACTAGCGGATTAATTGATGCTCTGCTGCTGCATCATATTATTAATTACAGAGCATAGAGGAAAAAGACCAAATTAATTACTGGTAGTGGAATTTTCCAGAGCCCATGACAGCATCACACAAGAGTGGGGATCTGTCCAGCAAGGACAGGAAACCTACTGGATAAAAGGGTGGCTCCTCTCCTCTACATCAGTTGGGTTATAGAGCATGAGAGGACCTCCAGACAGTTATATGTACATACCGCCATCAGTCAATAACCACAACACCTTGTATACAACTAAACTTAATTAGCGCACACAAACACAGTGATAGAGGAGAAACATAAGGGTGCTGTCATTGGCTCTGGAAAATCCCATTACCAGTAAATAATTTAGTCTTTTCTAGGAATGAGTGCGCACTAACGTGCGCAGACGATCATTGCTCGAACAGAACAATTCCTAATACTTGCAGGCTCGTTTCGAGTGACGAGTATAGTGGAAGTCAATGGGAAATCCAAGCATTTTTCTGGCAGACCCTACAAGGAGGTCTGGGAGGCAGTGAAAATGTTGAAATGGATGAATGGAAATAGTACTGAATGGAAGGAGAAGAACATGGGGAAGACCCCTGAAAGCATCTCTGACTCCTAGATCGCTGCTGAGCTCAATTGTGTCTCACTTTTACTGCACTTTAAGTACTGACAATAAGACATTCAAAATCAAAGAAAAATTTATAGTGTACAGGAAAAAAATGTTAAGAACATTCTTTCCTGCATAATAACTTGTATTTAAGACTTAACTTTAAAAAGGATTTAAAAAAATATATAATTTAAGTAAACCAAAATTGACATGAACAGGAATGTTCATTGTAAGGTTTCTGCTGCTCGCATCCGCATGTCCTCACGAGCCCCCACTGGGCCAGCGGCAGCGCCTCTAGGACCCAACACCGACGATAAAGTCAATGAGCCGATCATCCAGGCAACTGGACCAGTCCTGGGTGATACCTTTTCTGCTTTTCCACTCCTGGCACTCAAGCTTCAGGTTCCTTCAAGGACAGGAAACCAACAGATGTGGAGAAGAGGTGCCACCCTTTTTTTTCAGTAGGTTTCCTGTCCTTGTTGGGCGGATCCCCTCTATCATGTTGTTCTGTCAAGGGGGAAGGGAAAAAATAAGGTTAAATTTAAAGTGGAGAGTCATGTCTGATAGACTATCAGGCACTGCAGTTTTAGAAAAAAATAATCTGTGAGTGATCCTTTAAAGAAGTTCCCAGGAAAATATTATTTTGCCTATAAAGTGCAACATAGTATATTTTTAAGGAATGAAGTTTTTGCATATGACTTTTGCATACATGTTTTAGATGATGTGCCATGTCTGTAGAGTGTGCCATCTTGATTCCTTCCCCTCTTATGTAGTCTCCCTAATACAGACTACATTTACCATGATGCCAGAATCTCATCACATTGCCCTTGCTATAATCTATTGGAAGTAGCAAAAGATAAGTAACATAAAGCAGCTGTCCCCAGTAAAGTCTCAGTGTATCCTATGTGATGTATATACTAAATTCTTATTGTATCCTATGTAATGCAGTCTCAGCCTGTCTAATCTACAACATCACTGTTATAATACATAAAGCAGAAATAATTTTCACATTTAAGCAGCCTAAACATAAAACTGTCTTTGCTGTCGATAGCAACCATTCACCTTACATTGTACCAGAGCAACATTCAAAATGACAACTGCTCTATGACTGGTTGCTATGGCGCTCTCCATAATGAAAAACTTTACCCCTTAGGCTGGAGTCACACTTAACGAATGGAAAATCGGTCCGAGACTCCCTGCCGAGAGTTGCACAAGTGTTCTCCGTATAGTCATCCATGTGTAATGCGTTTGCAATGCGATGATGTGATTTTCTCGCACTTATGTATCGGTATGACATGCGTATGACTTGTGTGTGGCTTTACATTTCTTACTGACTTTCCCCAGTGAATTAAAGGGAACCTGTCACCAATTTTGAGACATAGCAACTAAAAATATTGCCTTATTCAGCGTCTCTTATGCATTCTCTAAATCCTTATTGAACCCCTGACTCCCCTTGTATACTCCCGAAAAACCTTTTTCATTTCTCCCACTGTATGGTAATCTTCTCAGTCCGGTCCGATGGGCGTGGTTTCGGGCCTCTGCATCGCTCCCCCCGGCTTCTGCTCACCATCTTCCTGACATGGATAATGACCTATATCGCCATGCGACATATAGCGCCGGCTCACAAATATTGCGCTTTGTTCCTGCACAGTATGCTTTGCCCATCTGCAGGCAAAGCCGAAAAACAGAAGTGCGCATGCGCTGGCAAACGTAGTTCCAGTACATGAGCTGAAAGTACGTGTGTCAGTGCATGACACTTCTGCTTTTTGGCATTGCCCGCAGTTGGGCAAAGGATACTGTGCAGGTGCGAACAGCAATATATCTGAGCAGGCGCGAGATGTCTCTTGGCACAAGAGGCGTCATCAAAGTAGGACGGCGAGCAACAGACGATAGGAGTGACATAGAGGTGCGAAACCAGGCAATCGGACCGGACTGAGAAGATTACCATACAGCGCGGGAGAAATTAAAAATGTTTTTCTGGAGTATTCAGGAGAGTCAATATTCTATAAAGATTTAGGGAATGCATAGCTGATGCTGATATATTTAGCTGCTATGTCACAAAACTGGAGACAGGTTCCCTTTAAATGGCTCAATGGGCTGAAATGAGGAAAATGTGTGCTGTTATGAATGTTTTAGAAATGAATTCTGAGAGAAGCTCCCTCTGGTGGTTGCAAACAGTACTGAACCATTCAATGAGGATTGGCAATCAGGGATCACAGACTGGCTGGATATAAGGGAGGTTTCCCCCCATCATGGTTGCCGGTGATCAATTGTTCTGTCTCAACGTTGTTTCCTGGTTCACTTGGAAGCTTGCTGAGTCTTGCCTCTTCTCTGCTCTCAGATAAGATATTTTCTGTTTTTTTGTTTTTGTGCTTGCCATTTGTATTTTTTCTGCATTTCTGTGAGGTTGGCCAGGTTCCCCTCCCCGAGGGGCTTGGTCTCCTCTCAGTTCCTCTGGAGCCATTGTTGTTTGTTCATTTGCCTTTTCCAGTTTTTTTCAGTGGCTGCGGCTTAGTTTTGTTGCACCAGAGAACTAATTTAGATGGTAGAGGTCGTGTGATCTCAGGTGTTTTTGCAATAGTAGCGTTGACTTTTTTTAGGGTTTTTTTGGATTGCAGTAAGTATCCTTCCTATCCTTTTCTGTCTAAGTCAGATTGGGCCCCAGCGTTTGCTCATACTATTTTCTGTCTGTGTCTGTATTTCCTCTTGTCTAACTGCCATTACATGTTTGGGGGCTTCCTTTGTTCTTTGGGGATCTGCTCCGGGGCAGATAGCTTTCCTCTTTCTATCTTTAGGTGTAGTTAGCCTCTCAGGCTGTGACGAGGCGTCTAGGACCAACGTAGGAACGCTCCACGGCTGCCTTTAGTTGTGGTGGTTAGTCAGGGTACTGCAATCCAGTAGATTCCAACCTCTCTGGTGTATTGCCGTTTTTGCCTGCTCTCCTCAGCTACCAAAACATAACAGTGTGCGTATTTGTCGCAACTAGACGGATGGTCCATGTGACGTCCGAGTTTTTCTCGCACCAATAGGCTTGCATTGGCGAGTCTCGACGATATACGAGTACAATCGCAGCATGCTGCGATTTTACACGCACGTTCGAATACGCCTGAGAAAAATATGATGATGTGAACTGTCCAATAGATTAATACTGGTGTGAGTGCTATGCGATATTTTCTTGCATAGCACTCATTCGTATTCTATGGTAGTGTGACTCCGGCCTTAGACACCCTATCAGCGGCCTCTACCCAGTCAATTATTTTCTCCTGATTTGCACTTATGAGGGGAGAACAAGCTGAAACATGTGTCTGTAAATTGGGTTTCTGGTTTGGCTTTTTATCTTCAGTCATGTGGCAAGGCCCAATGGTTGATTTTAGATTTGCAACTTCCAATTGGTGGCATTAGAGTTCAAGTCCTCTTCTTCTCTAAAGAGGCCATTTTCATATGGGAAGCAAAGATAGTAGTTATTTTAAATGGTTTCCATCTGTGAGTCTTTACCTTTATCTTTACCTAGGATGAAATACGTATGGAAAGGGTAGATGGAGCTGAATGTGGAGTTTTAGAACTTCCAGAAGGGCTTTGATAGTTTATGTCATCCTATAGTTCACAGGCAATCAAGATTGACATCATCTAAAAATGTAATACATTTTATTGATAAATGTGAAGATACATAATAGGTAAAACACAATAGGAACCTATTGATGCAATAAAATCACCAAATGATAAGGGACATGCAAACCGAAAACAAGAAAGCCATTTGCCCTATAAAACCACATATAAACAAGACCTCCAGTCCTGACGAAACCGCAGCTGGCGGTGAAACGCGCATTGAGGTGCACAGCAGCCCATTTACTATCCCCACCATGGCCACAGGTAATCTATATCACTATTAAATTTAGTGTATTATAGCTTCTGTCTGTTTGTGTGGCCATAAGCTTGTGTTACACCCATTTTAACATTCCATGAGAGTATCTAGCCGTGTGTCTTAGTTACACATTTTATATCGTTAACATAGTAATATGTGGCTGAAAAATGCACATAGATATGGATGGCTACAGAATTAGGATATTGTTATATTGAATTTTGAGGTATATATCTATTTGGTCCCCATTATGCATTGCATATAACATATTCAATCTTTGAATTTATGTGATTGTTATAGGGCTATATGGCTTTCTTGTATTCTGTAACAATGTCCTTTATCATGTAGTGATTTTATTGCATCAGTAGGTTTCCTATTGTCTTCTATCTATTATGTATCTGTATATTTATCGATAAAATTTGTTATATTTTTATACTATAAGTCGCATTCTTCCTTCTTGGTCTCTGTATGCTGAATTCTCTGTTTTGAAGGGATCTCTATATATACTATTTTGAGGAATATTTTTTGGTTACATAGAGTTTAACATCTTGTGTACAATTTAGCACTGTTTTTTTTTCTTTTTACTAAAGATGAGATAACATGACCCAACTTCCTATAAAGAAGGTATAATGGTGAGTAAGCAAAAATGCAAAAAAAATTGTTATATCCTAAAGTTTCTTTTACCCCTTAAAGACTGAGCCACTTTGTATAATAATGACTGAGCCTCATTTTCGAAGTCTAACCAGTGTCACTTTATGTGGTAATAACGCTGGCATTCTTCTATATATACAAGTGTGCTTCTATATATCCAAGTGATCCTGAAAATGTTTCTTCAGGACACATTGTCCTTTATGTTAGAGGTAAATTTAGGTTGATATGTTTTTGTTGTTTTGTGAAAATATCTGAAATTTGATGAAAATTTAGAAAAATGTGCGATTTTCAAACTTTGAATGCTTATGCTTACATCACTAAACCAGATAGTCATACCACACAAAATTATTAATAAATACAATTTCCCACAAAACATCCTTTTATTTCATTTTGATGTTAGAACGCTTAAAATTTAGCACACATTTTTCATTTTTTTTCAATATAGTCAAAAGCTGCTGTCTGTGTGCACACCAGAAGAGCACTAGTTGTTATTTGGAGCAAAAATTTGGCTGGAATACAGCAGACCCCATGTCGGATTTGCAAAACCTCTGAGGTACAAAAGAGCAGAAGTGACCTCATTTTGGAAACTAGACCCCTCAAGGAATTCATTTAGGGATGTGTTAAGAAATTATGACCCCTAGGTGCTTCACAGAACGTTATAAAGTTTAGAGGTGAAAATGAAAATTATGTGTTTTTTTTTTTGCTAAAATGTTGTTTTGACTCTAATTTTGTAATTTTCACAAGGTTTAAGAGTAGATAATTGACCACATAATTTTTCACACAATTTCTGCTGAACATGATGATACCCAAAATGTTGTCAAAAACTGCTGTTTGAGCTAATGGCAGGCCTTGGAATGGAAAGAGAGCTATTTGATTCTTGGAGCGTAAATTTGGCTGGGATAGATTGTGAATGTTGCATTTGAGGATCCCCCGGGGTAACAAAACAGCAGAAACCCCATATGAGTGACTCCATTTTGGACTTCATCTAGGGGTGTGATTAGTATATTGAACCCACAGATGCCTCACAGAATTTTAAAACATTGGACCGTAAAAATTTAAAATTGTTAGTTTTTTTAACACAAAAATGTTGCTTTAGCCCCAAATTTTTCTTTTTTGAAAGGTTAGCTGTAAAAAACCATGCAATTTGTTGTGCAATTTCTCCTGAGTACAGTGATACCATATATGTAGTCAAAATATTTTTGAAACAACACTACTTAAGGAATGTTTAAGGAATTTGGTGAGCATCTTGATCCCATTGGTGCTTCACAGAAATTTATAATATTGGCCCGTGAAAATGAAATATTACATTTTTTCAATGGAAATGTTGCTGAAGGTACAAATTTTTAATTTTCACAAAGGTAACAGGAGAAAATTGACCAAAACTGTTGTTGTGCAATTTCTCCCGAGTGTGGGGATATATGTGGACAGATATGGACAGAAGCTTTTGTTTGGGTACACAGCTGGACTTGGGGGTGCATCATTTGACTTTGGAGCACAATTTTTGGTAGAATAGATTGTGAACACTATGTCACATTGACAGAGCCCTTGAGAAGTCGAAACAGAAGAAACCCCCCACAAGTGGCCCCATATTGGAAAGTACACTTCATTATCAATTTCTATAGGGGTGTAGTGAGCATTTTAAACCCACAGGTACTTTACAGAATTGTCCGAACAATGGGTTGTGAAAATGAAAACTTAAAATTTTTCTGCTAAAATGTTGTTTTAGTCCCAAGGTTTTAATTTTGAAAAGGGCTAATAAGAGAAAATAGATCATATAATTTGTTACACAATTTCTCCTGAGTATATCATTATACATATGCAGTCAGACTCTGTGCAATGATCATATTAACATCACGTGTTTCACAACATTTTATACCACTGGGCGGTGAAGAAAAAATATTTACATTTTTACCACTAAAATATTCTTTTAGCCACAGATTTTTCATTTTCACAAGCAGAAATGGGTAAAATGACCCCATAGTTTGTTACACAATTTTGTCCTGAATGCTGCTATCTGTGGCTGAACATTATTGTTCGGCCACACAGCAGGGCTCGGGAGGGAAGAAGGGCTAATTGACTTTTGGAGCTTAGATTTTCTTAGAATACTTTGCAGACTCCATTTCCAATTCCCTCAAGTGCCTGAACAGCATAAACACCCTCAAGTTACCACCAAATTACATTTACCCTATATTTCCATTAACAGATGACGGGCCTTAGTGGAACTTGTTTTCTGTGGCTGATTTGAAGCTTTAGTTCATGACATTTTGGATTACATAACATTGTGGATCAGTTCACGTTTATCCATTTATCCATGGCTCTACATTGAGCACTTACTGTACATCAGGGTTTCCAACTAAATCTAAAAGTGATTCAGATGAACCCCCCAAGGGATCCTTTCATTAATGAGGCAGCAGAGTTACTCTGGACTCTGTGAGACTTCTGTTTGGCAGTGTCCCTCTTTTCAGAGGGGAACAAAACTGTGGCGGGCCGCACTTTTATGCACACTTAAAAAGATGGACATGGCCTGATCATTGGCCAAAGTTTTTCCATTTGCCTCATTATAGGAAATGTTCTGTTGCGATTTGGTCTGTATCATGTATTTCAGAAATGTACAAGTAAACCCTGAAGAAAGTACTCAGTGTAGAGCATCTAAGATCTGATCTATGGTCCTCTGTAAAATAGCTGGGGATCCTTGCAGCCCAAACGAAATTCTGGTGTAGAAAAAGCCGTCTTCTCCTTTGCACTTTGAGAGAGAAGGATTTTCCATTAACCTGTCATGCTGGGTGAAGGAGTATCTAAGTGCACAACAATGGGAAGAGGATGGAGAAGTCCAAACACTAGGAAAGGGGGGGAGTGGAGACCCCTAGACAGATCTAACAACACTCTGACTCCCCTAACATCCCTAAATAGGTTTTGCACCTATCACTAAGCAGGAGCCTAATTCCTGAATACCCTTAGCAATAGGCCCTGGATAGGAAAGGGACAGGGTAACCCTAGTCAGCCTCCACTACAACTAAAGACAACACGAGTAAAGGAATGAGGGTATACACTTTGTAACAACCCTGCTGCATCACTGCATGACCTCCTATCTCCTGCACACCAACATACTCACTGCTCCAGGTCTTGTGATTTCTGTCTGCTGCCAGCTCCATGCTTTATGCCTCTTGTCTTCTATCTGTTCTGTGCAGGTTTCCTGGCTGTGTGCATAGAGGGGCAGCGCCAGAACTCTCTGGTTCTTATGGAGTAAGGGTGCACCTGTCTAATTGTCCCTGACCAATTACCATAATCCCCCTGGTATTTAGGGCAGCTCCACCCTGTGGATCTTGCCTGTGCAATGTGTTAACTCAGTTAGTGTCTTGCTACTGAGCTGCCAGGTCTTGCTCTGTGTTCCTCCATCTTTGGAGGCTTCACTCCTAGCTTTGCCTTGTACCTTTTTGTCTGCCCTCCAGGAGGCAGAATATCCTGGGCTCTGTGATTTCGCTCCTGACCTTGTCTTGTACTTGTCCTTCCCGCCATCCAGGAGGGAGAATATCCTGGTCCCTGTGTCTTTGTCCCTGTACCTTGTCTCGTGTCATTACCTTGTCTGAACTTTCACTACCTCTGTCTCTTAGTCTCCTTGTCTGTGGTTTCTTTCCCTGCTGTGTCTTGCCTTGTGTTCTCTCTGAACCACTTTCTGCCTCTTCTCCGCACTCCTGCAGTTCTGCTCCGTTCCACTCTGCTTTGCTCCTGCAGAAATCTCTTGCTGCAGCTCCTCTCTGCATATCTTGCGGTTCCGCTCTGCTTCACTCCGGCAGCTGCAGAACCTTTTGCTGCAGCTTCTCTCCACATATCTTGTGGTTCTGCTCTGCTTCACTCCTGCAGCTGCAGAACCTCTTGCTGCAGCTCCTCTCCGCATACCTTGCGGTTCCGCTTTGCTTTGCTCCTGCCGATGCAGAACCTCTTGCTGTTCTACAGCCCTTCTCCACAGCTTTGCCATTCTCCTCCTGTGTAAACAGGTCTCTATCTGTTCCTCCATACACCATTCCTTCCAGTCTGTTACAGTATCTGCATTTGCTGTGTGAACAGGTCTCTACATTTTCCTCCATACTCCATTCCTTTCTGTCAGTACCAGTACCTGCACTTGCTGTGTGAACAGGTCTACCTGTTCCTCCATACACCATTCCTTCCAGTCTGTACCAGTACCTGCTCCTGCTGTGTGAACAGGTCTCTACCTGTTCCTCCATATACCATTCCTTCAGTCAGTACCAGTACCTGCACTTGCTGTGTGAACAGGACCCCACCCCGTGTCTCAGCCATGCCTACCTACCCTGTGTCTCAGCCGTCACTGCCAGCCCTGTGTTCCAGCCGTGCCTGTCAGCCCTGTGTGTCAGCCATGCCTGCCAGCCCTGTGTCTTAGCCGTGCCTGTCAGCCCTGTGTCTCAGCCGTGCCTGTCAGCCCTGTGTCTCTGCCGTGCCACCGTCTCCCCAAGTGGGATCAGCAGCCACAGCCAGACACCACCCTGGAGTAGCACCTGGCAGCTGCCTGCTGCACAAGCCTGACCTCACCATCAGAGGCTCCAGTGAAAACCAGGGCAGCTGTCCTAGTCATGCTCCTTCCAGGATAGTCTGGTTTGTGGCACAGTGGGGCCACAACCCCCTGGCTCACGCTCACCAGTCATGGCGTGAGCGTGACACACTTAGCGTGCAAAGATGCAAGACAGATCATGCCAAAAATCCTCCAAGAGAACTCCAAGAAGACACTAGTTGACTACTAGCACTTCCAATACAAGGAAAATAGAACTATCACCAGTGCCTTACTGAAGAGACTAAAGGTTTTTAAACATCGAGGTAGGGTATGTCAATCAGTAGCAGAAGGTGGAGGTCACTGCTAGGTCCTAGGGGGAGAAGAATATCACTCCACAACAGAGATGCAAAAATCAAGAAGGTGCTTGCAGAGCCAAGCGCAAAGAACTTCTACAGCCAGATCCAGAATATCTGTCTGTCACACTTATACTAATCCTGTTTGAGAATTTTTTTTCTTTTTGAGGATCAATTTTACTTACAGAAGAAGGGCACAGCAATGTGGTCGAATGTAGTGCACCCGTATGCTAATATATACATGGATCACTTTGAAACCTCATTCGTATACTATCATGGTCTCTTCCAAGGGCAAGTGTTACACTGGAATTGGTTTATTGATGACATTTTTTTCATTTGTAGCGGTAGTGATGTGAGCCTCCTTCAGTTCTTCGAGTACATCAATAAAGCCATCCCGGGTCTCTCCTTCACTATCCATCACAGTACTGAATCTATTCACTTTCTTGACACCATGATCTCTGCTAACATAAATGGGGGGTTAGAAACCGATCTGTTTACAAAATCCACGGACAAGAATAGCTTACTCCATTATTCCAGTTGTCACCCTCAACACATTAAGAGGGCTTTACCTAAATCACAACATTATCGTGTTCGGCGTATTGTTTCTAACAAGAATATTCACATGATCAGACATACGGAGATGGATTTAAAATTTCAGAGGCGAGGTTACCCGGATCGTGTTTTATAATCTTTAAGGATGATAGTTCCATCAAGAGAGAAGAGTCAGAGATTAATCTTTGTTAGTACTTTTCACCCATTCAGCAAACAAATAACAAGGAGTATATTGAAACATTGGCCAGTGCTCCAGGATTCCTTTCCTAACATCCCTGAGTTCAATAATAGACCGATCATGGGTCACAAGAGGCCAGAGAATATTAGGAATTACCTAGTTAGTGCTGATGTAGGTTCTTCCAGGTCATTTCCCTTACAATGCACACTAATGGCACCACGTAATGGTACTTTTCCATGCTTGAGTTGCCTCCAGTGTTCTAATATTCTCAAAGGGGATACATTTACCCATCCACGTTCTAGTTGCCACTCCCCCATTAAAGGATTTTTCACATGTGAGTCTTCATATGTGGTGTACCTGATTAAATTTTCGTGCGGCCTCGGGTATGTTGGGGAAACTACTCAGCATGTCGGGACCGCCTATCCCAACACAAATCTACAATAAGATGCGAACACACTTTGCTACCCAATCCATCTCATTTCATCTTGAGTGGACATTCTATAGCACAATTAAAATATCAGGTTATAGACCACATTCCACTACACAGATGGGTGATAATAGGATCAGGGCATTAAAAACGGGGAGGCATTTTGGATTCACACATTGCAAACTCTTACACCATTGGAGCTCAATCGTGAATATGAAGTTCAGTGTTAATCTATGATTTCATGAATGTACTTAGTGTCTTGGTTGTTGAACTCTATTTTGAAGTCTCATATGTGTATATTATCATACAGTGTGCATGATCTAACTTGCAAGTGTCTGGTGACGCGGATGTCATGACGACATCAGGTCATCATGGCAATGAGGGACCCTATGATGACATCACGGGATCTCCAATCCAAGGGCAGAGGGACTTTCTTCCCTCTGCCTGCACGCTAAATGCTGCAATGGCAGCGATTGCAGTATTTAGAGGGTCATCGCTCCTGGCACTGTGTGACGGGTCTCATTTGTCTGAATCAGCTAACACCCAGTGGTGATCGAGCGTGCACAGCCCCTGTGCACGCAAAATCACCTGGATGTATCTATAAGGTCAAGGTCAGTAAGTACCAAGCCACCTTGATGTATGAATACATCCAAGGTCGTGAAGGGGTTAATCAATTCATATTGGAATAATAATAATTTCCACATTTGGATATGTTTAAAAAATAATGTTCCTGTGTTGAGATAATCTTATAAATACAGTATGTCCCTGCTTTAATGGACTTTACAGCACGGGAGCACAAATAATTATTTATTTAACCCCTTAGAGACAGAGCCATTTTGCAGCTTAATGACCGGGCCAATTTTTACAATTCTGACCACTGTCACTTTATGAGGTTATAACTCTGGAACGCTTTAACGAATCCAGCTGATTCTGAGAATGTTTTTTCGTGACATATTGCACTTCACGTTAGAGGTAAAAAATTTTTATATGACTTGCGTTTATTTATGAAAAAAATGGAAATATGGCAATATTAGCAATTTTCAAATTTTAAATTTTTATGCCCTTAAATCAGAGAGATATGTCACACAAATTTCTTAATAAATAACATTTCCCACATGTCTACTTTACATCAGCACAATTTTGGGAACAACATTTTTTTGTTACGAAGTTATAAGGGTTAAAAAGTTTAACAGCAATTTCTCATTTTTACAACACCATTTTTTTTTAGGGACCACATCACATTTGAAGCCACTTTGAGGGGTTTATATGATAGAAAATACCCAAAAGTGACACCATTCTAAAAACTGCATCCCTCAAGGTGCTCAAAACCACATTCAAGAAGTTTATTAACCCTTTACGTGCTTCACAGGAACTGAAGCAATGTGGAAGGAAAAAATTAACATTTAACTTTTTTTGCAAAAACTTTACTTCAGAACCAATTTTTTTTATTTTCACAAGTGTTAAAAGAAAAAATAAACCACAAAATTTGTTGTGCAATTTCTCCTAAATACACCGATACCCCATATGTGGGTAAACCACTTTTTGGGTGCACGGCAGAGGTCGCAAGGGAAGGAGCGCCGTTTGACTTTTTCAACGCAGAATTGGCTGGACTCCATGTCGCGTTTAGAGAGCCCCTGATGTGCCTAAACAGGGAAAACCCCCAACAAGTGACCCCATTTTGGAAACTAGACCCTTAAGGAACTTATCTAGATGTGTGGTGAGCAATTTGAACCTCCAAGTGCTTCACAGAAGTTTATAACGTAGAGCCGTGAAAAAAAAAAATCATTTTTTTCCTCAAAAATGATTTTTTATCCCGTTATTTTTTTATTTTCCCAAGCGTAACAGGAGAGTACGCTGAAACCCCATATGTTGGGGTAAACCACTGTTTGGGTGCACGGCAGGGCTCGGAAGGGAGGGAGCAACATTTGACTTTTTGAACGCCGCGTCGTGTTTGGAGACCACCTGATGTGCCTAAATAGTGGAAACCCCTCAATTCTAGCTCCAACCCTAATTCCAACACTAATTGTATCCCTAACGCTAATTGTATACCTAACCCTAATTGTATCCCTAACCCTCATTGTAACCCTAACCCTAATTGTAACCCTAACCCTGACCCTAACCCTAACTCTAGCCCTAACCCTAACCCTAATGGAAAAATGAAAATAAATACAATTTCTTTATTTTATTATATGTCCCTAACTAAGGGGGTGATAAAGGGGGGGTTTATGTACTATTTTTTATTTTGATCACTGTGATAGTTTATCACAGTAATCAAAATGTACTTTCACTTTATGAATGAATCTGCCAGCAGGCAGACTCAGCGAGTGCACGCGCACTACGCAGGCGCCCGCCATTTTCTTAGCCGGGACAAGACGCTGAACGCTCTGGGAGCCACAGGAGGACTGGGGGGACACAGGGAGGCAAGGGGGACAGATCGGGGATCCTGGGGACCCTATTTCTCTCCCCTCTGATGTGCGATCACATCAGAGGAGAGAGAAATGAAGTGCAGAATCGAGGCTTTTTTTTTTTTGCGATCGCATTTATAGGGTTAATAACGGTGATCGAAAAGCCGAGACCCCGGAGAAAATCCGACTCAGTGGGGCGCTATATACTTTCTCCACAGCGCCGTTAATTAACGGTACTCTTAACTACCGCCGTTAAAAGGCGTATTGGCTGTCGTTAAGGGGTTAAGGTGAAATTTTATTTATAAACAGGCAGGGGATTGCTTTTTCTCACAAAAAGAATCAGCTGTGATCCCATGCTGTGCTATCTGTATACTCTTTTTTGCTTTCTCCCCTGCACAGGAGCTGTGGTATGATCAGACTTCCTGCACAGTCAAACAAAGCCATTACACAGAGCATAGCAGGGGCACATTATCTCAGCACAGAAACATTATTTGTAAACATATGCAGTTGTGGAAATTATTCTTATTCCAAGATGTATTGACTAAAATCAACTTTAATTTTTTTTTGTGTGTGAAAATCCCTATAACCCCTCTCTGCCATCCGACGTACTATCCCGTCCATGAAACCCGTGACAATCTGACCATGGATGGGATAGTACGTCGAAGCGATCAGCTGCGCTTATTTATCACAGCTGACACACCGCACTATGTGCCAGACGGTCACTGACCGCTCCCGGCACATTAACCCCTGGCACACCGCGATCAAACATGATTTCGTATACCGGGGGCACAGGGGAGCATCGCGCAGGGAGGGGGCTCCCTGCGTGCTCCCCTGAGGCCCTCAGAACAGCGCAATGTGACCGCACTGTTCTGAAGGCCTCTTCCCTGCAGGACCCCGGATCCAAGATGGCTGCCAGGTCCTGCAGGGAGGCGGCTTCCTCAGTGCCTGCTGAGAGCAGGCGCTGAGGAAGCCTGCAGCACTGCCTGTGAGATCACTGGTCTCACAGAGTGCTGTGCACACTGTGAGACCAGCGATCTGACCCTATACTGTAATGTCCCACCCTGTGACAAAGTAAAAAAGTAAAAAAAATAAAAATAACAAGTGTAAAAAAAAAATTCCAAAAAAAAATTTTCCCCAATAAATTAATTTCTTCCTGTAAATAAAAAAAACAAACCAATAAAAGTACACATATTTGGTATCGCCGCGTCCGAAACGACCGCCCTATAGAACTGTCCCACTAGTTAACCCCTTTAGTGAACCCCTTAAAAAAAAAGAAGCAAAAAAATCAATGCTTTATCACCATACCGCCGAACAAAAAGTGGAATAACACGCGATCAAAAAGACCGATATAAATAATCATGGTACCGCTGAAAACGGCATCTTGTCTCGCAAAAAACGAGCTGCCATACAGCATAATCAGCGAAAAAATAAAAAAGTTATAGCTTGCAAAATAAAGTGATGCAAAAATGATTTTTATATAAAATTGTTTTTATTGTATAAAAGCGCCAAAACATTAAAAAATGATATAAATGAGGTGTCGCTGTAATCGTACTATCCCGAAGAATAAAACTGCTTTATCAATTTTACCACACAGGGAACGGTTTAAACGCCCCCCCAAAAGAAATTAATGAATTGCTGATTTTTGCTCATTCTAACCTCCCAAAAATCGAAATAAAAAGCGATCAAAAAATGTCACGTGCTTAATCATGGTACCAATAAAAACGTCGGCTCGTACTGCAAAAAATGAGACCTCACATAACTCTGCGGGCCAAAATATGCAAAAATTATAGCTCTCAAAATGTGGTGATGCAAAAACTATTTTTTTGCAATAAAAAGAGTCTTTTAGCGTGACAGCTGGCAATCATAAAACCCCCTATAAATAGTAAATCAAACCCACCTTTATCACCCCCTTAGTTAGGGAAAAATAATAAAATTTAAAAAATGCATTTATTTCCATTTTCCCATTAGGGTTAGGGGTGCGCCTAAAGTTAGGGTTAGGGGCGCGCCTACAGTTAGGATTAGGGTTAGGATTGGGATTAGGGTTAGGGGTGTGTTAGGGTTAGGTTTGTGGTTAGGGTTATGGTTAGGGTTGGGACTAGGGTTAGGGGTGTGTTGGGGTTAGGGTTGGAGTTAGAATTGAGGGATTCCACTGTTTAGGCACATCAGGGGCTCTCCAAATGTGACATGGCGTCTGATCTCAATTCCAGCCAATTCTGCGTTGAAATAGTCCAATGGTACTCCTTCACTTCTGAGCTCTGCCATGCGCCCAAACAGTAGTTTACCCCCACATATCGGGTATCAGCGTACTCAGGACAAATTGGACAACAACTTTTGGTGTTCAATTTCTCCTGTTACCCTTGTGAAAATAAAATATTGGGGCAAAAAACCATTTTTGTAAAAAAAAAAAGGATTTATTATTTTTACGTCTGTATGTTATAAACTTCTGTGAAGCACTTCGGGTTCAAAGTGCTCACCACGCATCTAGATAAGTTCCTTGGGGGGTCTATTTTCCAAAATGGGGTCACTTGTGGGGGG
>JARQOD010000002.1:506462978-506565168 GCA_033576555.1 Oophaga sylvatica | reverse complement strand
TTTTTACAACACCATTTTTTTTTAGGGACCACATCACATTTGAAGTCACTTTGAGGGTTTATATGATAGAAAATACCCAAAAGTGACACCATTCTAAAAACTGCATCCCTCAAGGTGCTCAAACCACATTCAAGAAGTTTATTAACCCTTTACGTGCTTCACAGGAACTGAAGCAATGTGGAAGGAAAAAATTAACATTTAACTTTTTTTGCAAAAACTTTACTTCAGAACCAATTTTTTTTATTTTCACAAGTGTTAAAAGAAAAAATAAACCACAAAATTTGTTGTGCAATTTCTCCTAAATACACCGATACCCCATATGTGGGGTAAACCACTTTTTGGGTGCACGGCAGAGGTCGCAAGGGAAGGAGCGCCGTTTGACTTTTTCAACGCAGAATTGGCTGGACTCCATGTCGCGTTTAGAGAGCCCCTGATGTGCCTAAACAGGGAAAACCCCCAACAAGTGACCCCATTTTGGAAACTAGACCCCTTAAGGAACTTATCTAGATGTGTGGTGAGCAATTTGAACCTCCAAGTGCTTCACAGAAGTTTATAACGTAGAGCCGTGAAAAAAAAAAAATCATTTTTTTCCTCAAAAATGATTTTTTTATCCCGTTATTTTTTTATTTTCCCAAGCGTAACAGGAGAGTACGCTGAAACCCCATATGTTGGGGTAAACCACTGTTTGGGTGCACGGCAGGGCTCGGAAGGGAGGGAGCAACATTTGACTTTTTGAACGCCGCGTCGTGTTTGGAGACCACCTGATGTGCCTAAATAGTGGAAACCCCTCAATTCTAGCTCCAACCCTAATTCCAACACTAATTGTATCCCTAACGCTAATTGTATACCTAACCCTAATTGTATCCCTAACCCTCATTGTAACCCTAACCCTAATTGTAACCCTAACCCTGACCCTAACCCTAACTCTAGCCCTAACCCTAACCCTAATGGAAAAATGAAAATAAATACAATTTCTTTATTTTATTATATGTCCCTAACTAAGGGGTGATAAAGGGGGGTTTATGTACTATTTTTTATTTTGATCACTGTGATAGTTTATCACAGTAATCAAAATGTACTTTCACTTTATGAATGAATCTGCCAGCAGGCAGACTCAGCGAGTGCACGCGCACTACGCAGGCGCCCGCCATTTTCTTAGCCGGGACAAGACGCTGAACGCTCTGGGAGCCACAGGAGGACTGGGGGGACACAGGGAGGCAAGGGGGACAGATCGGGGATCCTGGGGACCCTATTTCTCTCCCCTCTGATGTGCGATCACATCAGAGGAGAGAGAAATGAAGTGCAGAATCGAGGCTTTTTTTTTTTTGCGATCGCATTTATAGGGTTAATAACGGTGATCGGAAAAGCCGAGACCCCGGAGAAAATCCGACTCAGTGGGGCGCTATATACTTTCTCCACAGCGCCGTTAATTAACGGTACTCTTAACTACCGCCGTTAAAAGGCGTATTGGCTGTCGTTAAGGGGTTAAGGTGAAATTTTATTTATAAACAGGCAGGGGATTGCTTTTTCTCACAAAAAGAATCAGCTGTGATCCCATGCTGTGCTATCTGTATACTCTTTTTTGCTTTCTCCCCTGCACAGGAGCTGTGGTATGATCAGACTTCCTGCACAGTCAAACAAAGCCATTACACAGAGCATAGCAGGGCACATTATCTCAGCACAGAAACATTATTTGTAAACATATGCAGTTGTGGAAATTATTCTTATTCCAAGATGTATTGACTAAAATCAACTTTAATTTTTTTTTGTGTGTGAAAATCCCTATAACCCCTCTCTGCCATCCGACGTACTATCCCGTCCATGAAACCCGTGACAATCTGACCATGGATGGGATAGTACGTCGAAGCGATCAGCTGCGCTTATTTATCACAGCTGACACACCGCACTATGTGCCAGGAGCGGTCACTGACCGCTCCCGGCACATTAACCCCTGGCACACCGCGATCAAACATGATTTCGGTATACCGGGGGCACAGGGGAGCATCGCGCAGGGAGGGGGCTCCCTGCGTGCTCCCCTGAGGCCCTCAGAACAGCGCAATGTGACCGCACTGTTCTGAAGGCCTCTTCCCTGCAGGACCCCGGATCCAAGATGGCTGCCAGGTCCTGCAGGGAGGCGGCTTCCTCAGTGCCTGCTGAGAGCAGGCGCTGAGGAAGCCTGCAGCACTGCCTGTGAGATCACTGGTCTCACAGAGTGCTGTGCACACTGTGAGACCAGCGATCTGACCCTATACTGTAATGTCCCACCCTGTGACAAAGTAAAAAAGTAAAAAAAATAAAAATAACAAGTGTAAAAAAAAATTCCAAAAAAAAATTTTCCCCAATAAATTAATTTCTTCCTGTAAATAAAAAAAACAAACCAATAAAAGTACACATATTTGGTATCGCCGCGTCCGAAACGACCGCCCTATAGAACTGTCCCACTAGTTAACCCCTTTAGTGAACCCCTTAAAAAAAAAGAAGCAAAAAAATCAATGCTTTATCACCATACCGCCGAACAAAAAGTGGAATAACACGCGATCAAAAAGACCGATATAAATAAATCATGGTACCGCTGAAAACGGCATCTTGTCTCGCAAAAAACGAGCTGCCATACAGCATAATCAGCGAAAAAATAAAAAAGTTATAGCTTGCAAAATAAAGTGATGCAAAAATGATTTTTATATAAAATTGTTTTTATTGTATAAAAGCGCCAAAACATTAAAAAATGATATAAATGAGGTGTCGCTGTAATCGTACTATCCCGAAGAATAAACTGCTTTTATCAATTTTACCACACAGGGAACGGTTTAAACGCCCCCCCAAAAGAAATTAATGAATTGCTGATTTTTGCTCATTCTAACCTCCCAAAAATCGAAATAAAAAGCGATCAAAAAATGTCACGTGCTTAATCATGGTACCAATAAAAACGTCGGCTCGTACTGCAAAAAATGAGACCTCACATAACTCTGCGGGCCAAAATATGCAAAAATTATAGCTCTCAAAATGTGGTGATGCAAAAACTATTTTTTTGCAATAAAAAGAGTCTTTTAGCGTGACAGCTGGCAATCATAAAACCCCCTATAAATAGTAAATCAAACCCACCTTTATCACCCCCTTAGTTAGGGAAAAATAATAAAATTTAAAAAATGCATTTATTTCCATTTTCCCATTAGGGTTAGGGGTGCGCCTAAAGTTAGGGTTAGGGGCGCGCCTACAGTTAGGATTAGGGTTAGGATTGGGATTAGGGTTAGGGGTGTGTTAGGGTTAGGTTTGTGGTTAGGGTTATGGTTAGGGTTGGGACTAGGGTTAGGGGTGTGTTGGGGTTAGGGTTGGAGTTAGAATTGAGGGATTCCACTGTTTAGGCACATCAGGGGCTCTCCAAATGTGACATGGCGTCTGATCTCAATTCCAGCCAATTCTGCGTTGAAATAGTCCAATGGTACTCCTTCACTTCTGAGCTCTGCCATGCGCCCAAACAGTAGTTTACCCCCACATATCGGGTATCAGCGTACTCAGGACAAATTGGACAACAACTTTTGGTGTTCAATTTCTCCTGTTACCCTTGTGAAAATAAAATATTGGGGCAAAAAACCATTTTTGTAAAAAAAAAAAGGATTTATTATTTTTACGTCTGTATGTTATAAACTTCTGTGAAGCACTTCGGGTTCAAAGTGCTCACCACACATCTAGATAAGTTCCTTGGGGGGTCTATTTTCCAAAATGGGGTCACTTGTGGGGGGTTTCCACTGTTAGGCACATCAGGGGCTCTCCAAACGCGAAAATACGCCCGCAGACCATTCCATCAAAGTCTGCAATCCAAAACGCCACTACTTCCATTCCGAGCCCTAACGTGTGCCGATACAGTAGTTTTCTTCCACATATGGGGTATCAGCATACTCAGGACAAATTGGAAAACAACTTTTGGGGTCCAATTTCTCCTGTTACCCTTGGGAAAATAGTTGGAGACTAAAAGATCATGTTTGTGGAAAAAATATGATTTTTTTTTTCATGCTCGGGCGTTATAAACTTTAGTGAAACACCTGGGGGTTCAAAGTTCTCACCACACATCTAGATAAGTTCCTTGAGGGGTCTAGTTTCCAAAATGGTGTCATTTGTGGAGGGTTTCCACTGTTTAGGCACATCAGGAGCTCTCCAAACACGACATGGCGTCCAGCGAATTCTGCATTGAAAAAGTCAAAGGGCGCTCCTTTCCTTCCGAGCTCTGCTGTGCACCCAAACAGTGGTTTACCCCCACATATGGGGTATCAACGTACTCAGGACAAATTGCACAATAACATTAGGGGTCTTGTTACCCTTGGGACAATAAAAATTGGGGTGAAAAGATCATTTTTGTGGAAAAATATGATTATTTAATTTTACGGCTCTACGTTATAAACTTGTGTGAAGCACTTGGGGGTTCAAATTGCTCACCACAGATCTAGATAAGTTCCTTAGGGGGTCTAGTTTCCAAAATGGGGTCACTTGTGGGGGGTTTCCACTGTTTAGGCACATCAGGGGCTTTCCAAATGCAACATGGCGTCCAATCTCAATTCCAGCCAATTTTGGTTGGAAAAAGTCAAATGGTGCTCCTTCCATTCCGAGCTCTGCCATGCGCCCAAACAGTGGTTCCCCCCCACATATGGGGTATCAGCGTACTCAGGACAAATTTGACAACAACTTCTGTGGTCCAATTTCTCCTGTTACCCTTGGGAAAATAAAAAAATGGTGACTAAAATATAATTTTTGTTGGAAAAAAATAGGATTTTTTATTTTCATGTGTGCCCAAACTGTGGTTTTCCCCCACATATAGGGTATTGGTGTACTCAGGAGAAATTGCACAACAACTTTATCTGTCCATTTTCTCCTTTACCCTTGTGAAAATGAAAAAAAGTTTGTAAAAGGTCATTTTTGTGACTAAAAAGTTAAATGTTCATTTTTTCCTTCCACGTTGCTTCAGCTCCTGTAAAGCACCTGAAGGGTTAATAAACTTCTTGAATGTGGTTTTGAGTACCTTGAGGGGTGCAGTTTTTAGAATGGTGTCACTTTTGAGTATTTTATGCCATATAGAACCCTCAAAGTGACTTCAAATGTGAGGTGGTCCCTAAAAAAAAATGGTTTTGTAAATTTTGTTGTAAAAATGAGAAATCGCTGGTCAACTTTTAACACTTATAATTTCCTAACAAAAAAAAATGTTGGTTCTAAAATTGTGCTGATGTATAGTAGACATGTGGGAAATGTTATTTATTAACTATTTTGTGTGACATATTTCTCTGTTTTAAGGGAATAAAAATTGAAAGTTTGAAAATTGCTAAATTTTCGCAATATTTGCGTTTTTTTCAAAAATAAACGCAAGTTATATCGAAGAAATTTTACCACTAATGTGAAGTACAATATGTCACAAGAAAACATTCTCAGAATCGCAAAGATCTGTTGAAGCGTTCCAGAGTTATAATCTCATAAAGAGACAGTGGTCAGAATTGTAAAAATTGGCCCTGTCATTAACGTGCAAACCACCCTTGGGGGTAAAGGGGTTAATCGTATGCCTATCCACATTCTTTGCACTCAAAAAAGTGCATAGTATTACACAGCCTGTATACAGAAAGAGAAAGTGGCTAGCAGATTATTTCACTGTCTGTATGCATAGTACCCCCATAGAGCCTGTTTTGAGAGTATTCCAAAAAAAAACCACAAAACAGTGTTAACTACCAACTTGTCCACCTATTCTACCTACACCGCCACATTCACCTTCTCCTCAACCTCCTCATCCACTAGGACCTCTGCCTCCTGGCTCAAGATTCTTATTTTTATTCTAAGTTATTTTAAGTCATTTCCCTATCCACATTTGTTTGCAGGGAAATTGACTTGCTATTACCCCCATGTTGCTTTCCTTTTGCAATTTCCTAGCTCTTACTATGACCATTTTACAGCCATTTTAAAGCACTAACCTTCCGGTCCCCATTGACTTTTATTGGGTTTAGGTTAAAATTTGGCGTCCAGTTCGGGTGTCGATCCAAACTTTGAACCAAGAAGCCGATGAACCCAAACATCCACGGTCTGCTCATCCTTAGTCACTACTACTGGCCCTCAGGAAAACAGTATACATAGAGTGAGGGTAAGTGCTGAGAGATTTATCACTGGTGTTGAGAGGTTCAAGACAACATTCAGCAGAAGGAAGCCTTACAAGTAGTGTTGAGCGATAGTGCTCGATATCTAAAAATATCGTATCGAAATTGTATCGCCGATAGCACTAAATATCGTCGATATCCGATTTCGATACCGGAAGTCCAATGTAAGTCTATGGGAACAAAATATCGCAACTAAAAAAAACCTTTATTTCCTTGTAAACACTAAATATACACACATAGAATACATATATATATATATATATATATATATATATATATATATATACATGTCATTGTGACATATATATATACATATATTTATAGTTTATACACTTCTACATAGTAAAATAGACTCTGATTCAATTGCCGGGTAAAGCCGTGACATACCCCATAGAAGTCGACGGGCTCGGTGCCGAGTACCCCAAAAACCTCTGGCTCTGTGCGACTCAACTTGGCGTCACAAACAGGATTCTGTAGCTCGCTATAAGCGAGTCCTGTGTGCCTGAATTGAACTGGTTTTGTGCTTGAGAATTGCTAAAATCATCAGAGAATGTATTTGCCATTTTTCCGCCATATCTGCGTCACGACGAGGCACTGGTGAAGAAGAAGGGCGTGCTCTTCATGGGTGTACACACTCACTCAGTGACGCGAAAACGATGGCTCTAAATGGTACTGCAATGTAAGATCGTGCCCCACAGCTCTTGAGTTCCGCCTCCTCATCCTCCTCAGTGTGCGGAAACTAACACGAAGGTCCCGCCTCACTACAAAAGAGGGGCCCTCTCCAGATGCTAATGACACATATGACTTGGCAGAGATGGCTAATGGACACGAGCAGAAGTGTGAAGGGATGGAGCAGTCAGAGCTCTCCCCCGACGGAAGCGACCCGATCGCCACGGAACCACCTGGAAACCCTCCTACGCTGCAAGAAGCGGAGGATACCCTAAGAGGCTTGGCCCTCACCGGGAGGAGGTCGCCAGGATGGAAGCCAGCTGGCGTGCCCTAAAACTAAACTTGGAGCGGCGCCAATCCCTCTTACCTGGTGTCTGTACCGGAAGGTGAGGCACCCGTTCTAGTAGAGGAGTCCGTGCGGGCATCCCAGCCCTTGCAATGTGATCCGGTTGACGTTGTCGCAGTGGAGGCACCCGTTCGTGCAAAAAACGCTGCACCGGCAGCACCCCAGATCCCGCTGTCTGCCCCCGTCGCTGAGACAGAAGAAGCGACACCCGTCCTCATGGAGGAGGCCGCGCAGGCACCAGAGCACTACCTGCCTGTACCGGAGCCCCGACTGTCATCTGTTCCAGAGCCGGCTGCTTCCTCCGCAGGTGAGCGCCGCCAGGACTGGGGGGCGCCAGGAGAGCTGCCGCAAACCGGACACTGTAAGCTGCAGTTTGATGGTGAAGACATGGAGCTGCTGGTGGAGGAGAATTTCAACCGGCGTCAGGAGGAAGAGTGGAGACGTTGGGAGAAGGAAGCAGAGCGACAAATGGAGCAGCGAGAATCCCAAAAACTTCGCCAACGTCAGCTGGAGAAGGACCGGGCAGATAAGGACCGGATGAGAAAAGATAAAGGAACCCTGAGGGAGCCGCGGCGTAAGGGTGCAGTACGGAGCTTTAAATTGAAAGGTGGTTGGGGCTTCATCCAGGAGCCTGGACTTTATTTAGAAGTTTTTGTGAACCGGCGGGACGTGGAGGCTCACCTCCCAGAAGGACACCCGGGGAGGGACCTGTTGCCAGGAGACTTGGTGACTTACACCCGACACTGGGGTTACAATGGATGGTATGCCCTAAATGTTACCAGGTGCGACCCCTACTCCCCAGAGTGTCAGGAACCTGTGAGACCCTCGGAGCCTTCAACCTCCCACATCCAGGCCTCTGCAAAAGTGCCCACCCCACGCCGTAAATCTCCCCAGCCTCCCTCAGTGGTCTCCTCAGCAGCCCCAGCTATGGACATGATAAGTATAGTTGGCCCGTACCCGGCGCCTGTTAGGCCCCCTGGGGTTCGTACAGTCCGTGACATAGGGCTCCAGACCCGGAGGGAGATGAAAGAGGTGGCCACACAGACCCAGATAGCGGGTCACGACTTGACTGTACAGGCCACACGACGTCATCAGGTCCTGGTGGTCCTTGGTGTCTCGGATGTTTGGCAAGCATCAGAAGAGAACCAGGTGGTACCTGGAACACCCCTGCCAAAGAATTATAAATAACCCGGACAGGGTCACTGTATGTAAATAGTTAAATTGTTTATGTACCCGGACGGGTGAATGTTCATAAAAAAGTTTAATTTAATAAAAAAAAAAAAACACAGTTTTCATTACTTTTATTACAGTGTCATCCTGCGACGCCATCGAACTCCTGTAAAAAAATGAAAAAAAAAAAAAAAGTATACCACCTGACCGACGCAGTCCATAGTAACGAGTGTCCCACGACGATCCAGCTCTGCTACATCAGAATGACAGGCAGAGCCTGTCATCCCGGCGCAGCACAGCTGATTACCTGCTTCCCCGGCGGTGACGTCATCGGACTGACTGCTTTACGGCCGGGATTACCCAGCAGTCACTGCAGTTATCGCGAGAAACTGCATGTGACCGCCGGGGAAAGATGATCGCGGCCATGAAGCAGTCCAGGCCGTGACCGCCGGAGATCTTCTGCCAGGTAAGTGCCGCTGACTCCTGACAGACCCGACCGACGGACACTCACAGTGACAGTGACAAATCCGATTCCGGTATTCGATAAGACGAAAATATCGAAACGAATTATCGAAAGGCCGATAGAGCTAATATCGGCCGATAGCCGATATTTACATTATCGTATCGCTCAACACTACTTACAAGTCTATGATCCTCAAAATGAGGCTCCATAGACTAACATTGAGAAAATTACTTCTGGTGCACAGATGAACCCTTTTGTGATCTGGCTGTTTTGATTTCAGGTTACAAGGAGCCAGAAACAGACCAGAGTAGCACTATAAATTAGTAAAGACAGTGATCAGTAAGAATTTTAATACACTTACACAACATTATATACTGCAATTAGGATGGCTTAAGGAACAAAAATATAAAATATTGAGATTTCTTCTTTAATACTACTCAACCTATTTTTGCAGAGCGGTCAATAATATCAGAGTTCATGCTGCCCTAGACACTTTAAGATGTCACATTCACTACTGGTAAGTCTGACTTAGGCTACGTGCACACATTGGCTATTTGGTCAGTTTTTTACCGCCTGTAATCATAAGCTAAAACCAGGAGTGGAGCACTCAAAGTAAAAGTATAAAAGAAACACATCACTACTTCTGCATTTTTTACCCACTCCTCGTTTTGACTTACAAATAGAACCCAAACAGTAAAGTTCGGCGTCTATACCGAACACCTAGTGTTTGGGAACGGACACTGAATGCGTACTTCACCAGGAAGTCCATGTTACTGTTCAGGTTCGGCTCCCCTAACAACGGAGTTTGTCACTGTGTCATGTACAAGCAGGGCGGCAAACACAGCTTCTGATCGGCGGTGAACATCCCTGCCGTTCAGAGAGCCGCAGTTCACATGCTGTCAAAAGACATCTTGAGCGCTCAGCTGTGATCAGAGGTATACAGTTTACCTCCGGTCACTGGTGTCAGCTGATGGGACTACAGCTCCCATCATCTGACACCTGCTGCCGTTAATAACAGTGAGAGCAAGAGCGGCTGATGGGAATATTCATCCACCAATCCTGCGCTGTAAATAAATAATTTTAAAAAATGTCATAGGTTCCCCTGTATTATTATAACCAGCCAGACCAAACTCACAGCTGGGGGCTGCAACTCTCAGCTGTCGGATTCAGCAATGCTATCAAGACTAGAGGGGTCCCCACACTTTTTTTTTTAATTATTTAAATAAGTAATTTTAAAAAATGACGTGGGGTCCCCCCATTTTGACAACCAGCCTTGCTAAAGCTCACAGCTGGGTGTTGCTATTCTTAGGCTGGTAAGGGGCCATGGATATTGCCCCCAGCCTAAAAAAAGCAGCCTGCAGCTGCCCAGAAAAGGCACATCTATTAAATGCATCAATTCTGGTGCTTTTCCCGACTCTTCCCACTTGCCCTGTAGCAGTGGCAAGTGGGGTTAATATTTGTGGGATTGATGTCACTTATGTATTGTCAGGTGACAACAAGCCCATGGCTCAGTAATGGAGATGTGTCTATAAGACACCTATCCATTACTAATCCCATAGTCACATTGTAAGAAAACACAGATACCCAGAAAAAAATCCTTTAATTGAAAGAATGATGCAGACTTCTTTAATAATCTTAATTATCCTATACTTACAACCTCACCTAATTCTACCAAAGCCCTCAATCTCCTGTAATAAATCTAAAATAAAAAACGGGAATACCGGGTCATTGACGTCAACGGGGTATTCCCGTGACCCGCATCGTCATGGACTGCCGGATGTGACGTATCTTCCGGCGCTGCACAATGACACACGCGCCGGTGATGCGACCACATGTGAGTACGTGCACAGGGGGGGTATTTATAACAGTATGGACACAGCATAGACACAGCCCCACGAAGAAGCCAACACGAAACGTGCGTTGGGGCTGCGTGTTCTGGGATCCCTAGCAAGGCACTATGGGTCAGAGTGGCGACTTTTATTACATCTACCTTGTGGTACTGTTTTTGGAGGGTACATTATAGACAGCTTTTGGGGCTATAGGTAGGTGACTTATTGGAGTCATTGGACCCACTTTGCACCATATATATATATGCACTTGCACTTTAGGCTATAGCAGTATCAGCCGTGAGATTATTTTGTGATTTCTTTTCGCCACCCCCCACCTCTTATTACATGTATGTAATTTTACCTAGGGCCTGAATATTACATTTTGCTTGCTTGTCTGTTTCCTCATTTATACCTTATGTTTTTTGGTGTTATTTTATGGATAATTTTGGTATTAATAAATATTGACCTTTTATTCGCGATATTTTGGTGGTTTTTTTGCACTCTGTGCCTTTGATGTCTGTAACAGTACAACTGAGTGTACGGAACCAAAGATGGGTGTGTCTGAAGAGCTGTTCACACATTCTATGCCATGGCCATCAGAAGTGTACTGAAAAGTTTCACAGAGTCAAGAGGAGGAAATATGCACAGATGCCCAAAAATTTTTTGGCCTGGATCCGGGATAGGACAAAGTAGGGTCAATGCAGCATCCTGATCCTCATCACCAGAAGTTAACCCCTGGGGAGTAGATGATCCTGATGAGACTCAAATATCTGAGGCTCACGAGGACTGTATTGTGCTGTCAGGGCAGGAAGAGGATGAGAGCGACTCCAAGGCCGAGGAATGTGTTAACACAGAGGTTGATGATGAGGATGTAGCGCACAGCTGAGTATGCCATGTGAGGAGGAAGACGAGGTGGTTACATTGCGCCATACGTCACAGACACATAGTGATGCAGCCACGAGGAGCAATGCATCCTCAGCCACAACTGTGGCTGTGACCAGCAGTATTTGCGGGTCTGCAGCTTGCAGGGGTGGCAAGCGTTGCCTAGCCTGGACCTTTTTTGACACTGAAAATGATGAGCCAATTCACGTAATCTGCCAACTTTGCAAAAATGAATGAGTAGACGTCAAAAGTGCAATAATTTGACTAATACATGTATGAACCTTCACAAGCGCAATCAACATGCGTTACTCTGGGAATCCCACTGCGCTAAAATGTGGATCAGTGGATTTCAACAACCATCAATTGCATCTGCTGCTTTTTCCTCCTTCTCTGTTACTGTGCCAACTATTGAAACACAGGTCTCCAACTGCAGAACCTCGGGTTCTTTACCCACTCCAGTCAAGCTGACTGAGAGTCCGCCATCAGCTGTAACCATAGCAGACATGCATGCTGTTTTTGACCGATCTCAGAGAACGAGCACACCACAACTTTCTCAATCCACCGTAGCATCTCCATCTGCACCTCCAGCAGTTTGTCCAGTTCACCATACTCCGCCCTCTCTCATCACTGCAGCCAACCCACGGTACCGCAGTCGTGGTCATGTAAAAGATTGGTTCCTCCTACGCATGACAAAGCTAAGATGATGAACTCCACCATCTCCAATCTATTGGCCACAGAAATGCTGCCTTTCTGCCTAGTAGATACAGATAGTTTCCAAAAGCTGATGTCAGTCGCAGTCCCCCAGTACCAATTGCACAATCACCATTACTTTCCTAAGAAAGCTGTGCCTGTGCTACACAAGCATGTAGCAGACAACATTACTCGCTCCTTGACTAAATCTATGTCTGCCAGGGTGCATTTCACCTCAGACACTTGGAAGAGTAAGCATGGCCAAGGGCGTTACATCTTGCTGACTTATCACTTGGTGACTCTGGTGACTGTGGGAGCAGGTGCTGCTCCACAAGTTTTGGATTCCCCACGGCTTGCAGGACAAACCTCTTCATTTAACACTTCTTCCACTGCTTCTGCTTCATCCTCTATCTCCTCTAGGGCCTCCACCTGCATCCTCAACCTCTGCCTTAATGAGACATGCAATCCAACTGTGCAGAGCGAATCCCCACCACCTCCGTATTGCGCAGCCAGGGATCACCGCAATCAGGCAGTTTTAAAATTGATATGCCTTGCAGATCGCAGTCATACAGCTGAAGAGTTGTGAACAGCTCTTTAGGCTTAGTTTGAGCAATGACTGTCTCCACTGAACCTGCATCCGGGGAAGGCTGTGTCCGATAATGGTGCAAACCAAGTGACGGCCCTATGGCAAAGCACGCTCACACGCGTGCCTTGCATGGCTCACATCCTCAACCTGGTAGTACAGTATTTTCTCAGCCACTATCCTGGCCTGGATGAGCTGCTGCAGAATGCATGGAAGCTGCATGCTCACTTCCGCCATCTGCACCCCTCAGGTCATTGACTTGCATTGATACAGAGGTCTTTGTCCATGCCAGTTAACAGGTTGATATGCGATATGCCGACATGGTGGAATTTCACTCTGCACATGTTGCAGTGACTGTGGCAGCAGCAACGAGGCCTAATGCAGTATGTCATGTTGTAAAGCCTGGGCCAACGCAGTATGGACGTGGCGCATATCACATTTACAGAGTGGGCACAGGTTAATGACCTCTGTACCCTTCTTCACAATTTCAAAATGGATACTAGATGATTAGCACTGACGCTGCCATCATCAGCATCACTATTCAGTTCATCTATATGCTGGAGCAGACTTTGAATTGCCTGCAAGATAAGATGGTGGTCCCAGAAGAAGAGGAGGAAGCAGAGGAGGATGTAGAAAGTATAACATTGTCTCAAAGTTCCAAACTGTTGTAACACAGGGAGTATCCAAGGGAGGGTGGATTTATGTGATCAAGGGGGCTGGTGATAACAGACAAACTGTTAGTGAAGGTGCAAGATCCGAGGAATAAATGCAAGAGAAGAGGTGATGGGGGAGAAACTGTCAGGAGATGAAGAGGATAATCCTCCCTTCTCTGTTGTTCATGGTTGGCGGGAGTGAACGGAGGAAACAAGCCTTCCTGTTACCCAGCCACCAACACAGCATGGGCTTGGACCTCATGGTATAGCCCGTCATATCAGTGCCTTCTCGCTGCGCTATCTGCAACATGATCCCACATAGTTACGATTAGAAATAGTGCTGAGTACTGGGTTGCCACTCTGTTAGGTCCACATTATAAAACCAAATTTTGCCAGATGCTTCCCGCCCTGGAAAGGGACCTGCGAATGCTGAAGTATCAAAACACGCTTTTACACAACCTTATGGAGCTTTTCCCCAAGACAGCAGTGAAGCACACAATTTACATTGCATTCGAGACTTCCAAACTTCGGCACGTCAATTTGTCAATGTCAAAACATTATCAGCAGCAGCATTTGCAATAGTATAAGTGAAAGAAGCAATTTCTGTGAGTCCTCTGACTCTTTTTTTAGACCAGCTCGTGCATCAGCACAACAGATTCCAAGTCTTACACTTGGTGAATGAATGGAGAGGATGGTGCAGGAGTATCTAGAACTGAATATCAATACCATCAAGGGTTGGACCTTTTCACATTTTGGTCTTCCAAAATGGATGAGTGGCCAGAGCTCACCTCACACGCCTTGAAGGTTTCATTGTGCTCTCAGAACATGTGTTCAGCGTTGCTGGTGAAATCCTGATGGATAAGTGCAGCCGGCTGTCCCCTAAAATAGTAGACCTCCTAACTTTCATCAAGGTGAACAAGTCATGGATCTCCAATTACTTTTGTACCCCAATCAAAGATTGTACAGACAATAGGCGATATAGCATTTTTTAATATGCAGCTTTAATGCCGCATAACTGCACTCTGAGATATCTTTAGTGTAGCTTCTGTGCCTGCTGTTGCTGCTGCTGCTGATGTTAACAAAATTTGTGGAAATGTGAACAGTCATAGTTAGTCTACATCTGCTGGGTTGGCTGTAGTGGAAGACGTGTCAGTCCCAATTATACTATTTCTACTTTTGTGAAATTGATGCCACTTCTGTGGTGTCAGGCCCTCATATTTTAGATTTGAAAACTCCTGGTTGGGTGTCCATCTGCTGGGTTGGGTGTAATGGAAGAACTGTCGTTCACTAATATACTATTTCTACTCTCGTGAAATTTATGCCACTTCTGTGGTGTTAGGCCTTCATTTTTTAAAATTTGAAAACTCCTGGTTGGGTGTCCATCTGCTGGATTGGGCGTAGTGGAAGACCTGTCAGTCCCTATAATGCTATTTCAATTGTGGTGAAATTGATGCCACTTTAGTGGTGCCTGCCAATAATTTTTGGAAATGTGAACACTCTGGTTAGGTGTCCATCTGCTGGGTTGGGTGTAGTGGAAGACCTGTTGGTCCCTATTATACTATTTTTACTGTGGTGAAATTGATGCCACTTTAGTAGTATCTGCCAATAATTTTTGTAAATGTGAACACTCCTGGTTGGGTGTCCAACTGCTGTATTGAGGGTAGTGGAAAACCTGTCAGTCCTTATTATACTATTTCTACTGTGGTGAAACTGATGGCACTTTGTTGGAGTCTGCCACTAATTTTTGAAAATGTGTAGACTCCTGGTTGGATCTCCTTCATGTGTGTTGCCTGCAGCTGGAGGTCTCCGATACAGTCAGGCCTCGACCTAATTGGAGTCAACTACCCGTGTTATTATTATCCTTTGATTTTTCTGACAATGGTAGTCTATGAAACTGATATTTGTGCCACCTGAGTGTGGCTCAGCATGAAAGCAGGTTAAGCTGTTTATGAGATATCAGGGCTCCCAGCACAGCAATCCTACAAAGATCCCTCACCCACCTCGTCTTACTTGAAAACTGTAAATGTTGGCCCAAACCACGATTCCTCATGCAGGGGTGATTGCTGCAGTACCATGCTACAATTTGCACTGTGGGCAAATTGAGATCACTTTCCTGGTGTCCATCCCTCATTTGATGTGTTTTGGCAGCTTTTTGGGCTTTTAAAAGGTGTTAGAAGTTGTTGTTTGGTATGCGTTTGTTTTTGCCTCCCATTGACTGTAATTGCGTTTGCTTTTGTTCGGTGAATGTTCAATGAATAAACTGGCGAATATTGCAAATTCAGCAAACGTAATCCAAACCCGAACATTGAAATATTCGCTCATCTCTAATCTTAACCTCCAGTGCCTATTGGCAAATATGGGTCTGACCTGGGTACCATTCTTGGTGCTCCCACCGATCAGGTGATTGGAATGGAGCACTGAAATCAGCAAAGATGAATTCAATTTCCCAAAAAAGCTAAAGACATGTTTGGCACTGTTTTAAGGAAAAGCAATCATATTTTTAATGGCATTTGGCATATATTTAGTTATTTTGTCAACTGTTATCGACGATAGCTTTAAATTTTCAGTGAAACTTAGAGTCAAATAAATACTTATTGGGATGTTTTTAATGTAGTATTTTGTGATTGCACACCTATTTTAGATAGACAAAAAATATTTTTCAGAGTTACATATTTTCATTGCTGTTGTGTAACGGCTACTGAACATATAAACTATACAAATAGAAAGGCCTCATTCAAGTTTACAACTCGTTAAAGAGGAACGCTGATTGAATGTTTCACTTTATTTTGCTTCTGGTAAACCTGATATAGCTTTTGTTTTTCTTGTCTGTTTTCAGATGTTGGAGATAGAGTAAACATATAGATACTCAAAACAGCTGCCTGGCTACATTATACCAAGCCAGGAGCAGCAAGTTAGCAGTAAAGGAGATTCTTATTAGCAAGCTTGATGCAATTAGGTTAAAATAATTTTAGCTATGAATTTACCATGATACATAATACTCTCTAAGGCCTTTTTGATACGTCAGTGTCTCCAGTATGTGTGGTGAAAGTTTTGACATGTACTGGAAACACTTACACAGGTAGAAGCATTCCAATGAATGGGTCTGCGCACATGTTAGTATGTTTCCATGGGCCGTGTATACATTGGCAAAACATGCTGACATGTCCGTTTTTTAACAGCAGCACAGGCCGCAAAGAATCCAACACACGTACACACTAATAACAAATGCATGTAGTTTGTGCTGTTCCTAGTCGCTGACTGCTGAAGGCAGCTCTCATCAATGTCACCTGGTTTCCCTGAGATCAGAGTTACCACGAGACAATAATGGGAGTTGTATTCAGCACCCACTGTGTACATTGTGTATTAAGGAATATTTAATTTCTAACCAGCAAAGGCTAAACAGACAGCTGTGGGCTGCAGGGGTGAACCTAGCATCTGTGCTGCCTGAGGCGAAGTGCAGAATGGTGCCCCCCCATAGTAATTTTTTTTAAAATCGGTAGGAAGAAATCTGGTTCATACAGATTTATATCGATCCTGTAAAAATGAAGGCAACAGTGGACATTTTAATTTAGTGAAATAGAAAAAAAAGATGTCCAAATACAAGGATGTCAGCGCCATGACACACACATACAAGAACCTCACAGAAGAATCTAGAACAAGGGTCAATAATGGCAATGGCAGGCCTGGCACAAGAATACAGACACACAATGATGGCTGGTAGAGCTGTGGTCCTGTAGGCAGACAGAGTCCTGCATCCTTATAGCACAGGGTTCCCCAACTCCAGTCATCAAGGCCCACCAACAGGTCATGTTGTCAGGATCTCCTTTGTATTGCACAGGTGATGCAATTATCACCTGGGCAATACTAAGAAAATCCTGAAAACATGACCTGTTGGTGGGCCTTGAGGACAGGAGTTGGGGAACCCTGCTATAGGATACACACAGGGGCAGGCAGTGATTGTCAACCTATTATCTCTGGCACACGTCTACAAAACTCTGGGCAGCTCCAATGTGGCCCCCGCCTGATACACCACAGGCAACAACCTGCAGTCTGAGCATCAACAAGCCGCCACTGCGCTAAGCTGGTAAAATAGCGCATCTTCCCCAACAGACCACGCCTCATTGTCCCAAAATGCTTAGCCAATCAGAAACGCCACACACAGGGCTGTCCAGAGCTAATAACAAGGGCCTTCCTATTGGGTTGAATAAGGGATGTGAGAGCGGGAATGGGCACGAGCGCAACAGACACTCAGGAGAAACATGGCTGAATGCCTGTATGTACCGAGGGGCAGCAATTGGATGTGGTGTGTAAGTTATGGGCAATCAGTCCTGCAGCAGAGACGTATGTGAAAGGGACAATGCATCCTGCACCAGGGCGTACAAAGACATCATGGAGCCCCAAAACAGAAGTTCTTATTGCTCTTCCCCCCCACAAAAAAAAAACTGTCTGAGTCACATACGCACACACAACTTTGTTGCCGTTACAAAGTAATTTTCCTCATATTTAAGCCCCCAGATTCCTCTTTCATTGCCCCCATAAAGTATGATGCCAATGAAGGTGCCCCACAAACACTGACCCCCACAGTGATTCATCCATACGCACAGTATGATGACCTTACTGTACCCCCTCAACTATCCCGCCACAGTATAATCCCCAACTGTGAGCCCCATATAGCTCTCCATACTTTATAAAGAATTTGCGTACAGTATAATGGTCCCCAACACAGCCCTGCATAAAGTATAAAGGCTTCCTCATAGCCCTTCAAGTATTATCATGCCCCCCACAGAGCCCTATAAATATTATAATTACTTCCATATAGTATAATTAGCTTCATATAGTCTTCCATATATTATTATGCACCCCCATAGTCTTCCATATAACATAATGCACCCCCATAGTCCTCCATATACTATAATGCACTCCCCAAAGTCCTCCATATAGTATATTGCCAGAGTGCGAGATTGTATCAATGTCAACGATACAACCTTTGACGTATATGAACGACAAAGGTGGTGAAAGGGGTAAATTACATTATATACTAGTACAGTATACAGCACACATATACTGGACAACACATACTCATTACATACACATCATACAGTCACACAGACACACACATCATACATGTCCTTAGTAGTGTTGAGCATTCCGATACTGCAAATATCGGGTATCGGCAGATATTCGCTGTATCGGAATTCCGATTCCGAGTTCCGATATTTTTGTATATCGGATACCGGAATCGGAATGTTCCTGTCACTGTCAGTGTCCGTCGGTCGGGTCTGTCAGGAGTCAGCGGCACTTACCTGGCAGAAGATCCCCGGTGGTCACATCCCGGACTGCTTGATGGCCGCCATCCTCTTCTCCCTGGCGGTCACATGCAGTTTCTCGCGATAACTGCACGTGCTGCCGGGTAATCGCGGCCGTAAAGCAGTCCGATGACATCACCGCCGGGGAAGCTGGTAAGCAGCTGTGCTGCGTCGGGATGTCAGGCTCTGCCTGACATTCCGATGTAGCAGAGCTGGATCGTCGTGGGACACTCGTTACTATGGACTGCGTCGGACAGGTGGTATACTGTTGGTTTGTTTTTTTTCTTTTTTTCCAGGAGATCAATGGCGTCGCAGGATGAGCGTGTAATAAAATTAATGAAAACTGTGTTGTCTCTTTTATTTCATTAAAATACTTTTTTCTTGCTGTGTCTTTTTTTTAAACATTTAAAAACTTTGGGATTAATAATGGATCGGTGTCTTATTGATGCCTCTCCATTATTAACCGGGCTTATTGTCACTGTGCAATCAACGGTGACATTAACCCCTTATTACCCCGCTTGCCACTGCTACAGGGCAAGTGGGAAGAGCCGGGTAAAGTGCCACAATTGGCACATCTTTTGATGCGCCAAATGTGGGGCTGCTGTAGCCTGGTATTATCAGGCTGTTGAGGGCCAAAATCCATGGGCCTTGACAGTCTTTTAATACCAGGCCGCAGCAGTCTGCATTTTACTTGGCTGGTTACAAAAATAGGGGGGATCCCCACGCCATTTTTTTTTTGAGGGGATCCCCTATTTTTGTTAACCAGCCAAGCTAAGCAGACTGCTGTGGCCTGGTATTATCAGGCTTGCAAGGTCCATGGATATTGGATCCTTACCAGCCTGAAAAACCAGGCCTCAGCAGTCTGCTTCATCTGGCTGGTTAACAAAAATAGGGGGGACCCCACGCCATTTTTTTTCGAGGGGATCCCCTATTTTTGTTAACCAGCCAAGATAAGCAGACTGCTGTGGCCTGGTATTATCAGGCTGGCAAGGTTCATGGATCTTGGCTCCTTAACAGCCTGAAAATCCAGGCCTCAGCAGTCTGCTTCATCTGGCTGGTTAACAAAAATAGGGGGACCCCACGCAATTTTTTTTTCGAGGGGATCCCCTATTTTTGTTAATCAGTTCCCTCTGACGTCACTGATGGTGTCCCTGGCTGACCTGAAGTGAAAGTGGGAAGCAATCAATTAAGCTTTCCACTTCCTCTCCTGTCAGCCAGGAGAGGAGAAGATTCATTCGGGGGTTTACTGTGAGGCTGCAGCATTAGCTGCGGTCTCTGCAGTAAACATTAACCCTTTCTGATGGATTACACCATGGGACCTGACTGTGCATCGGATAGGTAAGAATAATTTTGCTTTTTTATTTTATTTTTATTACAGGAAATGGTTTTTGCAGTAAAATAAAAGATGGTCAAAAACATGTGTCTTTATTTCATTAAAATGATTTTTAATTAAAGTGTGTGTGTTTTATTTTTATTTCATGCAATAGGATTAATAATTGATAGTTGTCTAATTGACAGCTCTCAATTATTAACCTGGCTTAAGGTCACCTTTCAATAGCAAGGTGGCTTTAACCCCATATTAACCCATTCGCCACCGCTACAGGGCAATGGGAATAGACGGACAAAGTGCCAGAAAGGGCGAATCTAATTGTAGATTTTCCTTTTCTGGGGTGTCTGGGGGCAGATGTTAGTAGCCAGGGGGGGGGGGGCAAAAATAATGGTCCCTCTCTGGGCTATTATTATCTGCCCACACTCGCTGGCTTTGTCTGTCTGGTTGAGAAAATAGGCGGAGCCCACGCATTTTTTTTCAACAATTTTACACCTCATATATATATATATATATATATATATATATATGAGGTGTAAAATTGTTGAAAAAAAAAATATATATATATACATGTCATTGAATTTGTGACACATATATATATTTATATTTATAGTTCATACACTTCTACATAGTATAATAGCCGCTAATTCAATTGCCGGCTTTTGTGAAAATGCAGAACCCGACATGAAATGACACATGGTTTACATAGAGTTAACCATGTCATTTCAAGTTGTTTGATATATTGTTTTCACTAACAATTACATGAGTGTATGTGTGCAAAATTTGACACATGTAGGGGTTAATTAAAGGTGTAAATTCGTAGCAAAAAAGTCTGGTTTTTTTACAACGAATTTACACCTTTAATTAACCCTACAGGTGTGAAATTTTGCACACATACACTCATGTAATTGTTTGTGAAAACCAGATATCAAACTACATGAAAAGACATGGTTAACTCTATGTAAACCATGTTTCATTTCATGTCGGGTGCTTCTGTATTTTCAGAAAAGCCGGCATTACCCGGCAATTGAATCAGAGGCTATTTTACTATGTAGAAGTGTATGAACTATAAATATATGTATATATATATATGTCACAATGACATGTATATATATATATATATATATATATATATATATATGTATTCTATGTGTGTATATTTAGTGTTTACAAGGAAAGAAAGGGTTTTTTTTAGTTCCGATATTTCTGTCCCATAGACTTGCATTGGATTTCCGGTATCGGAATCGGGTATCGCCGATACTTTTTGGGTATCGGCGATACCCATTCCGATCCGATACTTCTTGATATCGGGAAGTATCGCTCAACACTAGTCCTTAGTACACACATGCTATATAACAGATGCACAGCAGGTACACATCATATACACAGAACATGCATAAAATTAAATTAGGAGCACCAGATAGAATGCTTCTATAGAAAATATATATATATATAAATAAGAAAAAAGCAATCTGTGCAAAAAGGATAATGATCAAACCAATTTTAAAATATACTGTGCCACATGTTATTAACTTCATTAAAGTGCCTGTGCCATACAAATTATTGTGCTCATAATAAGGTACATCAAGGAACAAAAAGTAAGGATACAAAAAAATTGCAAGGATTGCAATGCCTAAAATTAAAGTGCTGAGTGCACAAAAGAGGAATAGAATAAGGGAGTAATATACCATTAAGGGTCGCCATGTCCCTTTGCCCGCATCCCGACACGCATTTTAGAAAGACTTCCTTTGGCAGAAAAGACTTCCCTCTGACAAAGACTTCCCTCCTTACTTTTTGTTCCTTGATGTACCTTATTATGAGCACAATAATTTGTATGGCACAGGCACTTTAATGAAGTTCATAATATATGGCACAGTATATTTTAAAATTGGTTTGATCATTATCCTTTTTGCACAGATTGCTTTTTTCTTAATTTTTCACTTGAATATGTGTGATACCTGTATATAATTGAGTCTGCTGGCTGACCTGTATATTTCCGTCCCGATACGCGCACATTGTTTTTAACTATGGCTATATATGTTTTGCCAACTATTATTTAATGAAGGTGCATTATTAATGATTTCTTGCTTGGTTTTCCTTGGCTGTTCATGTTTCTTCGGTTCTTTTGGTTTGTCCACAGAACATGCATGCAGGACAAGTGTATATACACACACTTCAGTATATTGAAAAGATATCTAAACACACAGACACAACCCCCGACACACAGAGACAACCCCCCCACACACAGACAAACCCCCCCACACACACACAACCCACACACATGCAGACACAGAGACACAACCTACACACACACACAATCCATACAGACACACACAGAGACACAACCTACACACACACACATAATCCACACTGACACACACAGAGACCCAATCCACACACAGACAGACACATGGAGACACACACTCCTCTGTGCTACAGGGGTGGGGGCTGGTGTACATGTGCAGCTTCCCCTGCTCACAGCAGCTGAGCCCCACACCCACTCTCTCTGCAGACTGCCCAGCAGGAGATCTGTCACCTTGTGGATTGACGCTGCTTCTCCAGCACAGGTGGCTTCTCCATATCTTCCAGCACAGGAGGCTCCTCTGTTCTTGCTTCCTGGCTCTCACTTCTTCCCTTCAAAGATGCGCCATGCAGGAGGACAGGAGCACTGGCCAATCAGCTCTTCTGTCAGTGATAGGAGAGCGTTCATTGGCCAGTATTCTTCTCCTGCAGGAAACCTCCCCTCTCTGAGTTTCTGAACCCAGAGGGTGAAAGCTGCCGCAGATCAGTAATCATTTAAGTGCATGTTCACCCTGTATGAAGAGGGTAGCGTCACAGCAGGAGGTAGCAGGGAGTCAGTGAGCGAAGAGGGAGAGAAGAGTGGCCAAATTCAAGCACAAGCCAGCATATGAAAGAACGGCCCCAGCAGGTGCCGCACCCTTTTTATCAGAATGGGGCGCCGCCTGAGGCAACCGACTCAAGTTGCCTCATGATAGGTGCGCCCCTGATGGGCTGATATTTATAGCCTGGGAAGGGGCCTCCCCAGAAATGGTGCATCCATAAGATGGCGAAATCTGGCACTTCGCATTAGAGATGAGCCAATATTGTAATGTTCGTTTCGGCTAACCATCGTCGAATTTGCAATATTCGCCAATTTAATCGTTTATTAAATCGCCGAATATAGCCGAACATATACAGCACAAAAGCCGGTGAAACACCTGCATAGTGCTTCTGATCGGCGGTGAAATCATCCCTGCCGGTCATAGAGACCCAGTTCCCGCGCTGTCAGAAGACAGTGTGAGGGCTCATCTGTGATCGGAGGTACACAGTTTACCTCCAGTCACTGGTGTCAGCTGATGGGACTACAGCTCCCATCATCCGACACCTGCTGCTGCTAATAACAGTGAGAGCAGGAGCGGCGGATGGGAGTATTCATCAGCCACTCCTGCGTTGTAAATAAATAATTTTAAAAAATCTGCGTGGGTTTCCCTGTATTTTTGATAACCAGCCAGACAAAATTCACAGCTGGGGGCTGCAATCCTCAGCTGTCAGCTTCAGCAAGACTGGCTATTAAAGTATAGAGGGGTCCCCACGCTGTATTTTTAATTATTTAAATAATTAAAAAAGCGGAGTGGTGTCCCCCCCATTTTTGCCAATCAGCATTGCTAAAGCTCACATCTGGGTGCTGGTTTTCTCAAGCTGGTAAGGGGCCATAGATATAGCCTCCCCAGCCTAAAAATAGAAGTCTGCATCTGCCCAGAAAAGGCACATCTATTAGTTGTATGGTATGCTATCCTATAGTTGTATGGTAAATAAAAACACAGTATAAAGTCCTTTATTAAAAATAAGACTAAACACAAACTTCCATTTTATTTAAAAATAACAAAGCCTAATTCCACTGAAACCCTCATTCTCATTTAATAAAAAAAAACAATATACCATACCTGTCATTCTGTCCCATGCAGTAATCCATGTCTGGGGGATTAATATTAATATCAGCTCACAGCTGTATAATTAGCCTTTACTGGCTATTAAAATGGGGGACCCTAAAAAAATGACGTAGGGTCCCCCTGTAATTAATAACCAGCAAAGGCTATGCAGACAGCTGTGGGCTGATATTAATAGCCTAGTATGGGCCATGGATACTGGCCCCCCAGGCTAAAAACATCAGCTCACAGTCACCCCAAAAAAGGCGCATCTATAAGATGTGCCAATTCTGGCACTTAGCCTCGCTCTTCCCACTTGCCCTGTAGCGGTGGCAAGAGGGGTGATAGTTGGGGGGGTTGATGTCACCTTTGCATTGTCGGGAAACATTAAGCTCAGAGGTTTATTAATGGAGAGACATCAATAAGACGCCCCCATTACTAACCACATAGTCACATTGTTTGAAAACACAGACATCCAGAAAAAAGTCCTTTAATTGAAAAAAAGACACAGACTCCTTTAGTAATCTTAATTAAAGCATGCTTAGGATCTCACCTATTCCCCCGATGCCCTCGTCATCTGCAAAAAGGTAAAAATACAAACAATATTCCTCACATTTCCGCAGAGATGCTTTTAATCCATTTGTCCCACAACGGGTCTACCTCTGCTACATCTAGATGGCAGGCTGCATGATGCGACCATGCAGCCTGTCATCCAGTTGACACTGCTATTCCCTGTCTGAGGGTACCACAAGCAAGAGAAAGTTCTCTTTTTTCGCTGTGCCATCAGACAGGTCCTGTGGGTTCACGGCTAATGAACTCATGTCATTTTTTTCTGGGGTCCCCTGTGAATTAACCAGTAAAGTCTAAGCAATCAGCTGTGAACTGTTATTAATAGCCTGGGAAACTTTTGGGTTATTGGCCCCTTTGCTAGATTATTAACATCAGCCCCAGTGGTCTGCTTTCGCTCTACTGGTTAAGCAAATGATGTGGGAGACCATGCCATCTTAAAAAAAAATATTTATTTAATACACAATGCACACAGTGGGTGCTGATACAACATGAGCCTCACAAAATGGTATACTATTGGCAACCATTGGAAGAAAGAATAATTACATTGTACCACTAAAATGTTGTTTTGGCCTCAAATATTAAATTTTTATGAGGACTAGTAGAAAAAAATGGACCTCAGACTTGTGCAATTTCTCCTGAGTGCGCTGTAAGGATCGTACTCACTTGGCGGCGTAGGAGGAGACAGGAGGCACATTCTCTTTAACTTGCATGTGGGTTTATTGGCTTCATAAACCATCAAATCAGCAAAGGAAAGGTAAACAGTCTTTATAACATGCAAACACAGTAACAATGTCCATATCAGAGCTCTGCTCTCCTAGTCCTGTGGGCACACAGGCTTGTGCAATGTCCAGCACTCAGGCTCTATCTGTAGCCACAGATACAGGAAGGCTTCTCCCTTCTAACACAGAGACCTCTCTATAGTGTCCAGCCTGGACACAAGGAAGTCTGTCCTCACTGCAGACTCCCACAACACTCCTCACCTGTGCTAAACACCTCTGTTACATAGCCTCTAACCACACCCACAGGTGAGGTAACATCACATGCACTGGTCAGGTGATCATGACATCACCACAGGTCCTTAAACACCTGGAAAGCGCCTGGAAACCTGCTGTGTACCTTGGTTACCAGCTGATCGCTGGTCTCCTGCCTGCCACACGCAGCGATGCGTGCTGGCCAGCAGGAGACCAACGAGCAAAAAAATGTCCAGGACATTCAGCTACGATCAGCGATACCCAGCAGGTATCGCTGGCGAGATCGCTGTGTGTGATGAGGGCTTTATATACGTTTTATACTATGAATATTCAATAAATAAGAACTAATCTAAATTGGTATTAATGCTTTTTTACACTATCTTTATACACATAACTCTTGTTTAGCCTTATATACATAATGACCAGAAAGGCAAATATAGTAATTATGTTTGCTTTTCAGTGGGGAGAAGGCTGTGTCTAACAGCCAACTCCCCACCATCAAAGCTTCACAATCTCCTTCAAGCTGCTTCTTCTGCATTAACATAATAAACAGAATGTCAGTACAGAGTAAAGTATGGACCGTCTGGATGTTTATAGTCTATGTGCTGTCCTTAAGTGTATACTGTGCACAATTATTAGGCAATTAGTATTTTTGATGATCAATTTTATTAATAAACAACTAGAGTGCTGTTGGTCAGTCCAAAGGATTAATAAACCTTGAACCTGAATAATTGAGTAAGTAAAATTGAGGCTTTGTCTTAGGCTACTTTCACACATCCGTTTTTTACAATCAGGCACAATCCGTCTAAGTTTAAAAAAGACGGATCCAGCGCAGACTGTAAAAAACTGATGCGATGGATCAGGTTTTTAGACAGATCCGTCCTGAACGTTTGAACCCGAGAAATGCAGTCTGAGTATGCCTGGAAAAGAGAGAGAAAGAGAGAGACCAGAAAAGCAAGGTTCTGGGCATGCTCAGAGCAGAAAAACAGAATGTGGTTCCCGGATCAGCCAAAAGACTGATCCGGTCGCTGGATTCGCCCATAGACTTGCATTGTACCCAGGAGCCGGTAGCGCCGCATCTGCGGCTGACCGTTTTTTTCACCGGAAAATAAAAGCGTTCCTAGATGCGTTGTGTCCGGCCGCCGGAATTGAAATTTTTGACGGATCAGGAAAAAAGTATGAAACGGAAGGACATGCGGCGCGTTCTGGCGCTAATGCAAGTCAATGAGAAAAACAAGATCCGGCAGTTGCAAAAAACGGATCTGTTTTTTTAGAAAAAAGCCGGATCACGCCTGACGGCAAAAAACGGATGTGTGAAAGTAGCCTTAGGAGAATATCTGTGAACAAAATTATTAATGTCCAGAATTATTATGCAACAAAATGAAAAAGGTTAATTTCCCCATTTCAATCGTTTATTTCCATTTGTTAAATTGAAAATAACCAAACAACTCAAAATGTGAAAAAATTATTTCTGACATTTCAAAATGTCAGTGACCAATATAGCCCCCCTAATTTTCAACAGTGTCCATAGGTACAGTCAGGTGAGTCTTTTGAATAGTGTTCAGTCAGATAGATGTTGCCTTCTCAGTGACAGATGGGCTCACACACTTTACTCAAAATATGAATAAAGAGCTCATGTTTTTACATGTGTAGCAGTAGTTAAATCCATGCATATAATATTTGTAGAGTGCTATTACATTGTACATACAGTACCAGTAAAATGTTTGGACATACACGTTCATGCAATGGTTTTCTTTGTTCTTATTGCAATGTGCAGATTGCAGCTTTAGACTGAAGGAACCAAAATCACGAAGGAACACATATGGAAACAAGGAGTAAAGAAAAACATGTGAAACAATCCAGAATATGCGTTAAACCTAAAAGTACCTCCATTTACTCTCATCACAGAATTAACACACTTTTTCATTTTTTCATGCAGTTTCATCAGGGTTTCACCTGGAATGTATTTCCAACAGTCGTGAAGGAATTTACAGAGCTGTTGAGCAACTGATGGCTACTTTCCATTAAATCTGTGGTCCAACTCATGTCAAACCATCTCAATATCTTGAGGGGTGAGGTTGGCTGATTGTGAAGACCATGTAATCTGATGCAGGATTCAATACCTCTCTTTCTAGTTCATATAGCTTAACATAGGTTGGAAGTGTGTTTGGATCATTGATCTATTGCAAAACAAATGCTGGCACCACTAAGCATAAATCAGCTTGGTTGACATTTCATTACATAATGCTGTGGTAGCCTTGCTGTGTAAGTATGACTTGAATTTGCAATAATTCACAAACAGTATTTCTGTTAATGTTGATGATCATGGCTTATAGCCAATGAAAACCCAAAAGTCATTATCTCAGTAAATTAGAATAATTTAAAAAAACAACTGCAAAGGCTTCCTAAGCATTTATAAAGGTCCATTAGTCTGTTTCAGTTGGCTCCACAATCATGAGGAAGACTGCTGACTTGACAGATGTCCAGAAGGCAGTCATTGACACACTCCACAAAAGGGTAAGACGCAAAAGGTCATTGCTAAAGAAGCTGGCTGTTCACAGAGTGCAGTATCCAAGCATATTAATGGAGAGTTGAGTGAAAGGAAAAAGTGTGGTAGAAAAAGGTGCAAAAGCAACCGGGATAACCACAGCCTTGAAAGGATTGCTAAGAAAAGGCCATTCAAAACTTTAGGGGAGATTCACAAGGAGTGGACTGCTGCTGGAGTCATTGCTTCAAGAGCCACCACACACAGATGTATTCAGAACATGGGCTACAAGTGTCGCATTCCTTGTGTCAAGCCACTCATGACCAATAGGCAACGCCAGAAGCGTCTTACATGGGCCAAGGAGAAACAGAACTGGACTGTTGCTCAGTGGTCCAAGATGTTGTTTTCAGAAGAAAGTAAATTTTGCATTTCATCGGGAAATCAAGGTCCCAGAGTCTGGAGAAACAGTGGAAAGGCACAAAATCCAAGCCGTTTGAGATCTAGTGTGAAGTTTCCACAATCAGTGATGGTTTGGGGAGCCATGCCATCTGCTGGTGTAGGGCCACTGTGTTTTATCAAGACCAAAGTCAGCGCAGCAATCTACCAGGACATTTTAGAGCACTTCATGCTTCCCTCTGCCAACAAGCTTTTTGGAGATGGTAATGTCATTCTCCAGCAGGACTTGGCACCTGTCCACACTGCCAAAAGTACCAATAACTGGTTTTATACAACAGTATCACTGTGCTTGATTGACCTTAACACCATAAAGGATCTATGGGGTATTTTCAAGAGTAACATGAGATACACCAGATCCAACAATACAGACGAGCTGAAGGCTGCTATCAAAGTAGCCTGGGCGTCCATAACACCTCAGCAGTGCCACAGGCTGATCGCCTCCATGCCATGCAGCATTGATGCAGTAATTAATGCAGAAGGAGCCCGACCAAGTATTAAGTGCATTTACTGAACATACATTTCAGTAGGCCAACAGTTTGGATTCTAAAATCATTCTTCAAGCTGGTGTTATAAAGTATTCTAATTTACTGAGATAACTTTTGGGTTTTCATTGGCTGTAAGCCATAATCATCAACATTAACAGAAATAAACACTTGAAATAGATCACTCTGTTTGTATTGACTCTATATAATATATGAGTTTCAATTTTTGTATTGAAAAATTGAAATAAATGAACTTTTTGATGATATTCTAATTTAGTGAGAAGCATTTGGATCTTCTTATTTGTTATTCTCAGTACAAACACTAAGATAAGAATAACTTTTCATTTATGGGCTAAAAAATCATTTTTATTAAACAAATTTTAAAATACTATATTAATCATACATTTAGTAATGAGCAGCAGGAGGGGAAACAAAAAAACAAGATCAGGTAAAGAAGATGGGACACCTGGATACAGAGGCAATGAATTGATATCATATGTGTCTCACTCAAACTGTCCTGGGGAATACATAATGCATATAAATACACAACATTCAAATATTTGTAAAGTGCAAGTGCTTGTAAACACTGTAGACCACCAATAAGGTTTCATAGGAAATATACCTTATATATATAATATATATATATTGTAGTGATAGTAAGACTTCACTATACCTTTGTATGTGGTTTGAGGACCTGTGATGAGGTCACAAGAGTACATGACAGGTCATGTGCTCTGTGTTAGCTGAATGTCTGGTGTATATAAGTGAGCCTGCTGCTGACCACAGGTGTGAGTGGCTGGAGGTGTGGAAACCTCCAGTGTGGGAGTTCTGAGGAGACCACCAGTCTGGTTGCTGAAAGAGTGCTCAGTTAGAGTACCAGGACTTTATATCTGTTTTTGTTACTTTGTGCCAGAGAAGGCTGTTTTCTTTTCTGTTTTAAGGCAAGTTTATGAAGTTGTAATAAACTTGCTTAAAGAACCTGGAAGAGTCGCCCTCCTGCTTACCTCCGGTCGCACACCAGCGAGACCACATCCCTACAATTGGTGACGTAAATGCAGGCAGCGTTCCCAGCAGAGAAGTGAGACTGGTTACTGCATGTCGTGGGTCAAGGCTATAGCAACCCAGCCAGCATTGCCGGAGAAAATGGAGGACCTGCTGAAACACTTGGTCCAGGCACAGGTACAGCAGCAACAGGCACAGGAACAGCAGCAAGAAGCCAACAGGATGTTCTTGCAGCAGATGCAGCAGGAGCATCGGCAGCAGATGCAGCTTTTGACAACAGCCATCCAGGGCAGGACGAGCGCCCCAACCCCAGGTCTGGCTGATGACAACCACGTCAGAAAGGCGGTAAGACGCACATTACAAAAATGACCCCCGGGGATGATGTGGAAGCCTTCCTGTCTGTATTTGAGAGGGTTGCTGAGAGGGAAAGACTTCCCCAGGGCAGTGGGCAGAGATATTGGCCCCATACCTGACAGGTGAACCCCAGAAGGTGTATTACGATTTGACTGTGCAGGACGCTCAGGAATATCCTAAGCTAAAGGTAGAGATCCTTGCACGTATGGGGGTAACAATGACTGTCAGGGCACAGAGAGTGCACCGCTGGGCTTATCACCGGGACAAACCACCTCGCTCCCAAATGTTTGACTTACTGCACCTGGTCCAGAAATGGCTACAGCCAGAGTCCGCTACGCCGGCACAGATGGTAGAAAGAGTCATCATGGATCGGTTTGTGCACTCCCTGCCAAAGCCCCTACAGACTTGGGTTGCCCAGGGTGATCCCCGGAATGCTGATGAACTGGTCGGACTGGTTGAGAGGTACCAGGGAATGGAAGGTGCCTTGGGGAAGCAGCCTATTCCGTACTGGCGGCCCCAACAGGGGGCAGAGTCCCAAAAATGGGTGGGGAGTCCAAGGTCAAAATGGCGGGGGGAGGTGGTGCCCAAGGTCACTACGGGTGATATTATTTGTTGGAGGTGCCGCGAGCCAGGACATATAGCTGCCCGGTGTCCGCAGACCACTGAGCAGATGGACTGCAGCATAGGACACCGTATTTCATGGTATGCATATCCAGCCTGCAGTGGAAACCCGTTCCCCAATCAGGGTCCTCAAGTATGTTCCGTGAAGGTGAACGGTGAAGCAGTAACGGCGCTGCTAGACTCTGGTCAGCTTGGTGACCTTGATTAGGGCCACTTTTCCTCTCAACATACCACCAGGAAAAAAAGTTGGTGTTCAATGCATACATGGTGATGTAAAGGACTACCCTATGGCCAGAGTGGACATTGAAACGACGCATGGCACTGAGTCCCATGAAGTCGGCGTCGTTCGGGACTTGGTGCGTCCTATAATTATAGGCCGGGATTTCTGTCTGTTTTGGGATCTGTGGAGAAAGGGTTCTGGGGTCCCTGGCGAGAATGGGGAACCAGTGGGCCCTGACAAAATATGGCCACACTCGGAGGGGGCGGAGTCTCAAGCTGAGTCGATGAGGAGAGGTGGCGGCGGATGAGCCGAGGAACTGTTGCCGGGTTCGGGGTTTGAACAGTGTATGTCGCGAATGGTGTACTGACTTTACATCTGACCGGGGGGCATTGAACTGTTCTCTAATAGTGAATGGAGAGTGTGTGAGTGGACTTCTAGACTCAGGAAGCCAGGTGACTCTGCTGAGCGGCACACTCCCTGTCTATCTGATTCCCGGAAAAAAGATGGAAGTCCCTTGCATTCATGGGGTCACTAGGGAGTATCAGGTAACCAGGGTAATTGTTGAGACGGACACTATTATTTCTACCCATGATGTCACTGTAGTCCCAGACTTACCATATCCTATAATAATAGGCCAGGATTGTAAACGGTTTTGGGAGGTGTGGGACGAAGCACTGGCTGATTGCTCAGAAGGGAACCAGAATGACCCTAAGAGAGGCCCACCCCTGCAGGAGGCTGTAGTGGTTGCTGATAGTGTGGTGGGTAAAACAGAGGTAGCCACCCCTAAAGTCAAAGATACCCAGTGTCTGGTAGCCGTAAGAAAGGGTGGCTCAGACCAAAGTGAGGACTTTGGGGTGACCAAATATAGGTCCGCAGAAAACTGGGTCGCCCCAGGAATAGGGGCCGACACCTGGTTAAGTGGGGACTTGCCGTTCCAAGATGACAGAGGGAGTGGGAATGACTCCTATGCAGACTGTAACTTAACCGCAAGTGAAAGCGAGTGCAGCAAGGTGGAGTCAGGTACAAGTGGCAGACCTTCTCCTCACCGCAGGGGCTGCAGGAAGGCCAGACAGCCTATGCTCTCTAAGAAGAGAAAAAAGGGGAGAAGGATGGTGCCACATGTACTGGATAAAAGAGAGCAGGGCCATGAGATAGAGCTGCTTAAAGAGACAGTCATGCGAGAAAAGATACGGGGACAAGAGATTGAGCAACGAATGAAGGACCTGGAGAAAGAACTCTCTAAAGTCCAAGGTCAACTATCAGCGTGCCTGACGGCGAACCAAGTCCTAGTGAAAGATACGGAGATGCTCAGAGAGGCCCAGGAGAAGCATCAGCAGGAACTTCTACGGAGAGAAGAAGAGCACCAATGCTGGGCAGAGGAGCAAGAGAAAATTCTCCAAAAACTCCAGATAGAGAAGGAAGCTAACGCACAGCTCAGGAAATCCACGACAGACCAGCAAATCGAACGGTTGCGCTCTCCCGGTCCGTGCGTACGGGAAGAGAGTGAACTGAAGAGGTTGACCAAAGAAAGGGCCTCGATGGCGAAAGAAAGCCAGCAAGGGAACCGCCACCCAGATGGCCACACCGGAAAGTCACAGTGAAGCGGGAGGCAGACATAAGAGCTATGCCACTACAATACCTCCACGAGAAGCAGAGATGTCGGGAGCCAACAAGAAAACCTCCAAGTCGGAGGGCGTTGGTGGAAAGCCTTGGGAAGATCCGGATGCTCTTGGAGGTGAACCAGGGAAGAATAGAGCAGCTAAAACTTGAGAAGAAGCAGACCAACAGACAGCTGCAAGAGTTGAGAAAAAAAAGGCAGTCACCTTCAACCCACAGTATAGAGAGGCGCAGAGGTTCGCTGCAGAATGAAGGTCATCGAAGTGAAACTAAGACAGAACATAGATGGCCTGAAATGAGAGCTAGAGGCAGTGACACCTCAATTAGATCAGGACTCAGTGACCTAAGGCAAACTGTGACAGACCGGCTGATTGTGGAGACGACTGAAAGGAGTTTCTAGTCGGTGAATGAAATGTGCCAAGCCCACGGCTTTAGGCAGAGGGGGGAGGTATGTAGTGATAGTAAGACTTCAATATACCTTTGTATGTGGTTTGAGGACCTGTGATGAGGTCACAAGAGCACATGACAGGTCATGTGCTCTGTGTTAGCTGAATGTCTGGTGTATATAAGTGAGCCTGCTGCTGACCACAGGTGTGAGTGGCTGGAGGTGTGGAAACCTCCAGTGTGGGAGTTCTGAGGAGACCACCAGTCTGGTTGCTGAAAGAGTGCTCAGTTAGAGTACCAGGACTTTATATCTGTTTTTGTTACTTTGTGCCAGAGAAGGCTGTTTTCTTTTCTGTTTTAAGGCAAGTTTATGAAGTTGTAATAATCTTGCTTAAAGAACCTGGAAGAGTCGCCCTCCTGCTTACCTCCGGTCGCACACCAGCGAGACCACATCCCTACAATATATATATATATATATATAGAATAGGGGTCTAACAAAATAAGACAGTATATCATGTAATCCAGACCATAGTGACAGTGATAGTAGTAAGCCCAGGCATAAACAATGTAGAAGTACCAAATAAACCATTGCATATTTACCACAAAGTGTAGATATCTAGGTGCCCACCTCACCCGATGCGCATTTTGCTCAGAAAGCTTCCTCCAGGGGCAAAGGTTTATTTGAGTGAGACACATATAATATCAATTCATTGCCTCTATATCCAGGTGTTCCCACCTTCTTTACCTGCTCTTGGTTTTTTTGTTTCCCCTCCTGCTGCTGCTCATTATTAAATGTATGATTAATATTGTATTTTAAAATTTGTTTAATACAAATGATTTTTTAGCCCATAAATGAAAAGTTATTTGTATCTTAGTCTTTGTTCTTAATTATCCCCTTTTCTTTGGGTGTAGTTATTGTAGGATTTTAAGCTCCTTTTGGTGTTATATTGTTATTCTCAGTAGTGGCTTTTTAACAGCACGTTGACAATATAGGGTTTCTTCTCTTTGTCTCCTCTGGACAGGTGATGTTGAGATGTGTATGAATGTGGATGTCTGTGCAATATTTATGAGGACTATTTTCTCAGGTGCTATCAATTTGGGGTTTCTGAAGCTGCTAACTAATGAATTTATGCAGCAGATATAATTTATGGTCTTTCTTTACAGGGGCAGTACTCATGTGAACCAGTTTCATTATAACAAATTATGATTTTCGTTATAGCACTTCAGGATACCTTCAAGGTTCTAGAAATTTTTCAGACTGACTAACTTTCATGTCTGGAAATAATGATGGACTGTCATTTCTCTTTAATTAGCAGAGTGGTTCTTCCCATATTCTGGCAACTATGTACCAAGAAGCTACAAAACACATTTGATGTTTGCAAACACTTTCTGAAGGCTGGTAATTTCACAAATGAAAACTTGACAAGGCATATCTGTTCCTTGAAAGCTGTTGAAGCATCTTGAGAGAATGCCAAGAGGACGTAAATACACATTCAGGCCCACTCACTGATTCCAAGATTGTAGACACCTGTGATACAAATTAGTGGATTCACCTTGATTTAACATGTCCCTTTTGTCACATTATTTTCAGGGGTACCATCATTTCTGTCCAAGCCTATTTCATGAGTTTTATTTTTTTTTTAATTCTGTGGAAGCATGGTTGAAAAGCAATGTCTGACTTTCATTTGATCATTTTCATAGATTTTTTATTTATTATTACTTTTGTCAGATTCAAGTTATTTCTGTCACCATTGTGGGTTTTTCTGTCATTATACGAGGGGTACCAACAATTTTGACCACGTGTGTATTCTCTCTTTCCCACCCTCTATTCATTATCAACAGCTCTCCCCCCATATTCAATATATCATTTATTCCTCTAAGTACTCCATTTTACTCTTATGATATAAAGTTTAAAACACATTCAGTTTTTTTCACACTTTTCTTTACTCCTTTTTTCCATATGTATTCTTTAGTGGTTTTTATACTTTCTACATCTACAATGTTCACAATCCAATAACAACAAAGAAAACCATTGCATGATCAGGTGTACACAAACTTTTGACTGGTAATGGATATATGTTTGTATAGTTGTTACAGTGCTCTTACTCTTGTGTATTTATTTAACTCTGTAGCTATGATAGCTAATTTCTTTTTCCTGGAGTTAGATAACTAGGAAAGCAAAGTTGGAATAATATTTTAATGTAAAGAATGTAGTTAAGAAAAAAAATTCACAGAACCCTGATCTAGCTTCCATGTCAGTAGATTGGGGCAACCAAAACAGGTCAGCATGAACTTCCTCTGCCAGCTCTCAAATGCCGTCATCTTTTGCACTTCATGTGATTACTAGACCCCTGCAACATCATCACTAAGCCTCACTTGAAATACAGACTTGTCATAAATGAGGGGGTCTAGAAATCATAACAATGAAAAAAGGCTTAAGCACTCAACTTAAAAGGTTTATTAGTAGTATCTCCACGGAGATACTACTAATAAACCTTTTAAGTTGAGTGCTTAAGCCTTTTTTCATTATTAGTACCCGGTGTGGGAACCTAGACTTTAAAGCACCAGTTTCATTCAGGTTGTGCTCACGGTTTTCTTTCATAGAAATCATAACAGGCCCCAAGAATGCTTGCTTTTGAGTACAGATTGAAAAATTTTGCACTATCCTATTATGGCTGCCATGGAGTACCGACATGGGCACCAAACCAAGGCTATGCAAATCCATATGCTCAACCCTATTAACCAGTTATTGTATGTATGGTGTTTCCACATGTATATGGCACCTCTAAGCATTGAGTACCTCTGAACACATGTAAATTCCCATTCTTTTCTTGCAGTTTCTTAGTTTACAAAGCAATTCTAGTATGCCTCATAATCCTAGAAACTTAATGCTGTTCTCTCCGGGTTAGAGTAAACATGTCAGAGCAACATGTAAACAGTGTGACAGACAGCAAACATTCATCTATAAACACTCCATATTTTGTTTTTTAGGTAGAAATTGAAGACGTAAGAAAATACCAAAAAATTGGCTCGTATTTCTAGAAAGTGGAAAGGAACTATGTGTCAGTAAACAAATTGCTAGGAGATACAATACAATCTGTTAATTTTTCTTCAGGAAACAATAAAGACTTGGTATTTGTTTGCGATGCGTCATATTAAAAGATACAAGAACATATGGGAAAATTATTCTCTTTTGTCTGAGTTTTAATCATGGGTTTACTTTATAGATTCTGCAAATATATAAAAGGCTTTTCCCATCATTGATTTCTTTAATATATTCACAGATATGTGAATTTCTCATCTGTGTGGGTATGAGTGCGTAGCGTGGGAACTTGAGCTATCTTCTAACAAAATCACATAAATAAATGTGTAGAAATCTGTTTACATGCATGGCCATCAGTGATGACTATGAGCATCAGGTATGCACCTAGTATCACGAGTGCTCAAGTGACATGTTAAAGTCCCCATGACCGCATGTTTCGAGGCTGTTTGACAGCCATATCATATACAGGGATTACCTGACAAACACGGGCAAGTCCTGCATGTTTTCTAGCTGTCTAACAGCCGTGAAACATGAGGCCGTGAAGACTCTAACATGTCACTTGAGCACCCGTGATATTCGGTGCATACCTGAGCACCATAGGCAAACTAGAGTAACGAGCACTTGTGCTCATCACTAATGGCCACCTCTCCATTTATTCCCTGCCTGGATGCATTGTCCAGGAATACGTATATTTCGGATATATCTTCAATACCTGCAGTATGATGGGAATACCTTTTAAAAGACTGTTCTAAAAATAAGACAGTTGGTCCGGGTCAATAAACCAAATCCTACAGCTAGGCTGAAGTCCGAAAAAGTATTTGGTGCATGTCCACAGTACGACTTTGAAGAAGCCACTTCATAAAACTCAGTGACTTTAATGACTTCTTAGCAGCTATGACACACCTGTGCATAGCATTACGTGGGACCTCTGATTTAAACTCTGGAGGGAACACAGGAGAAAATATATTAGCTGTTTATTCAACAGCACACTGATCCATTCAGTAAATGCCGATTTGGGTAATCAAAATCAAATCAGACTAGGACATGCACATAGAGTCTAACTTATCTTATTCTCAGGCTCATGGTTTTAATAGATGTCTGAATTCTAATATAAATAAAATACACTGGCGCTACCTGGGGGGATGGAGACCTGATAAGTGGACTGAAAATATATATCCGGTGTTTGTGGAGGCTGCTGGAGTTGAGCCAGCTACTGTGCTATCACTGACCCCAAAGTAACCAAAAACGGTACAGATAAATCGAAAATCAAACAACTACCTGCGCCTCCAATGCGGTCTATTGAGGAATGGAAATCCCCATACTAAATTAGAAAGCAACAATTGGATATAAGTGTAAAGGTCCTGTAATGTGAAACATGTGCTCAAATGTCAGTGCAGCACACTTACTTTCATAGTAGCAGGGGACTGGATCGAGGAAGGAGGAAGTCGTGGCTTCGTGCAGATGCTCACCGGACCGCGCACACAGAACAAGCACAAAAGAGCGCTGAGGCAGGGAGCGTCCTCCCTGTAGCCAGAACAGGCTTCCTGTGTAAAAGCGCTAGAAGTCCGGACACTCAGCAGCGTCCTCCGGCCGAGAGGCGCCGCTGGTACGAAGCGGACTGGACGGGGGGCGGGACAAAAAATTTAACTACCTTCCTGTTCTACCCTGCAACAATTTCTCCTGACTGTGATTCTCCTGTTGCCTACAACCTCATATCAACAGAGCAGTTATCTCTCTGCCAGTTTTCTCTGTTGATGGGTCGTCACTGCCGATGTCATGCTTAGGCAGTGGGGAGCTCCATCGATCAGGGCTGCCACTAGGAATTTCGAGGTCCTATACTGGCAAAATTTCCAGGCTCCCTTGAGACTCCACCCAGGCTCCACCCTAGCTCCGCCTCCACCCTTCGAACCTTCCATAGTCCCACCACCCACTCTTGGAAAAACTCAACTTCTTTACCACGTCCTCACCAATCAGATATTAACAGTTCCCATCAAACACCAGATCACATTCACAACCAGCAGCTTTTGTTCTGGCCAAAAGAATTTTTAAGCACCACGACATGGTAGACTCTTTTGGCAAGGCCATACTCTACTTTAACCTTTTAAATATAAATATATTTTTATGTATTTTTCTTAAAGAGAATGAGTCGCATACATTTTTTTAAAATGACCATTAATACCACATGCAAGGGACAAATACCATCACACCATGACCAGACCACATATTACCACCACATAGTGACCTATAATACCGTCACACCATGACCAGACCACATATTAGTACCCCATAGTGACTGCATAATACCACATACAAGGAACAAATACCGTCACACCATGACCAGACCACATATTACCACCACATAGTGACCTACAATACCGACACACCATGACGAGACCACAAATTAGTACCACATAGTGACTACGTAATACCACATACAAGGTACAAATACCTTCACACCATGACCAGACCACATATTACCACCACATAGTGACCTATAATAACGTCACAGCATGAGCAGACCATATTAGTAACACATAGTGACTGAATACTACAATACTGATCATTAATAAAAAAAAATACAATACTAAGTGACATTATACACATAGGAACTCTGTATATAGTGTCAGTGTGCAGGTAATACAGTGATCACCGGTGACATTATACACAGGAGTTCTGTATATAGTGTCAGTGTACAGATAATACAGTGATCACCAGTGACATTATACACAGGAGTTCTGTATATAGTGTCAGTGTACAGATAATACAGTGATCACCAGTGACATTATGCACAGGAGCTCTGTATATACTGTCAGTGTACAGGTAATACATGGCTCACCAGTGACATTATACACAGGACCTCTGTGTACAGTGTCAGTTTACAGATAATAGAGTGATCATTGGTGACATAATACACAGGACCCATGTATACAGTGTCAGAGTACAGATGCTATATTGATCACTGGTGACATTATACACAGGACCTCTGTATACAGTGTCAGTGTACAGGTTATTCAGTGATCACCAGTGACATTATACACAGGAGCTCTGTATATAGTATACAGTGTCTGTACACATAATACAATTATCAATAGTGACATTATACACAGGACCTCTGTATATAGTATACAGTGTATAGTGTCAGTGTACAGGTAACACACTGACTCACCAGTGACACCTCTAGCTGACGTCCTTCATCTATTCTTTTTCATGCAGCACAGACTGCCATCACTTCGTCAAGCCAGGACTCGTCTCTGCATAAAATAACACATAGTTACCTAGCGCACGGCTTCCAAAGCACATCTCCCAAGTTTTCCCTTTCTTTTACACTACACACCTGAATACAGATATGCACCCACCATTAATATATAATTGGTTATTATGCAACCCACCATTCCAAATATAAATTATAATCTGCCACTGTGCACAACTAACTATACATAGCCATTTTCCCCACCTAATAAATATATAAATTAATTAGCACCTGTATTCTTTCCCCCAATTCATTACCAAGTCACTGCATACTCAACGCCCCCCTCTATGTTCCTCCCACTCCCTCAATTTATTATAATTACATGCCCCTTCCTCCCCAATTCATTGTCATGTACACATGTGGTCAAAATTGTTGGTACCCTTCGTTTAATGACAGAAAAACCCACAATGGTCACAGAAATAACTTGAATCTGACAAAAGTAATAATAAATAAAAAATCTATGAAAATGAACAAATGAAAGTCAGACATTGCTTTCCAACAATGCTGCCACAGAATTAAAAAAGAATGAAACTCCTGAAATAGGCCTGGACAAAAATGATGGCACCCTTGATTAAAAATTTGGTTGTATAACCTTTTGAGGCAATCACTGTAAACAAACGATTCCTGTAACTGTCAATGAGACTTCTGCACCTCTCGGCAGGTATTTTGGCCCATTCCTCAAGAGCAAACTGCTCCAGTTGTCTCGTGTTTGAAGGTAGCCTTTTCCAGATGGCATGTTTCAGCTCTTTCCAAAGATGCTCAACAGGATTTAGGTAAGGGCTCATAGAAGGCCGCTTCAGAATAGTCCAATGTTTTCATCTTAGCCATTATTGGGTGTTTTTAGCTGTGTGTTTTGAGTCATTATCCTGTTGCAAGACCCATGACATGCAACTGAGACCAAGTTTCTCACACTGGGCAGCACATTTCTTTCTTGAATCCCTTGATAGTCTTGAGATTTCATTGTACCCTGCACAGATTCTAGACACCCTGTGCCAGATGCAGCAAAGCAGCCCCTGAATATAACAGAGCCTCCTCCATGTTTAACAGTAGGGACAGTGTTCTTTTCTTGATATGCTTTATTTTTCTGCCTGTGAACATAGAGCTAATGTGCCTTGCCAAAAAATAAAATTTTTGTCACATCTGTCCATAGGAAATTCTCCCAGAAGCTTTGTGGCTTGTCAACATGTAGTTTTACAAATTCCAGTCTGGCTTTATGATTTTTTTTCCAACAATGATGTCCTCCTTGGTAGTCTCCCATGAAGTCAACTTTGGCTTATACAATGACGGATGGTGTGATCTGACACTGATGTTCCTTGAGCTTAAAGTTCACATTTAATCTGTTTAGACTTTTTTTGGGCTCTTTTGTTACCATTCGTATTATCCGTCTCTTTGATTTGTCATCAATTTTCCTCCTTCAGCCATGTTCAGGGAGGTTGGGTACAATCCCATGGAGCTTAAATTTCTGAATAATATGTGCAACTGCAGTGACAGGAACATCAAGCTGCTTGGAGATGGTCTTATAACTTTTACCTTTAACATGTTTGTCTATAATTTTCTTTCTAATCTGAGGCAACTCTTTTCTTCGCTTCCTCTGGTCCATGTTGAGTGTGATACACACCATGTCACCAAACAGCACAGTGATTATCTGTAGCCCTCTATACATGCCCACTCACTGATTCCAAGATTGTAGACACCTGTGATGCTACTTAGTGGTCACACACCTTGATTTAACATGTCCTTTTTATCACATTCTTTTCAGGGGTACCATCATTTCTGTCCAGGCCTATTTCATGAGTTTTATTTTTTTTTAAATTCTGTGGAAGCATGGTTGAAAAGCAATGCCTGCCTGACTTTCATTTGTTCATTTTCATAGATGTTTTATTTATTATTACTTTGTCAGATTCAAGTTATTTCTGTGACCATTGTGGGTTTTTCTGTCATTAAACGAGGGCTACAACAATTTTGACCACGTGTGTATTCTCTCTTTCCCACCCTCTATTCATTATCAACAGCTCTCTCCCCACATTCAATATATCATTTACTCTCCCACCCTCAAAATTCATTATTTGCTGTCCCCCTTCAATCCAATTGCTGTCCCCCCTCCCTCACTCTCAATTAATCATTTGCAGTCTCCTGTCCCCTCCCCCACTTCATCATGTGCAGTCCACCTCCCACTTCATCACGTGCAGTCCCCTTCCCTCCCACTTCATTATGTGCAGTTCCCATTTCCTCACTTCATCATGTGTGGTCCTCTTCCCCCCACTTCATCATGTGCAATTCCCTTTCCCACGACTTCATCATGTGCAGTCCCCTTTCCCCAACTTCATCAGGTGCAGTCCCCCTTATCCCCTACTTCATGTGCAGCTCCCTTACCCCATACTTCATCATTTGCAGTCCCCCTTAACCCCACTTCATCATGTGCAGTCCCCTTTAACCTCCCACTTCATCATGTGCAGTCCCCTTTAACCTCCCACTTCATCATGTGCAGTCCCTTTAACCCCCCAACTTCATCATGTGCAGTCCCCTTCAACCACCCCACTTCATCATGTGCAGTTCCCCCTACTACTCCCTTCACCCCTCACCCATTTATAAAGAAAACAAAAACCTTTTTTAAACTTACCTCAGAGACTTTCCCCAGCAGCGTGGCTCTGCTTACAGTGTTCGGTAAATATCGGCGCATATACGATGATGTAGAATCATAGAATCATAGAATCATAGAATGGTAGAGTTGGAAAGGACCTCCTGGGTCATCTGGTCCAACCCCCTGCTCAAAGGAGGATTCACTAAATCATCCCAGACAGATATCGGTCCAGCCTCTGTTTGAAGACTTCTATTGAAGGAGAACTCACCACCTCTCGTGGCAGCCTGTTCCACTCACGTCTAGTTTTTTGAATTCAGAGCTTCCAATCTTTTGCCTCCCATAGATTGAAATAATAAACTTTGTGTCTGCCTGCATCCATCACTAGAGGCAATTTATGAGCTTTAAAGTGATCCTAACTGCTGATCCACAGGCAGCATGTATCAGAACCAACTGCATTATTTGAGCCATATATATTTCACTCTGGACGTTGCAACATGACAACGATCCAAAACACAAGGGCAAGTTGACCTGTCATTGGCTGCAGCAGAACAAAGTGAATGTTCTGGAGCGGCCATCTCAGTCTCCTGACCTCAATATCATTGAGCCACTCTGGGGAGATCTCAAGCGCACAGTTCAAGCTTATGCAGCCCAGGAATTTACAGGAACTGGAGGCGTTTTGGCAAGAAGAGTGGGCAGCTTTACCATCTGATAAAATAAAGAACCTCATCCACAACTACCACAAAAGACTTCAGGCTGCCGTTGATGTCAGAGGGGGCAATACACGGTATTAAGAAATGGTGTATGTAAACTTTTGCTCAGGGCCATTTGGATGTTTTGGGTTGTCGTTATGATTTAAAAAGAGAAAACACAGTAGTTTGACAATAAATGGCTTCACCCAACCACTATCCATGAGTGGAGAAAAAGTTTTGGTGTTATCATTAATATTCTCTTAAAATAGGACAAGAAAGCAAAAATTCTGCAGGGGTATGTAAACTTTTGAGCTCAACTGTATATCTAGATGTCAGTATTGAACATAAATAGCCATAAGAAAAAATAAAAAAAATGTATAAATAAGAAAAAAACATTTAAATCATATTACCACATTGGGAGCCATACATTGTACATCGCCCCTAACACATGTTTCACATCAGCCTTATCAAGGGGGCATGTATATATTTATGTATGTGATTTACTCACTGATGGAATATTTTTATTTAAGTATATTTTTCACAGCTGGAATATATTTTTGTATGTGATTTATTAATAGCTGCTATATACAGGTGCTTCTCACAAACTTAGAATATAATCAAAAGTTAATTTATTTCAGTTCCTCAATACAAAAAGTGAAACTCATATATTATATAGAATCATTACAAAGAGAGTGATCCATTTCAAGTATTTATTTCTGTTAATGTTGATGATTATGGCTTACAGCCAATGAAAACCCAAAAGTCATTATCTCAGTAAATTAGAATGCTTTATAACACCAGCTTGAAAAATTATTTTAAAATCTGAAATGTTTGCTTACTGAAATGTATGTTCAGTAAATACTTGGTTGGGGCTCCTTTTGCATCAATTACTGCATCAATGCAACATGGCATGGAGGCGATCAACCTGTGGCACTGCTGAGATGTTAAGGAAGCCCAGGTTGCTTTGATAGCAGCCTTCAGCTCGTCTGCATTGTTGGGACTGGTGTTTCTCATCTTCCTCTTGATAATACCCACATAGATTCTCTATGGATTGAGATGAGGCGAGTTTGCTGACCAATCAAGCACAGTGATACTGTTGTTTTTAAACCAGGTATTGGTACTTTTGGCAGTGTGGACAGGCACCAAGTTCTGCTGGAGAATGACATTTCCATCTCCAAAAAGCTTGTCACAAGAGGGAAGCCTCAAGTGCTCTAAAATTTCCTGGTAGATGGCTGCGCTGACTTTGGTCTTGATAAAACACAGTGGACCTACACCAGCAGATGACATGGCTACCCAAACCATCACTGATTGTGGAAACTTCATACTAGACCTCAAGCAGCTTGGATTGTGTGCCTCTCCACTATTCTTCCAGACTCTGGACCTTGATTTCCAGATGAAATGCAAAATTTACTTTCATCTGAAAACCTCCCCTTGGAACAATGATCAAGAGTCCAGTTCTTTTTCTCCTTGGCCCAGGTAAGACTCTACTGGCATTGTCTATTGGTCATGAGTGGCTTGACACAAGAAATGCGACACTTATAGCCCATATCCAGGATACGTCTGTGTGTGGTGGCTCTTGAAGCAATGACTCCAGCAGCAGTCCACTCCTTGTGAATCTCCCCCAAATTTTTGAATAGCCTTTTCTTAACAATCCTTTCAAGGCTGTGGTTATCCCGGTTGCTTGTGCACCTTTTTCTACCACACTTTTTCCTTCCACTCAACTTTCCATTAATATGCTTGGTTACAGCACTTTGTGAACAGCTGGCTTCTTTAGCAATGACATTTTGTAGCTTACCCTCCTTGCGTAATGTGTCAATGACAGCCTTCTGGACATCTGTTAATTTAGCAGTCTTCCCGATGATTGTGGAGCCAACTTAAACAGATTAAAGGACCTTTTTAAATGCTTAGGAAGGCTTTGCAGGTGATTTTTGTTAATTATTCTAATTTACTGAGATAATGACTTTTGGGTTTTCATTGGCTGTAAGCCATAATCATCAACATTAACAAAATAAACACTTGAAATAGATCACTGTATTTGTAATGACTCTATATAATATATGAGTTCCACTTTTTGTTTTGAAGAACTGAAATAAATTAAGCTTTGATGATATTCTAATTTTGTGAGAAGCACCTGAATTTCAGTGCGCTGTTTATTGTTGGTGTAAATTTATGTTTGTGCAGTTCATTGATTGATTTTGTGTATTTATATATAGGTTATATTCATTTCTGATATATATTATATACAGTATGTGTGGTTTATTCACTGCTATGTGTGTGATGTATTCACTGCTAGTTTATATTTATGTTTACAGGCCATGACAATGTTCATATTAAACTGCAAAAGGATTTTGTTTTGGGTACGGGGAAGGAGACAACTTAAATTTTTGCCTCAGGCAGCAGAAAAGCTAGAATCTGCCCGGCCCGCATCCAATGTATTGTGGTTGGTGAAAGAAATAATAAAATGCATTTTTCTCCAGTCAAAAATTCAGTTGATGAGTTTGTACAAATTCTTTGGAAACTTCTCCTGGATTCAAGTCAGATAAAACTATTCATCTCTGCTTTTGATATTGACGTCAGGGATTCGTGAGCTGGTATTATATTTCTGGCCTATGTCTTCTGGAAACATATATCTATGAATTTATTGTAAACAATCTTTAGCAAGGAAATAAACACATACAACATAGGCCATATTATATTCTGAAATCTAATTACCCTTGAAAACCTGAAGGACCTTTCAGGCTTTAACTTGTTTCTTTATCCATATGAATATGAAATATCACTGTCATTTACCTTCTGATTGGTTTTGATGTGTTTGATATGTTTCCAAACAATAATTTTCAATAAATAATGGAAAGGAAAAGTAACGCTGAGTGTATTGTAATAGTGTTTACTGTAGCCCTGGGACTCTCTGTGGAGCTACTGAACCAAACGTACAGCCCAGTATTCCACAAGTAATACATTATCATTTTGACATAGTTATAATGGGTATTGTATTTTGTGGGACAAATTGTATTTTGTGCATAAAATAACACCACTGTATATTAAAGGGTTACTCTTAATAGTATAAGTTCTCATCGATCTTAAGGATAGGTGATAACTTTCTGATCAATTTGAGTCTGACCGCTGGGACTCTTGCCAATCCCAAGAATGGGGTTCTCATATGCCCTGTTATTATGTAGCAGTGGCTTCACATGCACACCACCATTTCAGTCATTCCTATGTGACTAGAGATAAGTGGTTTGATTTGCAGAGAAACAAATTTGAGTCGAATTTCCTGAAATTTGTGGTTACTAATGAATTCGAACACTTTGAGACTCAATTCGTGAGGATCGTAAAAAACAACAAAAACATTAACCCCTTCCCGATCTTGGACGTACCCTAAACGTCATGATTGTGAAGTGCCTCATGACCTTGAATGTACTGGGTACGTTCTGATGATTTTGAGCGCACAGAAGCTTGATCGCCAAGCAGTTATCAGCTGATATCACAGCTGACACCCAGCAGTTTAACGCCCTAAATGCTGCGATCTATGAATGTAAATAAAAATGGTATTGCTGAAAAAAGCATAGTTTCCCACAAAAACAAGATGTCATACAGCGCCATCAGTGTAAAAATAATAAAGTTATAGCTCTCACAATAAAGCGATGCAAAAATATTTATTTTTTCTATAAAAGTTTTTATTGTGTAAAAGCGCCAAAACATAAAAAATGAATAAATATGGTATTGCCCTATTTGTACTGACCTGAAGAATAAAGCTACCTTATCAATTTTACCACACGCGGAATGGCATAAAAAAAATTCCTGAATTGCTAGTTTTTGTTCATTCTGCATCCCAAAAATTGGAATGTAAAGTGATCAAAAAAAGGTCATGTGCCCAAAAATAGTACCAATAAAAGTGTCAACTCTTCCCGCAAAAAAAGCTGTCACATGACTATTGTCTGAAATATGGAAAAATTATGGCTCTCAATGTATGGCAATCCAAAAACTAGTTTGTGCAATAAAAAGCATTTTTTAGTGTGTGACAGCAGCCAAACATAAAGAAACTGATATAAATCTGGTATTGCGTTAATTACAGCAACCAATTCTTCACCTGCTGTTCATTTGTTCATGCTGCCTCCCAAAGATGGTAGTAAGGCTCGGCTCACATTTATCCTGCATGCTACACTGAGCGCTTACACTGGGGTTTTGGTGTAAATCTCTGAAATATGTGATTCAGATGCAACCCCCGGCCGAAGATTCCCTATAATGAGGCAGATGGGGACATTGTGGATGCCAACTGGCCTGTGATCCGATGTTGTCCGTCTTTTTAGGCATGCATAAAAGCACACTTTCGTGCATTTTTAAAAAGAAGGACACCACTGAAAAAAGGCCAGATGGAGTCCAGAGTAACTACGCTGTTTCATTATAGGGATTGGATCCCTCTGGGGTTTTATCTGAATCATGTCACTTGGAGATTTAGATAGAAACCGCAAAGTAAGTGCTCAGTGTAGAACACTGGAGAAATGTGATCTAAAATGTTATGTAAAATATTCCCAACAAAAGCGTCAAATCAATCCACAAAAACTGCAAGCTCTCACTCAGGTCCATCATCTGTTAATGGAAATACAGGGGCTTCCACATTACTGGTAATACATAGGCTCTGGAAAATCAAATTGGCTCTTTGCCCCTCAAAAGAATTTCAGCAAATTGTGAGCTCCCAAATACAAATTACCCCCTCCCTTCTGAGCCTCAGTGTGACTAAACCGCATTTAGTGTCAGCATGTTTGGCATTTCTGTAGCGATGAGAGGCCACCTAATTTACGGGTGCATGTCTCCAGAAGCACAAACTGGGTATAACATACTGGGAAGTACAAAGTACTGGGCACTACAATGACAGTTTGCAATTTTCACTCAGCAACATCCATTGCTGCTTGTTTCTGAAAAACATCCATGGAGTCAAAATTGTTACTACATCTATAGTTAATTGCCAAAGGGGCATAATTTCCAAAATGGGATCACAGGGGGTATTCTGCTCTTCTAGCATTTAGGGGCTCTGTATATGGAGTCCACAAACTATTCTAGGAAAATTTGAGCTCCAGGAGGCAAATAGCGCTCCATCCCTTCCGAGTCTAGCCGCATTGCTAAGCAGTACTGTACAGCCAAATACAGTCCTGCTCATTGTAATTGGCACCCATGAAGCTTAAGTACATAATGTGGAATATATTCTGAAAATAAAAGAATCAAGTGAAACAGTTTTTTGTATACAGTACTCATGTTAAATACAAAAGAGCAAACGATAAACAATAATTTAAAACAAAAACAATGCGATGGAAGAATAGAAAAACCTAACGCTTGCTGTGACACTGGTATTGGCAGCCATTACATTAAATTAGTATGGAAACACATTTTGACTCGCCTGTGGTAAATTTCAAATGAGAATCAACTGTGATTAATTGTCGATGCCCATGTGACATGAATTAGCTAATGAGTGATGATTTCAGTGTTTTAAAAAGCCTCATGGTGTGCCCTGTTCTTTTATCACACAGGTGAAGACAAAGGAGCTGTCTGAGGACATAAGGTCTGCTTTTATTAGCAAACGCAAGACTTCCAAAGGCTATAAAGCCATCTCCAAAGACCTTGGTATCCAAGTTTCAACAGTGCGCAAAGTTACTGAGAAGTTTGCCAAGCATTGTACTGTCAAGAACTTCCCTGGATGTGGGGGAAAGAGGAAAATTGACAAGTAGTGTTGAGCGATACTTTCCGATATCCCTAAGTATCGGAATCGGAATGGTATCGCCGATACCATTAAAATATCGGCGATACCCGATACCGATACCGGAAGTCCCATGTAAGTCTATGGGAACAAAATATCGCAACTAAAAAAACCCCATTCTTTCCTTGTAAACACTAAATATACACACATAGAATACATATATATACATGTCATTGTGACATATATATATACATATATGTATAGTTTATACACTTCTACATAGTAAAATATCCTCTGATTCAATTGCCGGGTAAAGCCGGCTTCAGTGAAAAGACAGAAGCACCCGACATGAAATGACACTTGGTGTACATAGGGTTAACCATGTCTTTTCATGTTGTTTGCTATCTGATTTGCACAAACAATTAAATCAGTCTATGTTTGCAAAATTTCACACCTGTAGGGGTTAATTAAAGGTGTAAATTCGTTGTAAAAAAACCGGACTTTTTTGCTACGAATTTACACCTTTAATTAACCCCTACAGGTGTGAAATTTTGCACACATAGACTGATTTAATTGTTTGTGCAAATCAGATAGCAAAGGACATGAAAAGACATGGTTAACCCTATGTACACCAAGTGTCATTTCATGTCCGGTCACCGAGGTGATGTATAACCCAGTTGTTGACCCGGATTGGCATCCATTGGGGGAAGAAGGTGCCGCTGGCAATAGCTCAGAAGAGGAGGAGTATCCGCAGCAGGCATCGACATCGCAGCTGCGGTTATCTGGCAGGCCCGTAGCAGTCCAAAAACATGTTAAAAAAACAAAAAGAGTTGCAGGACAGCTTCGCCAGACGGTCAAATTAGGACAGCGTGCAAGCCCTGAAAATATATCCCATAGTAGGAAGAGTGCAGTGTGGCACTTTTTTGACCAAAATCCTATTGATGAGGCAAAGGTTATCTGTAAGAAGTGCGGAAGGACCTTTAGCCAAGGGAAAAATCTCGGACATTTGAATACCAGTTGCATGCTTAAATATTTAAACACCATGCACTTGCAAGCGTGGACGGACTACAAAACCTCACTGGCTTTGAACGCCTACATTGCCAAACTGATCTCATTAGAGATGATACCCTTCCATTTGGTTGAAAGTGCAGCGTTCCGAGAGCTCATGGCCTATGCTGTCCCACGCTATGACCTACCCAGTCGGCACTTCTTTCCTAGAAAAGCCATCCCTGCCCTCCACCTGCATGTGAAAGACCGCATTGTCCATGCACTCAAATAATCAGTGAGTGGAAAGGTGCACTTCACAACAGATGAATGGGCCAGTAGGCATGGCCAGGGCCATTACGTGTCCGTCACTGCGCACTGGGTGAATGTAGTGGATGCAGGGTCCACAGGGGACAGCGGCGGTGGGACAGTGCTGCCTAGCCCATGGTATAGTCAACAGTTGGCTGTAGGCGTTCGACTTTCCTCCTCCTCCTCCAGAAGCGAAAGCTCGTCGACAGAGCACAGTCGCACGAGCACTTCATCTGCAGCTGCCAGTGTTGCACGCAAGGTGTTCCACTATCGAACAGCTAGTGGTAAGCGTCAGCAGGCTGTTTTAAAGATGATGTCTTTGGGCGACAAAGACACACCGCAGAGGTACTGGCCGACTACTTGCAGCGAAAAACTGAGTCATGGCTGGGCAGTCTACATCTTGAGCCAGGCAAGATAGTCAGCGATAACGGCCGTAATTTTGTGGCGGCCTTAGCCCTGTCAAAACTCAGACACATACCTTGCCTGGCTCACACCTTGAACCTGGTGGTGCAGGGCTTCATAAATAATTATCCAGAGTTACCAGCCCTGCTCCATAAGGTGCGAAGTCTGTGCTCGCACATCTGTCGCTCGCCCGTAGACTCCGGTCGTATGCAGAGGGCTGCAGCGATCGCTCCACCTCCCCAAGCACCGCCTAATCATAGACATTACAACAAGGTGGAATTCCACCATGCACATGTTTGAGAGGCTGTGCGAACAGAGGCAGGCTGTAATGCATTTGTAGGAGGATACAAGGGCAGGCAGTTTGAGGGCAGACATGGAGTTGTTAGGTGTGCAGTGGTCAAAGCTGAAAGACCTCTGTAAAGTCCTTCAGTGTTTGGAGGAATGCACACGGCTGGTAAGCGCAGATGACACCATAATAAGCATGAGTATCCCACTTATGCTTCTGTTCATGCAAAATTTGATGCACATTAAGGATGAGGCATCTGCAGCGGAGGAGGAGGGAAGCCTTGATGACAGTCAGGCATTGTCTGCTCAGGGAACTGTCCTGGACGAAGTGGAGGAAGAAGATGAAGATGAGTAGGAGGAGGAGGGGGATGATTATTTTGGGGAGGAGGATGCTTCTCAGGGGCAAGAGAAAATGTTGGCTTGCCAAGGTCAGGTACAGGGTTTGTGCGTGACTGGAGGGATGTGGATTTGTCAGAACGTGCTCCTACACCCACCACTGGCAGTTCATCATTGACACCTGGAACATTGGCCCACATGTGTGATTATGTCTTGTGGATCCTAAAAGGTTTAGTCATAATCACAGATGCAGATTCTTTACTGTAAGAGCAGTGAGACTATGGAACTCTCTGCCGTCTAATGTTGTAATGAGTTATTCCCTACTAAAATTTAAGAAGGGACTGGATGCCTTTCTTGAAAAGTGTAATATTATAGGCTATATTCACTAGTTTCCTAGATATTGCGTTGATCCAGGGAGCTAGTCTGATTGCCGTATGTGGAGTCGGGAAGGAATTTTTTTACCCAATGTGAAGCTTACTGTTTGCCACTTGTTTTTTTTTTGCCTTCCTCTGGATCAACATGTTAGGGCAGGTTATGAGAGGATATGGGTTGAACTAGATGGACTTAAAGTCTTCCTTTAACCTTAATAACTATGTTACTATGTTAAAAAGGGACCCCCGCATTGCCAAAATTATGAAGGATGACGACTACTGGTTGGCCAGCATCCTCGATCCACGCTGTAAAGGCAAATTACAGAATATCATGCCACAGGAGAACCTAGAGCTAATATTGGCGAACAAACAAGCAACTCTGGTAAACCGTTTGTTAGAGGCATTCCAAGCACACAGCAGCGGTGCAGGTTCTACCACGAGCCGTACTGGACAACATGGAAGAGGTGTTCGTGGTGCACACAGCCGAAGTGCCATTGGAGACAGGGGTTTCATGACTATGTTGTGACTGATTTCTCGTGTACCGCTCACACGACGGGTAATACTGAATCGATTGCAACAGACAGGAGACAGCAGTTGTCAACTATGATTCAAAATTTCCTCTCCTCCCCTATCGATGTTCTCCCTCACAGTTCATTCCCCTTTGACTACTGGGCCTGTAAACTGGACACCTGGCCTGAATTGGCACAATATGCCTTACAGGAGCTCGCTTGCCCTGCTGGTAGTGTGCTATCAGAAAGAGTCTTCAGTGCTGATGGATCAAGCCTGACAGAAAGAAGGACCCGGCTGTCGACCCAAAATGTTGGTGATCTCACCTTCATTAAAATGAACCATGCCTGGGTTTCAAAGGATTTTGTACCACCTTCCCCTGATGACACATAGGTTGCCAGCAAAATGGCTCGCTTTGTCCTCCTCTTCCTCCGACTTCTCCAATTCCTCCATTTGCAGCTGCTGAACGTCCAGCCTACACCTCAAGATATGCCAGTTTTTCCAACTCCCTAACTGGGCTGTACCCCACGGCACACCCCCACAACTTTAGCCAAATAACCCCCAGTTTTCAATGTGTTACTATTATTATAAAGTAAATTAAGGTTGACAAGCTTAAGTAATAAGAATTGATGTTGTTGGCATTGAAATGGGCACTGTAGGTGTGTTTACTGTCCTCCACTTACTGGCGACTTTTATTCCCCATTGACTTGCATTGGGGTCGGGTGTCCGACTATTGACAAAACCCAGCCGATAGTCGGCCGTCTTCGTTCGACTCGACTTTTGGAAAGGTCGAGCCGACCGAGACCCGACTCGACCCTCCCGGAGGCAAAGTCGCTCAACTCTATATATAAGGTTTCAGAGGAAATTCAAGTAGAGGGAGGTGGGACAACTTCCATATATAATAAAGCTGCTGTTTGTAAACAAAGGGCATAACCACGCTCAATTTTCTAAACAAGACCGCCATAAGGTATATAGAAACAGCTACTAAATGTTTTTTATAGTGGAATACTGAAATATGTAAGGAAAGTAATAAACCGGCACAGTGGTCATAATCACACTAATATACAAATCTGAGATAGAGAGCTCCTATGTACAGTAAAGTAAAAGAGTAAAAAAGGGTTTGCTCCCTTCCTGATTTGCTATTTTTTTGCACGTTTGTCACACTTAAATGTTTAAGATCACCAAACAGATTTAAATATTAGACAAATATAATGCAAGTAAACAAAAAAGCAGTTTTTAAATGAAGGTCTTTATTATTAAGGGAAAAATAAATCCAGACTTAGAGGGCCCTGTATGAAAAAGTGATTGCCCCCCCCTGCAAAAAAAAAACATAAAGTAACTGTGGTTCACAACATCTTTGGGAAGCTGAGTTAAAATTCCCTAGCCACACCAAGGCCTGATTACTGCCACACCTGTTCTCAATCACTTAGTTCCGACCTGCCTGACAAAATAAAATAGACCAAAAGATTCTCAAAAGCTAGACCTTATTCCGCGATCCAAAGAAATTCTGGAACTAATGAGAAACAAAGTAATTGAGATCTGTTAGTCTTGAAAAGTGTATTGCTATGTATCAAGTGTGTTGATGTGGGGACCTCCTTGACCACCTCTACCTGTGTTTCCCATACAGTGCTTTCTCAAGGAGAATATGACATATGGCAAATTTATTCCAGGCATATTGAGCTTCTGAGAGAAAATTTGACAAAGCCGGAAAATTTGAATTTCAAACAAAATTCGCTCACCTTTATATGCGACTGCATAGCTTAGGAGCTATACTTGCCTATAATTGGGGATATCATAGAGCCTGAATAAAGGGATGCATGCATGCATAATATCTTGGGAGTAACTCTTTAATATTATGGGTGTTTTGTATTGGGTAATTATTTATCCCAATGAAATATAGTCTTTTTGTAAACTCAGAAAGTTTTTCCAAGGTGTGGTTTGTAGCATTTTGTGAATTGAGCTCACTTAATACATAATGTACTACATATGCAATCTGCAAATAACTCTATTTTAAAATTTCAAATCACCAAACAAATTTAAATATTAGCCAAAGAAAATGTAAGTAAGCAAAAAAATGCAGCTTTTAAATGAAGGTCTTTATTATTAAGGGAAAAATAAGTCCAAACTTACAGGGCCCTGTATGTAAAAGTGATTGCCCCCCGCCCTCCCAAAAAAAAACCATAAAGTAACTGTGGTTCCTAACATCTTTGGGAAGCTGAGTTAAAATTCCTTAGCTACACCAAAGCCTGATTACTGCCACACCTGTTTTCAATCAAGAAATCACTTAGTTCCAACCTGCCTGACAAAGTGAAATAGACCAAAAGATGCTCAAAAGCTAGACCTTATTCCGCGATCCAAAGAAATTCTGGAACAAATGAAAAACAAAGTAATTGAGATCTGTCAGTCTTGAAAAGGTTATATAGCCATTTCTAAAGGTTTGGGACTGCAGTGAACCACAGTGAGAACCATTATCCACAAATGCCAAAAACATGGAACAGTGGTGAACCTTTCCAAGAGTGGCCCGCCGACCAAAATTACCCCAAGAGTGCAGCAATGACTCATCCAAGAGGTCACAAAACCCCCATATCAACATCCAAAGAACTGCAGGCCTCATTGCCTCAGTTAAGGATAATGTTCATGACTCCACAATAAGAAATAGACTGGGCAAAAATGGCCTGCATAGCAGAGTTCCCAGATGAAAACCACTGCAGAGCAATAAGAACATAAAGGCTCACCTCAGTTTTGCTGGAAAACACCTTGATGATCCCAAGACTTTTGGGAGAATACTTTGTGGACTGATGAGATAAAAGTTTAACTTTTTGGAAGGTGTATGTCCCATTACATCTGGCATAGTAGAAACACAGCATTTCAGAAAACCAACATCATACCAACAGTAAAATATGGTGGTAGTAGTGTGATGGTCTGGGGCTGTTTTGCTGCTTCAGGACCTGGAAGACTTGCTGTGGTAAATGGAACCATAAATTCTGCTGTCTATCAAAATATCCTGAAGGATAATTTCCAGCCATCTGTTCATGAGCTCAAGCTGAAGCACACTTGGGTTATGCAGCAGGACAATGATCCAAAACACACCATCAACTCCACCGCTGAATGGCTTAAGAAAAACAAAATTAAGACTTTGGAGTAGCCTAGGAAAGTCCTGACCTTAATCTGATTGAGCTGCTGTGGCATGACTTTAAAATGGTAGTTCATGCTTGGAAACCCTCCAATGTGGATGAATTAGAACAATTTTGCAAAGATGAATGGGTCAAAATTCCTCCACAGCTGTTGTAAAAGACTCATTACCAGTTATTAAAAATGCTTGATTGCAGTTACTGCTGCTTAAAGTGGCCCATCCAATTATTACGTTTAGGGGCAATCACTTTTTCACATAAGGCCCTGTAGATTTGGATTTATTTTTCCCTTAATAAAAAAGACCTTCATTAAAAAACTGTGTTGTGTGTTTATTTGTATTATCTTTGACTAATATATAAATCTGTTTGGTGATCTGAAACATTTAGGCTATGTGCACACGTTGCACAAATGCTCTGTAATTTTGCAGAGCATTTGTGCAACTACCCGCCGCGGTTAAAACGCATACATAATTAGTATGCGTTTTCCCGCAAAACACAAGCATTTTGCAAGCGTTTTTAGCTTGCAGAATGCTAGCGTTTTCCAAGCGATCTGTAGCATTGCTTGGAAAACTGATTGACAGGTTGGCCACACTTGTCAAGCATAATGCTGACAAGTGTGACCAAATGTTTAATAATGAGTAATGTAAAAAAAAATGAAAAATATTGATATTCTCACCTTCTGGTGGCCCCCGGAACCTTCCCGCTCCTCAGCCATGCTGCCGGCAAGTTCCGTTCCCAGAGATGCATTGCGAGAATGACCTTTGCGAACCGGCCGACGACGTTACAAAGGTCACTCTCGCAATCCATCCCTGGGAATGGAAGAGGCTGGCAGCGTGCTGAGAGGCGGGAAGACTCCGGGGGCCGCCGGAAGGTGAGATTATCAATATTTTCTATTTTAATTCTATATTTTACAGGAATATGGTACCCAGGGTCTGGAGGAGAGTCTCCTCTCCTCCAGGCCCTGGGTACCAAGCGCACATGAAGCGCTCACATCACGCATGGTGGGCATAGCCACATGCGTGAAGTGTGCGTTTCAATGCAACCCTATGGCGGCGTAATCGCTGCAATTACGCCTAAAGAATGGACATGCTGCTTATTTTTACGCAAAGCAATTACGCTCCACAAAAATACGCAGCATGTACCCGTTTTTTAAGCGATTACGCCACTAAAAACGCTGCAAAAACTCTTAAAAAATGCTACGTATGCACATAGCCTTAAGTGTGATCAAGAGTGTAGTGCTGATTCATATAATGGGGGAGCATGACCAAATATAGAGGTGTTGATCTCAAGTGTATTTCTGTGTATCAAGTGTGTTGATGTGGGGACCACCTTGACCTTCTCAACGTGCATTTCCAACACAGTGTTTTCTCAAGGAGAATATGACATATGGCAAATTTATTCCAGGCGAATTGAGCTTCTGGGATAAAATTTGACAAAGCCAGAAAATTTGAATTTCAAATAAAATTCGCTCATCTTTGTATGCAACTGCATAGCTTAGGAGCTATACTTGCCTAAAATTGGGGATATCATAGAACATGAATAAAGGGATGCATGCATGTATAATATCTTGGGAGTAACTGTAATATTATGGGTGTTTTTGTATTGGGTGATTGTTTTGCCCAATGAAATTATAGTCTTTTTGTAAACTCAGAAAGTTTTCCTAGGTGTGGTTTTTAGCATTTTGCGAACTGGGCTTACTTAATACATAATACATTACATATTCAATCTGCAAATAGTTTAAAATGTTGTGTAAGATGTCCACCGTACAGGCCCTCAAGGGGAGATGAATATTATCGAGGCTGGTAGCCTCAGTTATCTGAGCCCTGGAAAGCAAGTTCCTGTGAGTCGCACGTACAGGGCTTGGGGTACTCGGCACCGAGCCCGTTCACTTCACTGGGGGATGTCACGGGTAGCGCAGCTCGGTCCGTTGCCCTGGGCGCTCACTAAAAAGGGGGGTATTTACAGGGGATGAAAGAAATGTTCGTGAGCCACCTGTGGTTTCTGATCAGGGTGACCAGCGCTGCAGGATGAATCCTCTGAGGGGTTGTTACTGGGCAGCAAGGTGTTAAGTCTTCCACAGGTAAGACTGATCCCTCGAGGTATATGGCGGTGTAGGGGTGAAGGAGCAATAATGCAGACACACACAAGACAGTCTCTTTCTGTACCTTTACTGGTGATGAAGTTGCAGGCACGTCCCGGGAGGCCGTCAGGGTGGAGCATGCACGTCCAGCAATCCACTGAGTAGGTGTAAGGTCTCCTTATGTCCTTATGTGTGTGAGTTTCTAACTTGCATAAAACAGAGTTTAACTCCTTCTCTTTGCTACGCCCGGCTGATCTTGTGATGAGGTCTTTTTGTGGACAAACAGTGTCTCTATGGCGGTACCTGCCAGACCCCCGTCTTCCTAACCTCAGTTACGTATCAGCACTGCTGGGCCCCTGCGACTTGAAGTCCAGGGTCTCCGGTTTTTCCCACTAGCTGTGAAGATACTAGCAAGCTCGGACCCGGTGTCCGGTAGTGCAGAGTGGAGGTAAGCTATCGTTGCTATTTCTCCTCAGTCACTCTCTCTTTTCCCTTTTCCACTTGCCTGTCATCCTACTCACACATTTAACATAAGCACAGGCAGCAGTAGATGTCAGCTTCTCGCTCAAACTTCCTCAGCCCTCAGGCTAATCTGACAGGAGTCTCTCCCCGGTGTTCTGAGGAGATCTTATCTCTCCCTCACAGCTCGTCTGAGGTAACTGCCGTTCTGAGATGTTCTGCTGTTCTGAGGTAACACCAACAACTCACTAACTCGCAGCTAGACTTCCTTTATCTCACTGCTGTCTCAAGGGCTCCCTCTGGTGGAACCAGGAAAAATGTGAAGTGTTGTGTGCTTATCAGGTGATTGTGAATTACCTTTCATGCATCATTCTGGGTACATGTGGCACCAAGCGCAGCTGGGCTACACATCCCCCCCTAGTTAATATCAGCACTCCCGGGCTGAAAAAGAAAACAATTTTTATAACATCAACAAATAACATAACTCTTCCCTTGCGGGAGGTAAGGACACTTTAACGTTTCAATGTATACAAATTAGCAATAGAAAATATCAAATACTTTCATGGTGCAAATAAATACAGGATACTTGTGGAGGACCCGCAACAAACCTCCCACGGTGGTCCTGGGTGGGCTGCAGGACTTCTTTGCTGCAAACCTCACTCAAGGCCACACCATACGGGTTTTTCTTCTGAGGTAGAATGGCTTTACGTAAAACCAAGATGGGGCACCAAAGTGCCAACTATTTACATTAAAGTTTTTGGGCTGGCAAAGTCCTCAGCCACGCAGTCCTTCAAAACAGCATTTCACATATCACTATAACATTACCCAACTGGGGTATACTATGCATCATACTATGCAAACATTATCACATAACATTTTCGATAAAGTGCAATTCTTCTTTAAAACTTTTGCAGTTACAGTAAACCCTGTCTGGGTCCTACTGGTCTTCTTCAAATTTAGTGGCACCTTCCACACCTGGGGCTGGAAGTATGTGGTGTGCTCTGGAACGCATCACCAGAAGATCATGTCCTGCTACCTGTGTCTGGGTAGCTACAGTCCTTGTTTCAATTTTTGCTTTGCGACTTCCTGGAGGTCTAACAGGTGCCTCTTCTAAGTACAGGCTTGGCTCAGTAGGGGTCGCTGTTGCAGTCACTATGCTCTGCAGCATTTCCAATGGTGACGCATGCACATGCAATGGCTCAATAGGGGGCGCACTTGCAAATGTTGCGCTCTGTTGCGTTGCAGAATAGGACGCAGGATAAGATGCAGAATAGGACGCAGGATCAGTTGCAGGTGCGCGGCCGGATGCTGATGTGGCTGGGGCCTGGGACGCTGAGACACGGGGTACGTTTCCGGCTTCAGGGACTGGGTCGCTGACTCGGGAGACATTCAGGGCATACCACCCCTTAAGACCCCAATGCCGTGTGTAGGTGACAATATCCCCAATAAGCAGATCCCTTCCCGGGTGTCCCTCTGGCAGGTGAGACTCCACATCCCTGCAATTAACAAAGACCTCCTGGTACAGGCCTGGTTCATGGATGAACCCCCAGCCTCCCTGGAGTTTGAAGTCTCTAATGGCCCCCTGACCCCGCGGTTCCCGGAGCGTACCTTTGTCTCGCCTGACGTTCTCTTTGTCAGCAAGATCTTTCTCCCGGTACCTCTGGCGAAGCTGCTGCGCCTCTCGCTGCTCCTGCTGCTGTCGCTGCTCCTGCTCCCGGCGTCGCCACTCGTTCTCCTTCTGGGCGGCGTATTCCACGTCGTCCAGGAGCTCCATCTCCTCCCAGTCGATCTCCATCGCTTCGGGCAGGATCTCCTCCATCGTCGTCCCTACCGGGGACTGCATTCCGCTGCGGCCTCTGGTTCCAGGCCTGGCTGGCATTCTGGTCCGGGCAGGGCCTCCTCAGCCTCCTTCCCTCCCGCCGCGTCCTCGGCGGAGTCAGGATCAGCTCTTTTGGGGCCGGCCTCCGGTTCTTCATCAGCCGCTGGGTCCAGTGGTGGCGCAGGTAACGGTTGTGCATCCAGGGGGGAGAGCATCGCGTCCCACAGCAGCCGCTGTGCTCCATTGCCTCCATTTCTGCGCGGTGTCGGGCCATGTCCCTCAGCGCCGCATCCACCTCCTCCACTTTCTGCATTCTCCGGTCATCCGCCCGACCTGGGGACGGTTCAGGCACAGGCTGCAGCTCTTCAGGGGAACGGGGTCTGCGCACCGCCATTCCTCCACATAGCGTCTCCTGTCCTTCCGCCATCTCACTCCAGGCCAGACTGTATGTTTTATCTGGAACACTCTGGATTTTTCCGTGGAGGCGGGACTTTCGCTTTCTCTTCCTAGCATAGAGGATGAAGAGGAGGCGGATCTCTCTTGCAGTGGGGCAGGCTCGGACATTATAATAGCACTTAGACAGGGCGCCCATAGCTTTCGCGCCACAGGGGGGCACGCCCACGAATGCACGCCCACCTTCTTCACCAGCGCCTCAGGGCGCGAATATGGCGGCAAAATGGTGGAAAATGGCACCAAAAATCACAAAACTGCACACAGACTTTTTGTACAAAAACAGTCCATTCAGGCACACAGGACTCACATATAGCGAGCTTCGGATCCTGTTCGTGACGCCAAAATAGATGAGTCGCACGTACAGGGCTTGGGGTACTGGCACCGAGCCCGTTCACTTCACTGGGGGATGTCACAGGTAGCGCAGCTCGGTCCGTTGCCCTGGGCGTCACTAAAAAGGGGGGTATTTACAGGGGATGATAGAAATGTTCGTGACCCCACCTGTGGTTTCTGATCAGGGTGACCAGCGCTGCAGGGTGAATCCTCTGAGGGGTTGTTACTGGGCAGCAAGGTGTTAAGTCTTCCACAGGTAAGACTGATCCCTCGAGGTATATGGCGGTGTAGGGGTGAAGGAGCAATAATGCAGACACACACAAGACAGTCTCTTTCTGTACCTTTACTGGTGATGAAGTTGCAGGCACGTCCCAGGAGGCCGTCAGGGTGGAGGATGCACGTCCAGCAATCCACTGAGTAGGTGTAAGGCCTCCTTACGTCCTTATGTGTGTGAGTTTCTAACTTGCATAAAACAGAGTTTAACTCCTTCTCTTTGCTACGCCCGGCTGATCTTGTGATGAGGTCTTTTTGTGGACAGAACAGTGTCTCTATGGCGGTACCTGCCAGACCCCCGTCTTCCTAACCTCAGTTACGTATCAGCACTGCTGGGCCCCTGCGACTTGAAGTCCAGGGTCTCCGGTTTTTCCCACTAGCTGTGAAGATACTAGCAAGCTCGGACCCGGTGTCCGGTAGTGCAGAGTGGAGGTAAGCTATCGTTGCTATTTCTCCTCAGTCACTCTCTCTTTTCCCTTTTCCACTTGCCTGTCGTCCTACTCACATATTTAACATAAGCACAGGCAGCAGTAGATGTCAGCTTCTCGCTCAAACTTCCTCAGCCCTCAGGTTAATCTGACAGGAGTCTCTCCCCGGTCTTCTGAGGAGATCTTATCTCTCCCTCACAGCTCGTCTGAGGTAACTGCCGTTCTGAGATGTTCTGCTGTTCTGAGGTAACACCAACAACTCACTAACTCGCAGCTAGACTTCCTTCATGTCACTGCTGTCTCAAGGGCTCCCTCTGGTGGAACCAGGAAAAATGTGAAGTGTTGTGTGCTTATCAGGTGATTGTGAATTACCTTTGATGTATCCTCCTGGGTACATGTGGCACCAAGCGCAGCTGGACTACACACCTGCATATACAGGGCTGAGAGAGTTAATAGGACGTGTCCAGGGTCAGGTTTACAAGCAGTCAGAGCGATGGGTGGGACTGAGGGAATTCTCATTTGCACAAGGAAAGACTAGGAGCAATGGGATGAAACTAAATGGGAGGAGACAGATTACAGTAGATATTAGAAAAAACTTTTTGACAGTGAGGGTGATCAACAAGTGAAACAGGATGCTACACAAGGTGGTGAGTTCTCCTACAATGGAAGTCTTCAGAGGCTGGACAGATATCTGTGTGGGGTGGTTTAGTGAATCCTGCATTGAGCAGGGGGTTGGACCAGATGACCCGGAAGGTCCCTTAAATGTCTACCTTTCTATGATACTATGACTGGCTGCTCACATATCCACACCCCAGAGTGTAGTGCAGCAAACACAAAGATCAGTTGTCTCATTCAGTGTGTGTAGATGTGTGCAGACCTCCAGTATTGTTTGTCTTTGCTAAAGACTCAAGAATTGGACACTAATTCAAGTGGGTGAACCCGCAATACTGTGTGGGCTATTTTCTTTGTGAATTCAAAGGCTGTTTTGTTTGGTTTCCTGAGCGGTTTATGAAGTTTAAATAAACTAGCCTTAACATTTTACTGCTTCTGGTGCCTACCTCAAACACAACTGAGTATAAACCCTACAGTTGTTTAACCCCCAAATAAATCACTCCAAAGTACAGCCGTTAAGTGTCTTTCTTTTGTTTTACTTACTGTCCACTGCCTGTTGTCAAGTGCAATCCATCTCTAACAGCAAAGTTACCAAGACAGAATACAAGAAGTCGCTCTGCTCCAGGCCTCATAACTAGGATGGGATTCCAATTTGAGAGAGACAAGAATTAGACAATGTCAATAAAGTAGAGAATTGTATTCTATAGGGTAGAAAAATGTGGACATTTCTGTAACATATTAGACTTGAATGCTCACTAAAATTGGTTGCACTTTTAACATTAACCAGATTTTTTATTTTTCAAAACAAAAAAAATCCCTATATGTATTTCATGTTGTTAACAAAAGCATATAATGTAAACTGATACATTTAACATGTGGGGGCTGTATACAGGGCATTGCTTAGAAGAAGAGGCAGTTTATAGGGAAAATGGGGATAATATCTTGATTTCTGCCCAGGCAAAGGCAATATTAGGCCATGTTCACATGTTGCGCTTTTGCTGTGTTTTTTTTCTGCAGTCAAAACCTGCTCTCTTGGTAGTAGAGAAGCTGCTTAAGAAAAAGCATGTTTTACTGCATTTTTTTCTGCGTTTTTCAGTATGTTTGTCGCTTGTGCAACGCAGTAAAACTTGATATCTGCATTTTTGCTGCATTTTTCCACTTAGGCTATGTTCACATGTTGCGCTTTTGCTGCGATTTTTTGCTACTATTTTAATTAAAATTTTAAGCTGCATTTTACAGTACCAGCAATAGCTAGGAAATTTCAGAAATATCATGCACACATTCGTTTTGTTTCCTGACTGAATTTGAAAACTGCTGCTTTTTTGAAAACTACAGCATGTCACTTCTTTCAGCATTTTTTTCACCCATAAAGTACAAAAATGCAGGTATCAGGTTTTGCTGCGTTTTTGGTACAAAAAACCTAAAGAAGTTGCACCATGTTTTTAGGGGGGCACTAAACTTTATCAGTATCCACAAGAGACGATAGAAAAGCAGCAAATATGCAGCAAAAAAAATGCAGCAAAACCTGCTTTTTGTAAGCAGCTTCTTTAGGCTAAGTTCACACTGGGCATTTTCTTTCCGCAGCAAACCTGAGTGTTTGGCAGTAAAGAAGCTGGGTCAAAAATGCAGGTTTTGCTGTGTTTTTGGTGCATTTTTTTCATGTGTTTTTTTCCATTCAATTCAATGGGTGTGAAAAAACGCTGAAAGAAGTGACATGGTCTATGTCCAAAAAAACATGCAAAGCACAAAATACTGATGGCAAATCTGAAATATCATAGACATAGCTGGAACTGGAAAACGCAGCTGAAAATTAGCATTAAAAAGCAGACAAAAATGCCCAGTGTGAACTTAGCCTTACTGCCAAGAAAGCAGGTTTTGCCTGCAGGAAAAAAAAGCAGCAAAAGCGCAACTTGTGAACATAACCTCACTCATTGCTTTCTATTAGTGAAAAAATGCTGCAAAAACGCTGAAAGAAGTGACATGCTGAAGTTTTCCAAACCACAGCAGATTTCCAATTCAGTCAGAAAAAAACCCAATATGTGTGCATGAGATTTCTGAAATCTCATAGCTTTTGCTGGTACTGTAAAATTCAGCTTTGAAGTTGCATAAAAAAGCAGCACAAAACAAGGCAGCAAAAATGCAACATATGAACATAGCCTTGTAGTGTTTTCTGAGGGCTGATGGGTTTTTATTCCATTAAATCCCACTTGCATAAACAATTCCTAAACTAAAAAATAATATATGCCAATCTACATGTTTTCTCAAAATCTGAAACAGGGTTGTTGAGTTGAAGTTGAAGAAAGGAACTGTTCAGAAACTTCAATATTGAAACCACCTGTTTCTGTCAATAGTTGAGGATTGGTTTAAAATACATATTTTGGCAAATCAGTATTACAATTAATATTGTTAGGTCAAGACAAGCAAATCACGAATGCTAGAAAATTGTGGTATACAGATGTAGCAGAACTGCATTTTGTTTTTTTAAAGGGACACTAAATGCCAATTGCATCTTATTCACATATGCTGTGCAGGTGAGAACACTGTCTTGTTATCTGCCATTTGAGATGGGTGAGAGAATGACTTTAGTTTAATTCATGTTAGCATGAGCATGTTAAACTAGCATATCATCGAATAGTGACTGCAGAGCTGAGTAAAGCATAGTTTGTATTTTTTAATTTATCCTTTCAGTTGTACTGTAGAGATATTAGCTTGCAGGATTGGACTGGCCCACCGGGGAACCGGAGGATTCTCCGGTGGGCCCAGGCACTTACACCTGCTGGCATACAGGGCCGGCAGCTGCCTAGGGCCCCACTTCTCCAGGGGCCCCCAGCCAGTGGCGTGTCTCTAATAATGGCACACCCAGCTGTTATAGGGCCCGCCCAGTGCCAGTGGAGCAGCAGCTGGAGACAGGAGCCTGTCCCCACTGCTAAAGAGAAATTAATATTTTGTGGGGGGCTGCATTATACCCTATGAGGGGGGCTGCATTATATTTTATGAGGGGGCTACATTATATTCTATGAGTAAGGCTGCATTATATTCCATGAGGGAGACTACATTATATTCTATGAGGGGGCTGCTTTATATTCTATGACGGGGCTACCCCAATCCCTGCTACATAATTAAGATGTGTACTACCTTATAACATACTCTGATATTAGCGTGTTTTACTACACAATTGGTGGTCTTGTATTTATTTCTATAAGTAACATAGCGGGCCCAAAGAATGATTTTCTCTGGTGTGCCCAACTGCTCCAGTCCGACGCTGTTAGCTTGAAAAGATTGAGTTATAATTTATGTTAAGTCGAAGGGGCATTACCAAAAATTTCTCTCTGTATGTTGCTATCTGCTTATGATTGGTCAACCTCATGCAGAGAAATAATATAAATCATATGAAGAAAAAAGCACCAAAAAGAACCAGTGTACCAAAAATACAAAGCTTAATTAGATAGACTTATATCCAAGAAGTATCGTTTCTCCTTGCGGAGATTGACATGCTAAGCATGCCGAGATGAGGAGACTTAAAGCCACAATGCTCTTCTGAGAAATATGCAAATTGTCTCTTCAGAGAGGAAGAGGACTAGAACTCTAGTGCCACCTATTGGAAGTAGCAATCCTAAAAGTCAATGTCGGCCCTTTAACAAACCTTGTCACAATACTTAGGATAAAAGCCAAACCAGAATCTCAATTTGCAGACACTGTGTTTTGGGGTATTGCCCCTCGTCAGTGCAAAGTGTGAGATGATCTGATTTGGCTGTGTGAGAGGCATCTGACCGATATCCAAGAAGTATCGTGTTAGATAGACATTAAAACACAAAATATAAAAACGCTTGGCATTTGCCACAGAACACCAGGATTGGCAAATTCGCCACTGGCGCCCTGTGCTCTTCACAGATGAAAGCAGGTTCACACTGAGCATATGTGACAGACGTGACAGAGTCTTGAGATGCCATGGAGAGCGATCTGCTGCCTGCAACATCCTTCAGCATGACCAGTTTGGCAGTGGGTAAGTAATGGTGTGGGTGGCATTTCATTGGAGGGTTGCACAGCCCTTCATGTGCTCGCCAGAGGTAGCCTGACTGCCATTAGTTACCGATATGAGATCCTCAGACCCCTTGTGAGACCATATGCCGGTTGGCCCTGGGTTCCTCCTAATCCAGGACAATGCCAGACCTTATATGGCTGGAGTGTGTCAGCAGTTCCTGCAAGATGAAGGCATTGAAGCTATGGACTGGTCCGCCCGTTCCCCAGACCTGAATCCGATTAAGCACATCTGGGACTTCATGCCTCGCTCCATCCACCAACATCACGTTGCACCACAGACTGTCCAGGAGTTGGCGGATGCTTTTATCCAGGTCTGGGAGGAGATCCCTCAGGAGACCACCTGCCGCCTCATCAGGAGCATGCCCAGGCGTTGTAGGGAGGTCATACAGGCACGTGGAGGCCAAACACATACTGAGCCTCATTTTGACTTGTGTTAAGGACATTACATTCCACTTTAATTTTTTGTGTGACTCCAAATCCAGGCCTCCAATAGTTAATAAATTTGATTTCTGTTGATGATTTTTGTGTGATTTGTAGTCAGCACATTTAACTTTGTACAGTACAAAGTATTCAATGAGAATATTTCATTCATTCAGATCTAGGATGTGTTATTTGAGTGTTCCCTTTATTTTTTTGAGCAGTGTATTAGTGTATATATATATATATATATATATATATTATATATATATTACACTATATACAGTACAGACCAAAAGTTTGGACACACCTTCTCATTCAAAGATTTTTCTGTATTTTCATGACTATGAAAATTGTAGAATCACACTGAAGGCATCAAAACTATGAATTAACACATGTGGAATTAAACATTATACCTTCAAAAAAGTGTGAAACAACTGAAAATATGTCTTATATTCTAGGTTCTTCAAAGTAGCCACCTTTTGCTTTGATTACTGCTTTGCACGCAGAAAAGGTGAACGGATGGACTCTACAGCCTGGTTCCCACCGTGAAGCATGGAGGAGGTGGTGTGATGGTGTGGGGGTGCTTTGCTGGTGACACTGTTGGGGATTTATATGTACAGTACAGACCAAAAATTTGGACACACCTCATTCAAAGATTTTTCTGTATTTTCATGGCTATGAAAATTGTAGAATCACACTGAAGGCATCAAAACTAAATTAACACATGTGGAATTATACATTATACTTTACAAAAAAGTGTGAAACAACTAAAAATATGTCTTATATTCTAGGTTCTTCAAAGTAGCCACCTTTTGCTTTGATTACTGCTTTGCTCGCAGAAAAGGTGAACGGATGGACTCTCCATGCCTGGTTTCCACCGTGAAGCATGGAGGAGGTGGTGTGATGTGTGGGGGTGCTTTGCTGGTGACACTGTTGGGGATTTATTCAAAATTGAAGGCATAATGTATCAGAATGACTACTACAGCATCTTGCAGCAGCATGCTATTCTATCCGGTTTGCGTTTAGTTGGACCATCATTTATTTTTCAACAGGACAATGACCCCAAACACACCTCCAGGCTGTGTAAGGGCTATTTGACCAAGAAGGAGAGTGTTGGGGTGCTACGCCAGATGACCTGGCCTCCACAGTCACCAGACCTGAACCCAATCGAGATGGTTTGGGGTGAGCTGGACCACTCACCGCTTCAATTTTGAATAAATCCCCAACTGGTCACCAGCAAAGCACCCCACACCATCACACCACCACACCACCTCCTCCATGCTTCACGGTGGGAACTCGGCATGTAATATCCATCCGTTCACCTTTTCTGCGTGCAAACCAGTAATCAAAGCAAAAGGTGGCTACTTTGAAGAACCTAGAATATAAGACATATTTTCAGTTGTTTCACACTTTTTTGTTAAGTGTAATGTATAATTCCACATGTGTTAATTCATAGTTTTGATGCCTTCAGTGTGATTCTACAATTTTCATAGTCATGAAAATACAGAAAATCTTTGAACGAGAAGGTGTGTCCAAACTTTTGGTCTGTACTGTATATACAGGGTGGTCCAAAAGTAGGTGGACAGAAAATAATAACATTTATTTTGATTTATATATAAAATTACCGTATATACTCATGTATAAGCCGACCCGTGATAAGCCGACCCCCCTAATTTTGTCACAAAAAACTAGGAAAACTTATTGACTCGCGTATAAGCCTAGGGTGAAAAATGATTATGCCCCCATATGATGCTCCACAGATTATGCCCCCATATGCTGCGCAGATTATGCCCAATATGCTCCACAGATTATGCCCCCATATGCTCCAGATTATGCCCCCATATGCTCCAGATTATGCCCCATATATTCCACAGATTATGCCCCCTATGATCCACAGATTATGCCCCCATATGCTCAAGATTAATTAAAAGCCCCCATATGTTCCACAGATTATGCCCCCATATGCTCCCATATGCTCCATATTATGCCCCCATATGTTCCTCAGTTTATGCCCCCATATGCTCCATATTATGCCCCCATATGTTCCACAGTTTGTGCCCCCATATGCTCCATATTATGCCCCCATATGTTCCACAGATTATGTCCCCATATGCTCCAGATTATGCCCCATATGTTCCAGATTATGCCCCCATATGTTCCTCAGTTTATGCCCCCATATGCTCCATATTATGCCCCCATATGTTCCACAGTTTGTGCCCCCATATGCTCCATATTATCCCCCATATGTTCCACAGATTATGTCCCCATATGCTCCAGATTATGCCCCATATGTTCCAGATTATGCCCCCATATGCTCCAGATTATGCCCCATATGTTTCACAACTTATGCCCCCATATGCTCCATATTATGCCCCATATGCTCCAGATTATGCCCCATATGTTCCACAACTTATGCCCCCATATGCTCCATGTTATGCCCCCATATTCTCCAGATATGCACCCATATGTTCCACAGTTTATGCCCCATATGCTCCAGATTATGCCCCCATATGCTGCACAATTATGCCCCATATGCTGCTGCTGCCAAAAAAAAAAAAATGACATACTCACCTCTCGTCGCTGGGGGCCAGGTGCCGGTGTCCTGAGCAGGCGGTGACACGGCGAGCTATGGGGGACAGGTGCCGGTGTCACCGCTCGCTCAGGACCCCGGCACCTGAGATATTTACCTGTCCCGTTCCACCGCTGCACGCTGCATCCTCGTCTGACTCCTCTGGCTGTGAATGATCTGGCAGGGGGCGGGTGCGCACTAACAACGTCATCGCGCCCTCTGCCTGATCATTCACAGCCAGAAGAGTCAGACGAGGACGCAGCGGTGGAACGGGACAGGTAAATATCGCTATACTCACCCCTTCCCGGCGCGTCACTCTCTGCAGCGTCTCCTCTTCTCCCGGCGGTCTCCGCAGCGCTTCCTTCCTACAGCGGTCACGTGGTACCGCTCATTAAAGTCATAAATATGTGCATATTCATGACTTTAATGAGCGGTGCCATGTGACCACTGTAGGAAGAAGCCGGAGATCGTTGGAGAAGCAGAGGGGCTGAAGAGACCGCGCCGGCGGAGGGGTGAGTATGATCCGACACCCCCGCTCCTCCTCCCCCGCCGACCCCCGTATATGACCCGTGTATAAGCTGAGAGGGGGATTTCAGCCCTAAAAAATGGGCTGAAAATCTCGGCTTATACACGAGTATATACGGTATATTTACTAACACAAGCATAACATTTTCCAAAGAGTCTGTGAAGAATGAAAAGTGGAATCTGATTGTTTGCTAAGAGCAACTGAGTGAGTTTCACTTTACACCATGCTTGATAAATCTCCCCCTTCATAACCCTATTACAAATACTGTCCACCTACTTTTGGACCACCCTGTATATATTTTTTTGCCTAAAATACAAAGCAAAAGTGTCATCTTTAAATTTGGGTCTTTTAAAGATCATTTCATCTTCAACTTCCTTAATTGTTCACAATAACAGTCATCTTGACCAGGGGTGCTCAAGTTTTTACATGCCACTCTAACTTCACTATTTGCAAACAATTTGACTTTCAGAGACAATATATCCTTTGTGTGAAGAAAATAGCTTTAAATAAAAATTACACTTGTGTTATTTTTTTGAATTATTATTTTTTACTGTATGTCCATTTTGTACAGTTTCTGAGACAAAGAGTGGGTCACTTATGAATTCAGAAGCCAAAAGATAGTTAAAACAAGTGTCAGATCTATCTCAACAAAAATTGTTTTCCCCAGTGATAACCCTATGCCCTAATAGACCACAGTCAGTTACAAGGAGTAAAACATCAGTAACAGAGGCATAGTTAGGGTTTTGGTTTGGGGGGGCAAACTTCTGAGTGGGCCCCTAATCAGGTAACCTTGATTACAACTAGGTGATGCACCCAAATTGTGTGAATAGGAGAAACTCAGCAGATGACCGGGCTGTTGCTGAAAATAATCTCTATACAAAGATCAACATTGATATTACTGCCATATAGGCAGTGGTAGATACCAGTCCTACAGAACATATAAGTGATTACAGCACAGTTATAAATGGTGACTTACAGAGGATATTATTTCTAGTGGAATTGTTCACTTTTCCCGTCTTTTCCATCTGTCCCAGACCGTCATGACAACTTTTTCCATCTTCGACTCGGCTGCAGAGATTACAACAAGGACCCATTTCACTTCTCATATTTTCAGCACCGTCCCCATCCATCCCCAACCCGCACAAACTCCTTATCCTGCTGATACCCCAATACTGAGCCGCTGCTGCCGTATATGCCCCTATTATTGCACCTATTACTCTGTGGTTCTGTGTGACTGTGTATGGTAAAACAAACCTCTAAAATATAGTAATGCCATGTGTAAGTACCCTGGAAAACAGTTCCCACATAATGCCCTGTGTGCCCTTTTGACAGTCATAATAACCTGAGTTTACCTAAAACAATAAGTGCCCACTTTACATTTAATGATCTGAGTCTCCCCCGCACAGCTCCCCTGCACAGTATGATGCTCGCCTATGCATAATATAATGCCCCCTTACAGTACAGTACCACCCACACAGTATAGTAGCCCCCTCACTGTAATCCCCACACAGTATGATGACCCCCTAGATAGCCTCCATATAGCATAGTGCACCCTATAGTTCTCATTATAGAATAATGCACTCCCTATAGGCCTCTATATAGTATAATGTGCTCGCCATAGAACTCCATATAGTATAATGAACTCCTCATAGGCCTCTATAGTATGATCATTTCCCCGTAGGCAGACTCTATATTGTATAATGCAGCCTCAGTGGCCAGACTCTATATAGTATAATCCACTCCCCATAGGCAGACTCTATATAGTATAATGCACTCCCCATAGGCAGACTCTATACAGTATAATGCACTTACCATAGGCAGACTCCACATGGTATAATGCACTCCCCATAGGCAGACTCTATAGGCAGGCTCTATATTATATAATGCACCCCTCATAAGCCTCTAGAATATAATGTACCCTTCGTAGGCCTCTAGAGTATAATGCACTCCCTATAGGCAGACTCTATATTGCATATTGCACCCCATAAAAAAATAATAAACACATTACTCACCACTCCTCCTCATTCCCCTGCTGTTCCGTGCGCCCGCATATCTCAGGATAGTGGGTGGCAAGTAGTGACGTCGTCGCGCCTGCTGTCATTGTCTGCATCATTGACGTCAGATGCAGAGAGGGATTTATGGGAGAGGGAGCATGATGCTCTGACTCTCATCAATGCGGTCAACTGTATCGGTATTCAGCCAGTACAGTTGAACTTGCTATGAAGGCCAAGGGAGCCTGGGGCTGGCACTGGGCCCCTCCTCCTGCTCAGGGACCCCATAGTGGCCGGGTGGCAGAGCTGGAAGATCAAGTTTCCCTGCTCTGCTGCAGAGTGTAACTGTATGGGCACCAATACAGTTACAGTAGCGTAGCTCTGGGTGAGCCCCTCATAGCAGAGGGCCCGGGGCGACTGCCCCATCTGCCCTCCAGTAACTACTCTACTGAACAGTAATAGTGAATAAAATAAACATAAGTGAAGTTTACACTATTCTTGCACATTACTATAAACCCTGGAAGCACCAGAGTGAAATAATGGAAATGACGACTTTGTATTGCGTTACAAGTAGGATTTGTTAATCTGGATTCCTGACCCTCATTGAATTAAAAAAATACACGGCTGTAGTCCTGAATCCTGTCATTTTCATTTATAGCTGTATCATTACAAGGAAAAAGTCTGAGGGAATCCTTTCCTACTGGACAATTTTCAAAGACTGATTTGGTAACTAAATGCTATTGCAGTTGTGCCAGAAGTCTGCAATTCATAATTACCAATTTCAATTCTTCGAAATGAAAGCAAACGTAACTATATAAAGAGAAATTGGGGATAAATCTGTCCTGAATAATCTCTGAAGGGAATGGGCTGCAGAAGCAATGGTGTTTTGGCAGACATCACAAAGACTTGTAGAAATTTGTTTTTGCTTTCTGTTCTCTGTCCTGTCTTGCTCGTTTCTGTTCTCTTTTTTTCCTCATTCTTAAGAAGAAACAAAAAGGAAAAAGCTGTTATTTGCAAACAAAGAACAACAGTAAATAGAAAAGATACTTATATTTGGGACAATATTATCATTTTAATAATGTTATCATTGTTTCTTTTATTAACACCGTTCTTTCTGATACCAAAGAAACACATGGCATCTGTTAAGAAAGCTGAAAAAATCTTGCAAGGATGTCCACTGACTTTCAACCTAATAGGAATTAATTTTGTACTTGTCAGGTCTTCTTATATTTTATAGAATAGAAGGGGAGATACTCTAAGAACTATTATTTATTACACAGAGCTCAGCATAAATGAGTACACCCCAACAGATTTGTCAGAAAACCATTTAGTTTCCTTTCTGAATCAACATTTTCTATGAGATCTCAAAATATTCCAACAAATGTTGGCTAACGATTGCAAACAAGATTGCAGACTGATCAGTGGCTATTTAATTGCGTGTTTGCGGAAGGAAAAGTTACCAACAAGCATGTTGTGACCTATCGATGATGGAAAAGAATATGAAACTGTAGATATGTCAATTGTAAACTCTTGTGATCTCAAAGCCAGTAAGAACTATCAAGTACCTCAGTACTCAGCAGAAATTATCAAACCCCAACAGATTTGTCAGAAAACATTTAGGCTATGTGTACACGTTGAGTAAATGGATGAAAAAATTCTAGCACCTTTTCTGCATCTCTTAACAGGAAAAATTTAGCATCAAAAACTTGTACTTTTGCCGCGAGTTTGAGGCGTTTTTGCCCTGCGCCTTTGATTGATTTGAGAGAAGTGAATAGTGAAAAACGCTGGCAAAAAACGCACAGAGAATTGATATGTTGAATATTATTTTCTGCCCGAAATCTGCAAGCCAAAAATTAGCAACTTGTGCATAATTGTCAAGGCACTGTTGCAGCGCTAGAGGCTCCTTCTCTTTTCCTAAAGCTTGAGGTGCCCTAGCTATCACTGTTCCCCTGATTAGTTTTAATGGTGAAGATGTGGGGGTCATGTGCCTTGCTAAGCTCCTAAATAAGCCCTTATCTGTCTCCTACCCCACCAAGGAAAGTGGGGAGTTGTAGTGTAGAAGAATACACAAACAAGACTAACATGGGAAGACATAAAGGGATGAATGAAAATACCAATTATACAAATATGCACTCACAAACAACAGAGTGGAACACCGGGAAGTAAAGGAAGGAAAAACCAAATAGGAGAGGATGAGAATATGCACATAGACTAATCACCAGGCAACAGTCTTCTGAACAACCTTCCAAATGCCTCCTCAAACAACCAACACTTCCAACGCCACACCAGGCAATATGAAATTAACACTGTCAATTCCTGGTTGCCAGAGGCAAGTATATATAGCAGAGGGGAGTGGCAAAACCTAAACAGCTGAGACCATCAAAGCAGGAAAGCATCAGGAGCTCTCAACTGAACAGATTAACACTTGCACTGCTAGAAGAAACCTGCACCATTTAATATGATGGTGAAGTGCTTCTCATCAGTGCAGTTGTACGTGAAATCAACCACCGCAGTCTTCTGAGCCTCTGTGTCGCAGTAAACCCGTGACAATGACATTTAAGGTTTCTCATTCACTTTGCTAACATCAGGTTTTGCTTCACGTTTTGTTAACAGTTAATAGTGTTTTTTCAGAATCAACATTTTCTAAAGGATACAATACTATAAAATACTTACACAAATGTGCAAACAATATTTGTTACTTTTCACACTCCAAAAAATTAATTCGAAATCATGTTGTAAAAATTAGTACACCCTAATGAAAGTCTCAAGACCTTGTCCCATTTCATGCTGTCAGCAAGAGCGCCACATGGAAGAGAAATGTCATAAGACCTGATAAAGAAAATAATTTCTTTACACAAGAAAGGTGAAGGCTACAAGCAGATCAGCAAAGCTGTATCAGTCAGAATACTGTAGTTAAAAGTGATACAAAAATGTAACGAAGATAGAACTTCAACTATCTCGCAAGGATGTCCAGGCCGACCACGAACGTTAACACTAAACAAGAGCATCTTCTTGTGAGAAAAGTTGAATAAAATCAACATACAATTTCACTGCAGTTAGCTAAAGAAGTAGCAATAATAGAAAAATGAATTTACAACTCATCAAAAATGAACGCCAGTTTTAGCATTTAGGTAAATGTTGTAAGCAGATCATTTTATTGTGTGCAGGCAATCCAAAAATAAAGAAGACGTTTCAGTCCTACAATGACCTTCATTAAAAGGGGGGAAGGCAAAAAGCCAACAAGGACAATCAAATAGTCCATGATTGTGAATACAATTACATTATTAAATACTGATATCAGGCATGAATAGGCAAGGGTTAAAAGTAGACATACATATAAAGCTATACATGCAGGGGGCACATGGGACCATATGGGCAAATAATATTGTCTGTACACGTAATTTTTATATTGCTCATATTGACTTATGAATATAGGTAGAAGCACAGTCAACAATAGAGTTGCTGCTGCTGGGTTGTTGCCCTCCAACAGCACCCTCCACATCTCCTGGTGTACTAGCCTGTCTCCTGGTAGCGCCTCCAGCCTCTGGACACTACGCTGACAGACACAGCAAACCTTCTTGCCACAGTTTGCATTGATGTGCCATCCTTGATGAGCTACACTACGTGAGCCACTTGTGTGGTTTGTAGTGTCTATCTCATGCTACCACGAGTGTGAAAGCACAACCAACATTCAAAAGTGACCAAAACATCAGCCAGAAAGCATTGGTACTGAGATGTGTTCTGTGGTCCCCACCTGCAGAACCACTCCTTTATTGAGTGTGTCTTGATAATTGCCAATAATTTCCATCTGTTGTCTATCCATTTGCACAACAGCATGTGAAATTGATTGTCAATCAGTGTTGCTTCCTAAGTGGACAGTTTGATTCCACAGAAGTTTGATTTACTTTGAGTTATATTCTGTTGTTTAAGTGTTCCCTTTATTTTATGAGCAGTGTATGCATAGGAAACTGTAAATGGTCCTGTAAAAGATTAATAGCTGCTGATTAAAAAAACAGATTGCATACAGACAGCACACGGATGACAGATGTGAAAAAATCATCTCATTTTCTCAGATGTGAATGGGACCGATTATTTATACGTAAGTGTGAGCAAGCGCTTACTATATTGTACAGATTTTACTTGGAGATTGGCATTATGCCAACAATTGAGCCCTTATTGAGCTTTTGTATTCCAAAATTATAGCACTGAATTTCTGAAGTTTATGTTGGCATGTGTTCTCTGTGAAAACAAATTAAACACAAACACATTTCAGCAAAGACGGGTTCAGTAGCAAAATAAATTTACATTGGGCTTGGAGCTATTTATAACATTAGTGTCCTTCTACTCGACATATCGGTACCCACTGATGTAGAATCATGAAGTCATAAAATTACTGTATATAATCTATGGTATGATATTTCCTAATATCATTTTCCCCATTTGCTAAGATGGTGTAATTTTCCATCAAATCATTACATTTTCTTTAATTTGATTTTGACCACTTTGCAAGCTATGTACTACATGAACATAAATATACAGTATGAGCAACTTTGGAACGTTATTTAAAGGGCTTTTTTATATTTGCTTAACTTTTGCAATTTGCTTAACTTTACCTGAAATATCGTTGCTTTTCTCCTTTTCCAAAAGCTCTATTGAAGGGTTTTTAACAATATTGGGGAGGAGGGAAGTAGAAAGTGATGTAGATGTACAGTAGCAATACGATAGGGAATAACAATCGTGTAGCAAAAATATTACACAATGTAACATGGGAAATTCAGAATTGCATTTACAACAATTAATCAAAAACATAACAGTGTTGGTAGTATGAAATACATAGAGAATAGCATGTACAAAAACGTTTATGCAAGTCAGACAAAATACATATTCATATTCGAAATTGTGTACGGGATGTACAACATGAACAAACATAACAAAATTAGGAGTTGTGCCGAAAGGGGAGAGGAGAGGGAAAAGAAGGAAGGGGGGAGGGATTTAAGGGATGTTTTTATGCCAATATGACCATTTGCTGAGGTATTTTGAGTGGTAGTTATTAGCCAAGGCAAATCTGAGTTCAAATGTTTCGTGGAGGGAGATTTGATTTATTAGATCATCGAAATTTGGAGGGGTTTGATCTTTCCATTTGAAAGCAATGGCTTTCTTTGCTTCTTGCAGGATGTGGATGATTAATGCTCTGAGGCCTGGGTTCAGGGATTCAAGGTCAAAGGATTGCAAGGCCAATTGTGGAGTGAGGTCGATGGTCTGATTAGAGATTTTGTTGATGAATAGGGATATTCGCGACCAGAAGTGTTGTAGGGTTGGACAGGACCAGAACATATGCAACAAGTTACCTTTGAGACAGCAGTTTTTCCAACACAATGAGGAGTTGGAGGGGTTTACTTGGGTGAGTCTGGAGGGTGTATAATACTATCTTGAGATGACCTTCGAGTAGGACTCAAGGAGCGCCATTGAAATGTTGGAGGCGTAGGTGAAGGCGAGAGCGTCTTCCCATTTTTCTGGCGATGGAGGGAGATTGAGGTCGTTTTCCAACTTTTTCATACTAGGGTTAATTATTAGATCTGTGTCATGGTTAAACCAATTATAGATGTATCTGTGACTCCAGAAAATATTATGGATGGGTTTATTCAGGAGATTTGTTCAGGCTTCGGAAAGTTGTGGTTTTTTGGTCAGGAAAGGGTGGACTTTATCTTTTAGTAACAGATATTCAATGAACATTTGTGAGGGTAGGTTAAACTTCTTTTTTATGTCTTTGAAGGGCAGGAAGTGATCCCCTTGCGAAATATCGCCCACGTTTTTGATATTGTATTGTTGCCACGTGGAGGGGAGAGTGTTGTGAATGTGTTTGAGATGAGTTCTGAGCAGAGGCTCCCTCTGGTGGTTACAAGCGGTACTAGTGAGAATTGTGAGGACTGGGAATCAGGTGTTACTGATTGGTCTTATTTAAGGGAATCATTTTCCCATCAGGGTTGCCGGTGATCAATTGTTCTGGTCTGAATCCTTCTTTCCAGTTTCCCTTGTAGCCTGCTGTGTCGTGTCTGCATCTCCTGCTATCAGATAAGACAATTTCTTATTTTGTGTTTTTGCTTTATTTTTGCATTTGGTCCTGCACTTCTGTGGGGCCCTTCTGGGTCCCCTCCGGGGGCTTTTGCCCTCTCAGTTTAGTTCAGCCACTGTGTTTTGTACTTTTGCTTTTTCCAGTTTTTTCAGTGGCTGCTGTTTTTGTTACACCAGAGAACTAATTTAGGTGGTAGAGGTCGTGTGATCTCAGGTGATTTTGAAATTAGTAGAGTTGGTGTTTTTCAGGGTTTTCTGGGATTGCAGTAAGTACCCTTCCTGTCCTTTTCTATTTAGATAGTTTGGGCCCCAGCGTTTGCTCATACTATTTTCTTTCTGTGTCAGTATTTCCTCTTGTCTAACCGCCATTATATGTTTGGGGGCTTTCTATTATCTTTGGGGTTCTGCTACGGGGCAGATAGCTTTCCTATTTCTATCTTTAGGTGTAGTTAGTTTCTCAGGCTGTGACGAGGCGTCTAGGACCAACGTAGGAACGCTCCACGGCTGCCTCTAGTTGCGGTGGTTAGTCAGGGTACTGCAATCTCATAGATTCCAACTGCTCTGGTGTATTTCCTTTTTTGCCTGCACTCCTCAGCTACCATAACATAACAGGAGAGGCTGATGGAGACTTTTGAAAATCAGGGAGAGTGAATTTTTTTCCATAATTTTGGAATTTGGGAGGACAGATTTTAAACGATGGAGCTTTTTCCAAACTTGAAGAGATGCCAGGAAAATGGGGTGAGAAGCTGCTTTTCTCCTAAGTCAGTGCTGTATTCTTTATAGAACTGCAGTAAAGATTAGAGATGAGCGGTGTTCGAAGCAAACTGTTCACCAATTTCAAATTCGAGCTGTTTTGGGCGGTGTTCGAGCCGTTGGACGAACCCGAACGATTTTGAAAAAATCCGGCTGTTTGAGGTTATGTTCGATAACTGTTGGTGCACCTAAATCATCACTGGATTTTTTCACAGTAATGCTGAGAATCACTGTTAATACACAGTTTGAGTGTACAGCGGGGCGAGGGGAGGGGCATGGGGTGGATTTCTGCAGAAATAATGAAGATCTCCATTTTTTTTTCTCTTTCCTGCATTTCCAGTGGGTGGTGCAGTCTGTCAGCCTATCAGCAATGCCCACACGAAGCGAAGTGCTTTTTTTCACACAAGGGCATGTGTCATTAGCTGTGTATGTCACATGTCCTTGCCCTATAAGACCCAGCCATTTCCCCCCTCGCCACCATTTTCTCACTGCTGCAGCACAGTGTTAGACGGCACTGCTGCTGCTGTTAGCGCTATCTTTGCAACAGTGACTGTGAAGCGAATTTGCAGTTAGACAAGAAGGTTTAGGGAGTAGGGAGGGACTAGTTTGTAAGTGCAGCCCTTTTAAGGGCTAGGTTACAGCAGTTCCTAGCACTTTTAGCAGGCAGGTCTGTGCTCTATATAGACAGCTAGGTCAACTTGGGAGTAGTGACTATTTGTAATTGCAGCCCTTTTGAGGGCTAGGTTACATCAGTTGCTATCACTTTTTGCCAGCTCCACCAGCGTTGAAATACTCATAATTTTTGGCTGCATCTTGCCTGTAATATAATTGTGAGCATAGTAGCAGTCTGTGGTACTCATTGTATTAGGCCATCTATACAAAGCTCCACCAGCGTTCAAAAAAAAAAGATTTTTTTATCTGCATCTTGCTTGGACAATAATTTTGGGCATAGTAGCAGTGTGTGGTACTCATTCTAATAGGCCATCTATACAAAGCTCCACCAGCGTTAAAAAAAAAAAGATTTTTTATCTGCATCTTGCCTGGACAATAATTTTGGGCATAGTAGCAGTGTGTGGTACTCATTCTATTAGGCCATCTATACAAAGCCCCACCAGAGTTAAAAAAAAAAAAGAATTTTTATCTGCATCTTGCCTCGATAATAATTTTGGGCATAGTAGCAGTGTGTGGTACTCATTCTATTAGGCCATCTATACAAAGCTCCACCGACGTTGAAATAAATAATAATTTTTATCGGCATCTTGCCTGGACAATAATTTTGGGCATAGTAGCAGTGTGTGGTACTCATTCTATTAGGCCATTTATACAAAGCTCCACCAGCGTTCAAAAAAAAAAAGAATTTTTATCTGTATTTTGCCTGGACAATAATTTTGGGCATAGTAGCAGTGTGTGGTACTCATTCTATTAGGCCATCTATACAAAGCTCCACCAGCGTTCAAAAAAAAAAAGAATTTTTATCTGCATCTTGCCTGGACAATAATTTTGGGCATAGTAGCAGTCTGTGGTACTCATTGTATTAGGCCATCTATACAAAGCTCCACCAGCGTTGAAATACTCGTAATTTTTTGCTGCATCTTGCCTGTAATATAATTGTGGGTATAGTAGCAGTCTGTGGTACTCATTGTATTAGGCCATCTATACAAAGTTCCACCAGAGTTCAAAAAATAAAGAATTTTTAGCTGCATCTTGCCTGTAGAATAATTATGGGCATAGTAGCAGTGTGTGGTACTCATTCTATTAGGCCATCTATACAAAGCTCCACCAGCGTTCAAAAAAAAAAGAATTTCTATCTGCATCTTGCCTGGACAATAATTTTGGGCATAGTAGCAGTGTGTGGTACTCATTGTATTAGGCCATCTATACAAAGCTCCACCAGCGTTGAAATACTCATAGTTTTTTGCTGCATCTTGCCAGTAATATAATTGTGGGCATAGTAGCAGTCTGTGGTACTCATTGTATTAGGCCATCTATACAAAGCTCCACCAGCGTTGAAATACTCATAATTTTTTGCTGCATCTTGCCTGTAATATAATTGTGGGCATAGTAGCAGTCTGTGGTACTCATTGTTTAGGACATCTATACAAAGCTCCACCAGCGTTGAAATACTCATAATTTTTTGCTGCATCTTGCCTGTAATATAATTGTGGGCATAGTAGCAGTCTGTGGTACTCATTGTATTAGGCCATCTATACAAAGCTCCACCAGAGTTGAAATACTCATAATTTTTTGCTGCATCTTGCCTGTAATATAATTGTGGGCATAGTAGCAGTCTGTGGTACTCATTGTATTAGGCCATCTATACAAAGCTCTACCAGCATTGAAATACTCATAATTTTTTGCTGCATCTTGCCTGTAATATAATTGTGGGCATAGTAGCCGTCTGTGGTACTCATTGTATTAGGCCATCTATACAAAGCTCCACCAGCGTTGAAATACTCATAATTTTTTGCTGCATCTTGCCTGTAATATAATTGTGGGCATAGTAGCAGTCTGTGGTACTCATTGTATTAGGCCATCTATACACAGCTCCACCAGCATTGAAATACTAAGAATTTTTTGCATCTATCGTTTTTTGTGCAAACAACTCCAGAGTTGTTAATTAGGTAACCACCAAAATGAGTGGCAAAAGGCCTGCTGCTGGTGGAAAGGGGAATAGGCGTGTTGGGAAGGGAAAAAAATGTTGTGTCCGTGGGGTAGGTGTTAAAGCAACAGTAACATCTGCAGAAGAAAGACCATCTTCCAGCCAAACTAAGATGTCTACTTCTTTTAGTGGACAATGTGGTACGATCCCTTTCTTACGGGCACGCCCATCGCTACAAATTCCAGATAAGGCACATAAACAGCAGGTGCTTCAACAGATATCAAGTGCTCCTTTAAGTCGGCTCTCCTCCACCTCAACTTCAACATCACAAAAACTCCAGTCCTCAGAGGTGTCACCCCAGTCACACTTGCTTCCTCACAGCTCCCAAGTCTCCAGCTGCCCGTCTCCAGATAAGGCACAAAAGCAGCAGGTGCTTCAACAGATATCAAGTGCTCCTTTAAGTCGGCTCTCCTCCACCTCAACTTCAACATCACAAAAACTCCAGTCCTCAGAGGTGTCACCCCAATCGCACTTGCTTCCTCACAGCTCCCAAGTCTCCAGCTGCCCGTCTGAGTATGGGGTAGAACAGATGGTTGAGTCTGCAGAGCTGTTTACTCATACTATAGCCTGGGAATCAGAGGTCGTCTCCACAGCTTCTGTGAATCCAAACGAGGAAATGATCTGCACTGATGCCCAGAATGTTTATGAGTCGGATCCAGGACCAGATTAAGAAGGTTCAGAGAATAATGTAGACCCTCGTTCCCAAACTGTAACTCCTGTTGGTGGAGACAATGAGGAAGACCATGATGAGACTCAAATACCTGATTTGAGCGACAACTTGAGTTTTGTGTCAGGGCAACAAGAGGTTGGCTCTGAGGACGACGGGTGTGAGAACACACAGGGTGATGATGACGAGGTTGCAGATCCCACTTACTGTCAACCCACAGTCAGACAGTCGATGAGGTCAGCAGAGGAGGTGGAGGAGGATTCGAGTGACGACGAGGTCAGGGTGAACCTTCCTTGACAGAGAAGTAGTACTGGAAGCACGTCACCAACTGCATCCTCAACCACAACTCTGCCTCTGACCACAAGTCAAGGTGGCTCTTCAGGTCGCATGGGTTCTAAGCCTTGCATAGCCTGGGCATTTTTTAACATTGATAAGGATGACCCAACTCGTGTTATCTGTAACATTTGTGACCAAAAGCTAAGTAGAGGCCAAAAAATCCATAGTTTGAGTACTTCATGCATGAACCGTCACATGGATATGAAGCATAAGTTGCAGTGGCAAGCTCACTGTGCTACAATGCGGCCTAGCGGGCCGGCCCAACCACCATTTGCCCCATCTTGTGCATCCGCGACTGTGGCCTCTTCATCCTCTGTGACTGGGGGGACAGCAGTCAGACCTGTTTTGAGACTCAGACCTGGAACCTCTTTACCCACAACAGCCAGTCTGATTGGCAGGTCATCAGTTCATTTGGAAGTGGAAACACCAGCTGGTGTTGAGCGCTCTCCGACATCGAGAGCACCACCTTTGGATCAAGGCAACCTAACTTTTGCGCCTGCATCTTCCTCACAGACCGTCAGTTGTCCGGGGACACCCTACTCAACCCCGTCTACGCACAAACAGCCAGCCCTCGGTCCCTCAGATGTGGACAAGTAAAAGACCATTTCCTCCTAGCCATGAGAAAGCTAAGAGGTTGAATTTCACCATCTGCAAGCTCTTGGCTACAGAAATGCTGCCTTTCCGCCTTGTGGACACAGAGGATTTTCGAGACCTTATGTCCGTTGCAGTGCACCAGTACCAGATGCCCAGTCTGCACTACTTCTCAAAGAAAGGTGTGCCTGTGCTCCACCAGCATGTGGCACACAACATCACCGCTTCTTTGAGAAACTCAGTGTGTGACAGGGTGCATTTCACAACAGACACTTGGACGAATAGGCATGGACAGGGGCGTTACATGTCGCTGACTGGGCACTGGGTAACTATGGTGACAGCAGGACAAGGGGCTGCTGTCCAAGTAATGCCGTGCCCACGAGTTGTGCATCAATCCTCTTTATCTCGAAGTTCCTCCACTGCTTCTGCCTCCTCAACCTCCTCTCGGTCCTCCACCTGCACCCAAAGCCTGTCTGGTCATGCCACGGGCTTTCTAACTGCGCAGAAGGGATCCTGCGCATCTCCTTGCTATGCTGGCAGAAGGGCTCAACGTAATCAGGCGGTTTTTACGTTGAAATGTCTGGGAAATGTGAGTCATACAGCTAAGGAGTTGTGGTCAGCTCTGGAGAACCAGATTCATGAATGGTTGTCTCCACTGGACCTGCAACCAGGGAAGGCCGTGTGCGACAATGCCGCAAACATGAGTGCGGCCCTTTGCAGGGGTAATGTCACATACATGCCTTGTATGGCTCACGTGTTGAACCTGGTTGTCCAGCAATTTTTAGCCCACTATCCCGGACTACATGGCCTTCTGCAGAGGGCACGGTCGCTGTGTGCTCACTTCCGTCGTTTGCATCCCACAGCTCAGCGACTTACATCTCTATAGAAGTCGTTGGGTCTGCCACTTCACCGGCTAAAATGCGATGTGCCAACACGGTGGAATTCAACTCTGCACATGTTGCAGCGACTGTGGCAGCACCAACAAGCCCTGGTGCAATACATTCTGAATTATAGCCTGGGCCAAAGAGATCCAGAGGTGGGGAAAATCACGCTGGAGCGGTTGTCTCAGATCAGGGACCTATGCACCCTTCTGCACAGTTTTGAAATGGCCACGAAGATGTTTAGTGCTGACGATGCCATTATCAGCATGACTATTCTGGTGATTTACATGCTGGAGCAGATATTAAACAGAATTCAGAGTCAGGTGGTGGAACAAGAGGAGGTGGAGGAAGTAGAGGAGGAGGAGTTGTATGCGGAAGGGCTAACATCTGCAAGGTCCAGACGGTCGGCAGCACCAAGGCGGCTGGCATGGGAGGGTGGGGGAGAGGGATTAACCAGGGCGCATGGTAGCAGCCAAACTAGTAAGGAAGGTGAAGGAGCCCAGGAAGAAGTGGAGGACGAACTAGTGATGGGCATGGAAGACTCATCAGAGGAGGGAGACCTTGATCACATTTCTGTTGTGCGAGGTTGGGGGGAGAGGGCAGAGGAAGGAAGCATGATTCGTACCTCGCCACCAACACAACAGGGACTTGATGCTCCTGGATGCGCAAGACAAATGAGTGCCTTCTTGGTGCACTACCTGCAACATGACCCTCAAATTGTCAGAATTCGAAATAATCCTGACTACTGGGTAACCACACTGTTAGATCCCCGGTACAAAAGTAAATTTGCCGAAATAATTCCTGCCATAGAAAGGGATTCACGCATGCAGCAGTATCAGCAGAGACTGTTGCAGAATCTTACATGTGCTTTTCCACAAAACACCAGTGGTGCACGTAGTGAATCTCACAGTTCTAACTTGCCAACCGTGGGACTGTCGAGTCTTCAGCACTTCAAACCGTAACAGAAACACAGTATCTGCTGGTGTTAACAGCAATTTTGCGGAATCCTTTCATCAGTTTTTTAGCCCATCCTTTGCAAGGCCACAGGAGACTAGAAGTCAGACACATAGTCAACACCTAGAGACGATGGTACAGGAGTATCTCCAACTGAACATCGAAGCCATGACTGTGTCACTGGACCCTTGGGCTTCCAATCTGGATAAATGGCCGGAGCTCGCCACTCACGTCTTGGAGATCTTGTCATGCCCCGCAGCCAGCGTTCTCTCTGAACGTGTGTTCAGCGCTGCTGGTGGTGTGCTGACAGATAAGCGCACGCGGCTGTCCACTGAGAATGTAGACAGACTCAAGTTCATAAAGATGAACAAATCATGGATCTGCAAGGACTTTTCTACCCCTGTGTCATCCTGGGGAGAGTAAAAGCTTGAGGATTTGGTAAAATCACCTCACCAACCGTTTTAAGCTTTCAAATTACTAATAATTTTTAGCTGCATCTAGGCCGGAAAATAATTTTGGGCCTGTAGCAGTGTGTGGTACTCATTCTATTAGGCCCTCTATACTAAGCTCCACCAGCTTTCAAATTAATACGAATTTTTAGCTGCATCTTGCCTGGAAAATAACTTTGGGCCTGCAGCAGTGTGTGGTACTCATTCTATTAGGCCATCTATACTAAGCTCTACCAGCTTTCAAATTAATAATAATTTTTATCTGCATCTTGCCTGGACAACAATTTTGGGCCTGTAGCATTGTGTGGTACTCATTGTATTAGGCCATCTATACTAAGCTCCACCAGCTTTCAAATTAATAATAATTTTTGTTCTCTCTGAACGTGTGTTCAGCGCTGCTGGTGGTGTGCTGAGTCTGACAGATAAGCGCACGCGGCTGTCCACTGAGAATGTAGACAGACTCACGTTCATAAAGATGAACAAATCATGGATCCGCAAGGACTTTTCTACCCCCGTGTCATCCTGGGGAGAGTAAAAGCTTGAGGATTTGGTAAAATCACCTCACCAACTGTTTTAAGCAACTCTGGGGCAAGTGATGCAACTTAAGTGGTGTCTGTGCCCCAAATTTTTGGAAAAAATGGAGACTCTTTTTGGAGTCCCCTTGCTGTGTTTTACGTGACGTTGGCATCATCAATTACAGGTGGATTGGGTCTTTCCCCACCCCCCTTTTAACCGTAAGAAACTACATATACTATGGCTTGGGGTAACACAGATGGTTGAGTGTGAAGAGCTGTCTACTCATACTATAGCCTGAGAATCAGAGGTCTGCTCCAAAGCTTGAGTGTCTGCTAGTCAGAGGAGTAGCCACCGGCTGTAGATCTAATTACAAATTTTTAACTGCATCTAGCCCAGAAAATAATTTTAGGCCTAGTAGCAGTGTCTGCTAGTCAGCGTAGTAGCCACCGGCTGTAGATCTAATTACAAATTTTTAACTGCATTTAGCCCAGACAATAATTTTGGGCCTAGTAGCAGTGTCTGCTAGTGAGCGAATTAACCCAGCTGTTAAGCAAGCTACACCACCTGTACTTTGGACACTTAATTTTTTCAAAGGAAATGCTTTGGGCCCCCGGGACAATCAGTGAAGAGCATCGGGGAGGCACCCCAAGGCACAGGGGCTGTGACTGGCGGTAGGACGCCTTGCGGTAGACCGCCAGGCTCGATCCTTATAAAAGCTTTTTAACTGCAGCAGCTCTACTGGAGCTGGAATTACCGTGGCTGCTGGCATGAGACTTTCCCTCCAATAGATCCTTGTAAAAGGATTTAAAGTGTACTCATTCAAATTAGAGAGACAATTTTAATTAAAAAGATTAGACCTGCCTCCACCTCAGGGGGGCTCGCTCGACCCACCAGCGGACAGGCATCAGTATTGGGAGGGGGGGCCGTCAGGGTCCACCGCAGGTCTGGAACAAACCCGGCAACACGGAGGTCACACGGGCAGGAACGGATTGGCCGTGTCGGCATCGCACTTTTTTGGTTTTAGAAGGGCATGACATGCCTATATCTGTGTCTCCCCCTCCTTTTACTCCTCCACCTCTTTTCTTTTCGCATGACTATATGTACTTGTCACTTTTCCATGTGTTAGTTGTGTCTTCTGAGTAGTGTTGAGCGATACGATACCGCAAGTATCGGGTATCGGCCGATATTAGCTCTATCGGCCTTTCGATACTTAGTTCCGATATTTTCGTCTTATCGGATACCGGAATCGGGATTGTCACTGTCACTGTCAGTGTCCGTCGGTCGGGTCTGTCAGGAGTCAGCGGCACTTACCTGGCAGAAGATCTCCGGCGGTCACGGGCTGGACTGCTTCATGGCCGCCATCATCTTTCCCCGGCGTCACATGCAGTTTCTCGCGATAACTGCAGTGACTGCTGGGTAATCCCGGCCGTAAAGCAGTCAGTCCGATGACGTCACCGCCGGGGAAGCAGGTAATCAGCTGTGCTGCGTCGCGATGACAGGCTCTGCCTGTCATTGCGATGTAGCAGAGCTGGATCGTCGTGGGACTGTCGTTACTATGGACTGCGTCGGACAGGTGGTATACTGTTGGTTTGTTTTTTTTCTTTTTTTACAGGAGATCGATGGCGTCGCAGGAATGAGTGTATAATAAAATTAATGAAAACTGTGTTGTCTCTTTTATTTCATTAAAAGACTTTTTTCTTGCTTTGTCTTTTTTTTATACATTTAATAACTTTGGGATTAATAATGGATCGGTGTCTTATTGACACCTCTCCATTATTAACCGGGCTTACTGTCACCGTGCATTCAACGTGACATTAACCCCTTATTACCCCACTTGCCACCGCTACAGGGCAGTGGGAAGAGCCGGGTAAAGTGCCACAATTGGCACATCTTTTGATGCGCCAAATGTGGGGCTGCTGTAGCCTGGTATTATCAGGCTGTTGAGGGCCAAAATCCATGGGCCTTGACAGTCTTTTAATACCAGGCCGCAGCAGTCTGCATTTTACTTGGCTGGTTAACAAAAATAGGGGGACCCCTACGCCGTTTTTTTTTCGAGGGGATCCCCTATTTTTGTTAACCAGCCAAGCTAAGCAGACTGCTGTGGCCTGGTATTATCAGGCTTGCAAGGTCCATGGATATTGGATCCTTACCAGCCTGAAAAACCAGGCCTCAGCGGTCTGCTTCATCTGGCTGGTTAACAAAAATAGGGGGGACCCCACGCCAATTTTTTTCGAGGGGATCCCCTATTTTTGTTAATCAGCCAAGATATGCAGACTGCTGTGGCCTGGTATTATCAGGCTGGCAAGGTCCATGGATCTTGGCTCCTTAACAGCCTGAAAATCCAGGCCTCAGCGGTCTGCTTCATCTGGCTGGTTAACAAAAATAGGGGGGACCCCACGCCAATTTTTTTCGAGGGGATCCCCTATTTTTGTTAATCAGCCAAGATATGCAGACTGCTGTGGCCTGGTATTATCAGGCTGGCAAGGTCCATGGATCTTGGCTCCTTAACAGCCTGAAAATCCAGGCCTCAGCGGTCTGCTTCATCAGGCTGGTTAACAAAAATAGGGGGGACCCGACGCCATTTTTTATTCGAAGGGAACCCCTATTTTTGTTAATCAGTTCCCTCTGACGTCACTGATTGTGTCCCTGGCTGACCTGAAGTGAAAGTGGAAAGCAATCAATTAAGCTTTCCACTTCCTCTCCTGTCAGCCAGGAGAGGAACTCATTCATTTGGGGGTTTACTGTGAGGCTGCAGCATTAGCTGCGGTCCCTGCAGTAAACATTTACCCTTTCTGAAGGATTACACCGTGGGACCTGACTGTGCATGGGATAGGTAAGAATAATTTTGCTTTTTTATTTTATTTTTATTACATGAAATGGTTTTTGCAGTCAAATAAAAGATGGTCAAAAACATGTGTCTTTATTTCATTAAAATGATTTTTAATTAAAGTGTGTGTGTTTTATTTTTATTTCATGCAATAGGATTAATAATTGATAGTTGTCTAATTGACAGCTCTCAATTATTAACCTGGCTTAAGGTCACCTTTCAATTGCAATGTGGCTTTAACCCCATATTAACCCATTCGCCACCGCTACAGGCAATGGGAATAGACGGGCAAAGTTCCAGAAAGGGCGAATCTAATTATAGATTTGTCTTTTCTGGGGTGTCTGGGGGCAGATGTTAGTAGCCAGGGGGGCCAAAAATAATGGTCCCTCTCTGGGCTATTATTATCTGCCCCCATTCGCTGGCTTTGTCTGTCTGGTTGCGAAAATAGGGCGGGAGCCCACGCATTTTTTTTAAACAATTTTACACCTCATATATATATATATATACATGTCATTGAATTTGTGACACATATATATATATATTTATATTTATAGTTCATACACTTCTACATAGTATAATAGCCGCTAAGTCAATTGACGGCTTTTGTTAAAATGCAGAACCCGACATGAAATGACACTTGGTGTACATAGGGTTAACCATGTCTTTTCATGTCCTTTGCTATCTGATTTGCACAAACTATTACATCAGTCTATGTGTGCAAAATTTCAAACCTATAGGGGTTAATTAAAGGTGTATATTCGTAGCAAAAAAGTCAGTTTTTTTTACAACGAATTTACACCTTTAATTAACCCCTACAGGTGTGTAATTTTGCACACATAGACTGATTTAATTGTTTGTGCAAATCAGATAGCAAAGGACATGAAAAGACATGGTTAACCCTATGTACACCAAGTGTCATTTCATGTCGGGTGCTTCTGTCTTTTCACAGAAGCCGGCTTTACCCGGCAATTGAATCAGAGGATATTTTACTATGTAGAAGTGTATAAACTATACATATATGTATATATATATATGTCACAATGACATGTATATATATATATATATGTATTTCTATGTGTGTATATTTAGTGTTTACAAGGAAATAAAGGTTTTTTTTAGTTGCGATATTTTGTTCCCATAGACTTACATGGGACTTCCGGTATCGGTATCGGATATCGCCGATATTTAGTGATATCGGCGATACCATTCCGATCCGATATTTTTAGATATCGAGCAGTATCGCTCAACACTACTTCTGAGCAATTTGTCAGCTTTTGGACACCTTTGAAGTGTTTTCTATGTGTTTTCTATGTGTTTCTATGTGTTTTGGTTTGCCTGCCATTGGTTTTAACGGTGTTCGACGAACAGTTCGACGAACAGTTTATCGAACACATGGCTGTTCAGCGAACCAAACGGAACTCGAACACTACGGGGGTGGCTTCATCACTAGTAAAGATATAAACAGAGTCTGCACATAGTACGCATAATATGGGAAAGCCTCTAAAGAAAATACATCCAAAATGTATAATGGCACCACAAAGCAAACTATTACATATTGTGGCTACATAAGAAACAATATAAGTCTATTCACACAAAATATGGCCAAAAAGGGGGAGAGTAATGAAATGCATCCATGCATTTTACTGCAACATAATGATTTTGCAGTCCAGTAATTTTCAGAGCAACTTAAGATACCGGGTTGAGGATGATAAGTGCAGAAGTGAAGATTGGCTGCCATGGAGGACTTTATTGGAGGCAGGGGTAGGATGCAGATTGAATTTCTCATCTTTAATCAGCAGCATAATTGAAGGACACTGGAAAAGTATGTGCCTTGTTTATATGAGATATGCTGTGGTCCTGTCTTGCAATGCTTGGAATGGAGAAGTGGATGTGCTCTCTCTGTTCACTTTCATTGGAGTTACGAAAATTTCCAAGGAAGCAGTGGAGCCATTTTTCCACTCAGAGGTAATACCTAAACCTGTCAAACATTATGGCATATTCTGTAGATATCATGTGAACTGGGAATTTACCTTTAATTGGGCTATGCCCAGTATGCTGTTCTAAGAATCATAATAGATCTACATGAGGTCTTGTGAATCTCAGTGACACTATAACAACTCATTTAATGTATCAACATTGCTGTGATCAGTCTTAAAGGAGTATTCTCAAGTTTTTTCTTGAGCAACTCACAGCTCTTCAGTCTTGTTGCTTCTTGGTTGCTGGGGTGTTACCACTCCTCCTTCAGTAACAGTAAAAGTTTTCCTTCTGATACTGTTATTGTTCTTAAGTCTATATTGTTATTACTAAATTTGCACATGAAGATAACAGTGGATTTAAACAAGCACATGCTCAGGAAAATGAGAACTACTCTGGGAATAGTAAGTGCTGGATGCTGAGGATAGGAGGGGAATTGTGATTATGCTGTTCTGATAACAGGGCTGGAGCTGAGAGGGAGCAGGAAGGAGAGGAGTAGCTAACTGCTGTATAAAAATCAATGAGTTGGAGAAGGGTGACTGGTATCTCAGGAGTTAACTCATCAGCCTGGAATGTAGATGCTGTGCATACTAGGCTAGGACCTAGTGTTTGAACTCCTTGGAACCCAGTTGTACGCTATGAAGGATAAAACCTCTCACAGCATAAACATGACAGCAGATAGGAAAAGAAAGTCAATTGCAATCATTCAGTTTAATAACATGAGAATAACCCTTTAGGAACGTATGCTCACATGCAGACCACCTAGATAAAAATATACATTTTTCAATGCACCAAAATCAGTTGGAAATATTCCAAAATCCTGAGCTGGACTGCCACTTGCTGGAGAATAATTGCACTTTACCTGTTTCTGAAAGGCATATCACATCTCCAATTCCAGATACAGTAACACCACATTTGTCATCTTGGCATGCCTCCTATGTAGAAACATTCTTAAGAAAATATGCCATCAAATTATTGTACTTACACCCTCTCTGCATAAGAGGTATGTTTGGGAAAAATGCAGCCTCCCCCACATGAGGCTGCATTCATCACTTATTGGACAATTGCTATGGAATGATAACTAGATATAGAAGTATCTCACAGTAGAGGTCACGCTAAACACACAGAAAATACCTTTCTTCTTTAGATGGTCTTAAAACACATTGTCTTCCACTCACAGTTGTGTACTTTATCATATGCTCAAATGTATTCCACACTCAGCTTGTTTTAGACTGACACCTTTAAACACACCAGCAGAATTCTTCTTGTGTGCGAAACAATACGTGCGCATAGAGATTTGCCGATTTTATTCCATCTGAATTATTTTGTTTCCTTAGCAGGAATTTAACTTCACTTAGTTGTGGGAAAGATCAAAGATCAAAGAAAACTGTTCACATGTCGATGTAACCGGACTAATATCTATGGTGCCTCCCTATCAGGCATAGGAGCTTTTACATACAGTATATCATAGGCATATAAGTCTGATGAATGTGATCCATAGCTCAAAAAGCAGATTATTTATCCCTTTAAAGGGAATTTATCAGCTGATTCACGCTGCTCCAACCACATGCAGCATGTATCGGAGCCTGGCCGTAGTTGTGCTTTGAAGTATCAGAGAAAATATATTTGCATGGGGACCATAGCCATAGACCAGACTAATACAGTGCCACTACACACCAACTTTTCCATACATTGCCAGAGGTGATTGACATGTGTGGTGCCCCTGAGGGTCCAGTCGCCACAGAGGTACTGCACCTCATCCAGAGGTGTAGTATTCCATTCTCAGGTAAGGAGGGAGCACTACCCAGGACTCTAACACTTGCACCCAACACACACTAGTTCAGTCAAAGCACCTGGGCGTACCCTTAGGGAGGAGGGCCCCATCTCAACCTAGGTAGGAATATGTGTTGGGGTGTGGATGGAGAAAGTAGGAAGAGGGGGAGGAGCTTAGAGAGTGGGAAGAAAAGAGCAGTTGGTCTGAGGAGACCGAATGAGAAGGAGTGCAGCAGACAGGCTGCAGAGAGAGAATTGTGCGGGGAGTCTGAAGGAAGCTCCCTGGAGGACAGAAGGGGTCCTAGGGACACGGGAAGAGCCGAAGACACCCATGGGGCCTGTATCCAGAAGTGGAGGGTGTTGGCATATGCAACAGATTAGGACTTATTATAAGGAAAAGGAGGACTTTATGCTGACCTGACAATAGATGGCGATGTCGTGTAATGTTTCCTTCTGTTTAATGTATTGTATAAGAAATAGTCTCACTTGTAGTTTCACTTTTGTTTTGTTCCTGTTTTCCTGATGCAATGCTGGAATGACTGTGCATTTTTCCTTTACCTCATGTTGTTAGAAGTAAAAGCTTGTTATCCCATGCAGCCTGCTCTGTGAAGTTTTCTACTGCAAAGGTGTGAATTCAGAAGCTGTGCAACAGGTTATGGGCCCAGTCACCCAAGATACAGCGTGCCCAGATACAGAGAACCCAGACACCAGAGAATCCAGACACCACAGATCCCAAGCACAAAGAATACCAGATACCCAGGACACTGGAACTCTCAGCAAGACCCTGGTGAATGCAGAAGAATTCTTTAGTGCAAGTCTCTCCAAACAAGTAAGATAAGTTAAAAATGACAAGTAGCACAGAGCTAAAATTCACAGTAGCTAAACTGAATGATGAGAACTATCAGCTATGGAAGTTCAAAGTAGAGATGTTATTATCTAAAGATGATTTATGGGAAGTAATCACTACAGATAGACCTGATCAGGATAATCAGACATGGGATAAGAAAGATAGACAAGCGAGAGCCACCATTGGGCAGCACGGTGGCTCAGTGGATAGCACTGCAGCCTTGCAGCGCTGGAGTCCTGGGTTCAAATCCCACCTAGGACAACATCTGCATGAAGTTTGTATGTTCTCCTCGTGTTTGCGTGGGTTTCCTCCGGGTACTCCGGTTTCCTCCCACACTCCAAAAACATACTGATAGGGAATCTAGATTGTGAGCCCCATCAGGGACAGCGACGATAATGTGTGCAAAACTGTAAAGCGCTGCGGAATCTGTTAGCGCTATATAAAAATAAAGATTATTATTATTATTATTTAATAGCTTATTAGTAGATGATGCTCAATTAATACATATGAGAAATGAAGAAACAGCGAAAGGAATGTGGGAAGAATTAAAAAAGCTATATGAGAGACCCAGCTTAAATCACAAGTTATTTTTATTAAGAAAGCTTTACAGTATGAGACTAAGTGCAGACAGTGACATGCAGAAGCACATATTCTCTATTATGGAAGTGATATCACAGCTAAGATCTATTGGTGAAGATATTAAGGAAAGCCATATAGCAGCAATTTTATTGTGCAATTTACCAGATTCATATACTGCTTTATTAAATGCACTAGAGACGAGACCAGAAACTGACATTACATTAGATTTTGTGAAAACAAGACTAAAAGATGAATATCAGAGAAGAAAAGAACAAAGCAATGATTCTTCTACTGAAAAGGACAGTGAAAATGCTCTTAAAGCTACATAATTTTAAAAAACCCTATAATAAAGAGACAAGAGAATGCTTCAGATGTAAGAAAAAAGGTCATTTAAAGAAAGACTGTACCATATGGAAAGCAGAACAATAAAAATTACAACATAAAAAGCATACACAGAAAGTGAAAAACACAATTTCTGATTCGTGTGAGAATAATTGGAATTACACATTCAAAATAACAGACAAGAAATCATCACTTGGTTGGTTTATTGATTCAGGAGCAACGAGTCATATGACGAGTGACAAGAATTTCTTTACTGATCAGGATTTAGATAAGAAAGAAGCCATTTATCTTGCAGATGGAAGCAAAATAACCGCAGAAGGTATCGGACAAGGTATGCTAAATTGTTCAAACAAGTTCGGACAAGATTCCAAGATACTTGTACAGGATGTGTTGTATGTTCCAAAATTGGAAGGCGCATTATTATCTGTGAAACGTTTAACAGCTAAAGGACTTACAGTAAAATTCAAAGACAATGAGTGTGCAATTATTGCAGGAAACAAGATGATAACCAAAGTCAAGGCAGATGAACAATTATATCATTTTGACAAACCAAAGGAACAGATGAAGGTATGTACACATGATCACAAAAACTGTATTCACATGTGGCATAGACGTCTAGGACATAGACACCCGGACAGTATAAGGGAACTACAGAGAAAAGAATTGACAAAAGATTTAAAGATATCAGATTGCTCAATTACCATAAGATGTGAATGTTGTATAAAATCCAAAGCCACAAGGATATCTATTCCAAAAGAAAGTGAGATGAAAAGCGAAAGACCACTTGATTTGGTGCATACTGACGTATGTGGACCCATGAAAGTGACTACATCAGGAGGCAATAGATACATGTTGAATTTTATAGACGACTACTCAAGATACACAGTCACATACTTAATTAAGAACAAAAGTGAAGTTTTTGATAAATTTGTAGACTATGTAACAAGTTCAAGTAACAAATTTCAAAGGAAGCCAATTGTCATCAGAAATGATAATGTAGGTGAATTTACAGGTCACAGAATAGAAGACTACTTAAGACAAAATGGAATAGAACATCAGAAAACTGTTCCATACACACCTGAACAAAATGGAGTAGCAGAAAGAAAAACAGAACTCTAACAGAAATGATGAGATGTATGCTGACAGATTCTAAACTCCCAGAGAAATATTGGGGTGAGGCAGCAATGACAGCTACATATCTACAGAACCAACTTTTTTCCAGAAAACTGAAGAAAACTCCATATGAACTGTGGCAAGGTATAAAACCAAGTGTCAATCATTTAAAAGTTTTTAGATGTAAAGTTTTTATATTCATTCCAACAGAAAAACGTTCCAAACTTCAAAACGGATCCATGGAAGGAATATTCGTTGGATATAGTGAAAATTGCAAAGGATATAGAATCTTAGATCCCAAAACAGACAGAGTTACAGTGAGTAACAGTGTGACATTCATTGAAGAATTAAATGAAGACATTATGATTTCAGTTGAAACAAAAAATGAGAAAAACAATAGTGACATAACTGAAGAAATATCTGATGAGGAAGAAGTAGAAATTAATGAAGAACAAAATACCGAAAGTGAAGAATCACAACTACAAACAGACAAAGAAACCAAGACGTTCAATAAGAGAGAACAAAGGAAAATCACCAAAACGTCTCTCATACAAGACAAGTATAAGAAAAATCTATGAACCTACCTCTTGGGAAGACATATCTAAACTTCCTGAAGAAGAAGCTAATAAATGGATAGAAGCAACAGAAACAGAAATTAAATCCATGCATGATTCAAATACATGGACACTAATAGATTTGCTAGAAGGAAGAAAAGCCATAGGATGTAAATGGATTTTTAAAATAAAATACCAAACAGATGGCACACTTGAAAATATCTAGTAAGACTCGTAGCTAAAGGGTATTCTCAAAAATATGGAGAAGACTATGATGAAACATTTGCTCCAGTTGTCAAACACACTACAATAAGAACTTTACTTACAGTTGCAGCAATGGAAAAGATGGAACTAAAGGGTATGCCACACTAAACAATATCGCTAACGGGATCGCTAAAAAACGTCACTATTTAGCGATCCCGTTAGCGATGTTGTTCAGTGCGGCAGCTGCCAGCGACGAGCTTCCTGCTGTGATCTCGCTCGTCGCTGGAATCGTTCCGGACCCTATTTTCTCGTCGGCGCTCCCGCTGGGTAAGTATCTAATCGCTGTGTGGCACCTTTTCTTAGCGATTTAGCGGTACTTTTGTACCGCTAAAGTCGTTAAGAAGATCGCTAACGGCGATAGCGTCGTTAACTATATCGCTAAATGCGGTAGCATTTAGCGATATAGAAACAATCCCGCTAGCGATCTCATTAGTATGCAACGCTAACGAGATCGCTAGCGGGATAGCTTAGTGTGGCAGTACCTTAAGACATCTGGATGTAAAGAAGCTTTTTTGAATGGAGATTTAACAGAAGACATTTACATGGAACAACCTCCAGGATTCAAAGATGAAAGAAATCCAAACAAAGTTTGTAAACTACAGAAAACCATGTATGGTTTAAAGCAAGCAGCTAAAGCGTGGAATGACAAAATCACAGAAGTACTAACAAATGAAAATTTTCAAAGAAGCAAAGCTGATCCATGCTTGTACACAAAAAGGCTGAGTAATAGATGGATTTATGTACTCATATATGTAGATGACATTTTGATTTGTTTTAAACAAGAAAGGGATAAAGAAAACATTCTAAAAATCCTGAAGCAACATTTTGAAATCAAAGACTTGGGAAATGTAAAACAGTACCTAGGAATACAGATAGAAAGAGAAGACGGAAGTTTCCTACTGAATCAAAATCACATGATTCAAGACATAATAGAAAAATTTGGATTAAAGGATGCAAAAACAGTAAAGTCTCCAATGGAAACTAATTATCTCAAAGAGATGAACAGTGAAAAAAATATGCTACCAAACAATGAAGAATACAGAACAGCAATAGGAAAACTACTGTATCTAGTGACCGTTACAAGACCAGACATCGCAGCAGCAATAGGAATCCTGAGTAGAAAGGTTTCAAAACCAAATAAAGCTGATTGGAATGCCGTGAAGAGAGTAATACGTTATTTGAAAGGAACTAGCAATGTTAAGCTGAAATTACCCACAGGTGATAATTGCATTTTAACAGGATATTTTGATGCAGATTGGGCTGGAGATCCAACTGACAGAAGATCTACCAGTGGACATATTTTTTTCTCTCCGGTGGACCAATAAGTTGGACAAGTAAGAAACAGTCAATTGTGACACTATCTTCAACAGAAGCAGAATATGTTGCAGCGGCACATGCGAGTCAAGAAGTACTGTGGTTAAGACAATTGTTGACAGAATTAGGACAACCACAGTTGGAACCAACAAAACTAAAAGAGGACAATCAAGGATGTCTTGTTCTTGCTCAGATGGAAAGAGTCAATCCAAGAACCAAGCATATTGAGGTGAAATATAATTTCTTGAGAGATCTTCAGGACCAAGGAGTATTGAAGTTGGAGTATTGCCCTACTGAAGAAATGACAGCAGACATTTTCATGAAGGCGTTGAATGCTGATAAACATCAGAGACTAAAAAGTTAGGTTTGATTGAATAAGTCTTTACTGTTGAGAAAGGGTGTTGGCATATGCAACAGATTAGGACTTATTATAAGGAAAAGGAGGACTTTATGCTGACCTGACAATAGATGGCGATGTTGTGTAACGTTTCCTTCTGTTTAATGTATTGTATAAGAAATAGTCTCACTTGTAGTTTCACTTTTGTTTTGTTCCTGTTTTCCTGATGCAATGCTGGAATGACTGTGCATTTTTCCTTTACCTCATGTTGTTAGAAGTAAAAACTTGTTATCCCATGCAGCCTGCTCTGTGAAGTTTTCTACTGCAAAGGTGTGGATTCAGAAGCTGTGCAACAGAGGGACCAGGTCGCAGTGGTGAAGCCGGCCCCCGAGACTAGTGGAGGACAACAAGACTCAGCTAGCTAGCCGGAGGCAGGGGTAGCTGTAGTTGCCTCAGCCACATCCACAGTTATCCGCCAAAAAGGCAGCCATATCGGAGCAAGGGGACACAGAGGACGTCGCCCGACAAGGTCCGTAGCTTCTGGCTTGGGACACTGTTTGTGAAGGTTCTGGGTAGGAGGGTGGAAACCAGCACGGTGAGATAGCCAAGAGAGGTACACACTGAAGGGAGTCCTGGAAAGGTGCAGCCCAATCTACCTGGGAGTTTGCTGGACCCCACACCTGGAGGACATGGCACCAAGATAGCATCTGTGCACAAGTGAACTGTGAGTAAAGCATTGGAAAGTGCACCCTGCTGTGTCATCTGAGTTATTCACGCCTCTCCTGCCCTGCACCACACTCACTACAACAGCTATCATCATCACCTTAACATCATAACTGCCCGGGACACAGCTCTATCCGTGGAGACCTTAACCATCATTGCTGCCCTAACATCAACCCAGAGGATCTGCTTTGCAGCATCGGTCCCCTGACCGAACACCACGGGTGGCGTCACGAACATTTAATCCATTACATCATAAACTTTATTTTCTCTTTTCATCATCCTCCTTTTATTGGATGCCCTGGACCACGGAACCAGGTCACTGCTGCCGTGACACTGCCCCTTTAAGAAGCAAGACAAACAAAAAAAAAATCAAGTATCCTAAAATAAACTGGTGCTTATGCTTTAACTGGTGGGTTCAGTCCCTCTGTCCTTGTTCACATTTACGTCACTTGACAAGTGGAAAGGTTTTTAATACAAGAGTTAGGACTGTCCCACAAGGATTGCCTTGACGTGGCGGGATGGCTTATACATTCGTTTGATCAAAATTATGTTTACTAAATATCCTTATAATTATTTCTACCTTCATGCATTTTTTTGCAAAAAATTTTTTATTTATTTTATTTTAGGATATTTGATTTGTTTTTTTTTGTGTCTGGTTTTCTCTGTGTAATGGTCATGTGTTAATATGCATTTACATTTTGCATACACATTAACTTACTTTTTCAGCTCAGATCTAGTTTTTAATTTTTTTTGTTTTTGTTTTTTTTGTTTGTTTTTTTTCCCTTTTAAGAAGCGGCCCGGTACCAGGTACCCACGGCCCAGACAGGGGCTACACATGTCTATCCCAATATACACACATGTGAAATAGCTGTCAATCACTTGAAGTGGGGCTTGGAGAAGATGGCCAGGGGTGGTGCCAGACTAGTCTCTTCTCTGCCTATGGCCCCCTGTCAGATCTTCAAACAATATTTTCTTTTGCAGAGTTATAGAGAAAAATATACCTGGCTTGAATCATGTGAAAGCAGGTTGCGGGATGCAGTGACAGACAGAAGGCAGGGCAAGGGTTAACAAAATGCAATAGTTTACTCAAACAGGGTATTAACTCCTCGCAGGGCGATAAATGGTTAAAGGTTAGTTACAATAGCAGTCCAATTATTAAACTTATCATCGTGTCCTTTATGCTCCTCCACCGCAGATGATCCCACAGGGGTAGCATCACCGGCAACGGCCATCAAAATGTCCACAGATTGGGTCCTATGAATGATGATCCGTCTTCTGGCAGCAGCGGTCAGTCTCCAGTACCTTCCGCTGAGCCCTTAATCCATGAACTTGTGCGGCTAAAGCAAGCCAGGCCGCAGCACTCTCGCAATTGAACATGGGCTGGCCTATAGCAAATGGTAGGAAAGGCTGCAAACGAATGTCCGATATTCGGCCTTCTCTAATCCGCACGTGTGCAGTACTTACAGTCTCTTGGTGCACGGCACCTCTCTCTCGGCTCCGCTGGAAAGGATGGGAGCCAACAAACGCAGCATATCACAGCACCAGTGCTCAGTAGGCGGAGCACGCTGCTCACTGCGTGCTGACTGTTTGTGCCAAACTACCTGCCACTGCGCACGTTTTTCCTTTTATAACGCCCCTCATACCCGGGTCATGAGGTGGTCTGGTCTCTCATTCTTTCCCCCAGGCAACATGAAAGGGAGCCTCAACAGTTCTGGACCCGGCTTGGTACAGGTACCCGCAGCCCCGTCTTCTTCCTTACACATGTATCCAATATTTGAGTCCTGCTGCTAGAGGTTTGAACAGTATGAATCTGCTGAAAAGTTCCTTTTAATGTTTACTGAAGGTTTTTGAAAGTAATAAAAAGAAAGTTTATTGTACTCCAAGTCACTGAACATATACCCATCTAGACTTTCTTAAACTCTTTAACAAAAACCTAAAAAGATTAACTGGAATATAATGAAAGACGCATGTGCAGAGTAATTTCACCTGATCCTGAGTCCATGGAGATATTAGGCCACCAAAGGACAGCTAATAGGTGGAAAATTAGTAGGGCCCCATTTTGGTAACTACACTCCTCAAGGAACTTATCTAGAGGTGTGGTCAGCACCTTGAACCCGCAGGTACTTCACAGAATTTTATAACGTCAAATAAAAAAAATCACATTTTCCATTCAAAAATATAGCTTTAGCCCTAAATTTTTTTCTTTTCACAAAGGTAACAGGAGAAAATAGATGACAAATTCTGCTGTGTGATTTCTCCTGAGTATGCCAATACCCCATACATGGTGGAAAACTGCTGCTTAGGCCCACAGCAAGGTTTGGAAGGGAAGGAGTGCCAATTGAATTCTGGATGCCATGTCACATTTAAAGAACCCCTGACATGCCAAAACAGCAAAAACCTCCATAAATAATCTCATTTTGGAAACTACACTTTTTGAGGAGTTCATCTAGGAGTGTATTTAGCATCATTAACCCTCAGGCGATTCAAAGAATTGTATAACATTGGGCTGAGTCTTTAGAAAATTACCAATTTTTCCACAAAAATTTTGCTTTGGCGCCAAGTTTTCAATTTTCAAAGGGGATAATAGAAGAAAATGGAAGATACAATTTGCTGCGAAATTTCTCCTTAGTATGCCAATAGCTCATGTGTGGTCAAAAACTACTTTTGAGGCACAGCGCAAAGCTCAGAAGGGAAGGAGCGTCAAATTGGAGTTCAGATTTTGCTGGAATGGTTTGATGGTGCCATGTCACATTGACAGAGCCTGAGGTGCCAAAAATGCAGAGCTCCTCTATAAGTGACCCCATTTTACAAACTAAAATTCTCAATGAAGTCATCTAGGGCTGCAGTGAGCATATTTACATGACATGTGCCTCATAGAATTTTATATTATTGAGTGATGAAGAAAGAATAATTACATTTTTACCACTAAATTGTGGGAAGGAGAGCTATTTGACTCTTGGAGAACAAATTATCATAGAATAGTTTGCGGATTCCATATACTGAGCCTCTATGTGCCAGAAGAGCAGGATCCCCCTTCAAGTGACCTCATTTTGGAAATTACATGCCTCTGGGAATTTATCTACAGGTGTAGTGATGATTTTGAGTCCATGGGTGCTTTCCAAAAACAAGCAGCAGTGGATGTTACTGACTGAAAATTGCAAATCTGCCTTTATAGTGCCTACACATTGTGCTCCCACATTTTGCTCATCTCATACTCCTGGAGACTTTTACACAATTAACCCCTTTCCGACATCGGGCATACATTTACACTGGTGTCGGACTCCCTCCCTTTGATGTGGCCTCCGGCGGTGAGCCGACATCTTTCCCGCTACATGACAGTTTGTTGTGAATGGGCTTGAGATGAGTTCTGAGCAGAGGCTCCCTCTGGTGGTTACAAGCGGTACTGGTCTGCCCAGTGAAGATTGTGAGGATTAGGAATCAGGTGTTACTGACTGGTCTTATATAATGGAGTTGCCTTCCCATCAGGGTTGCCGGTGATCAATTGTTCTGGTCTCAATCCTTGATTCCTGTTTCCTTTGTAGCCTGCTGTTTCAAGTCTGCATCTCCTGCTAACAGATAAGACATTTTCTTCTTTTTGTTTTTGTGCTTGATTTTTTGCATTTTGTCCTGCACTTTTGTGGGGGCCTTCAGGGTCCCTTCCGGGGGCTTTTGCCCTCTCATTTTTGTTCAGCCACTGATGTTTGTACATTTGCTTTTTCAGGGTTTTTTGAGATTGCAGTAAGTACCCTTCCTATCCTTTTCTATTTAGATAGTTTGGGCCCCAACGTTTGCTCATTCTATTTTCTGTCTGTGTCAGTATTTCTTCTTGCCTAACCGCCATTACATGTTTGGGGGCTTTCTATGTCTTTGGGGATCTGCTCCGGGGCAGATAGCTTTCCTCTTTCTATCTTTAGGTGTAGCTAGTTTCTCAGGCTGTGACGAGGCGTCTAGGACCAACGTAGGAACGCTCCACGGCTGCCTCTAGTTGTGGTGGTTAGTCAGGGTACTGCAATCTCATAGATTCCAACTGCTCTGGTGTATTGCCTTTTTTACCTGCACTCCTCAGCTACCGAAACATAACAGTATCACCGGCCCAAAAATTGAAATTTGTATGGTACTCACAGAAGGGAAAAATATTGTTAAAGAAAAAAAAAAAAAAAAAAAAAAAAGGTTGTCAGAGTTGTCAGAGATATTTTTCTGTTTGTTGCATTTTTTTTTTTCCCTCTGTATCTCTGGGTGCTGGGGAGGATTTTTTCTCTCAATGGAGTTTGCACAGTTGTCTGGCCGTGTGGGATCAGCTTGCCACTGAGGTTCAGAGTATTGCTGCATATCTTGCTAGGTTGCCTGTTGTGGAACCTAGGATTCCCATGCCAGATTTGTTTTCAGGGGATCGAGCTAAGTTTCAGAATTTCAGAAATAACTGTAAATTGTTTTTTCGCCTTAAAAGCTAAGTCCTCAGGGAACGCAGCGCAGCAGGTTCAAATTGTCATCTCTCTCCTGCGCGGCGATCCTCAGGATTGGGCTTTTTCCCTGATACCTGGGGATCCTGTTTTGAGTGATGTTGATGCATTTTTTCAGGCTTTGGGGTTATTGTACGATGAGCCTAATGTCACTGATCAAGCTGAAAAAGCCTTGTTGGCATTAAATCAGGGGCTTGATGACGCTGAGTTATACTGTCAGAGATTCCGTAGGTGGGCAGTCCTGACCAAGTGGAATGACGACGCTTTGGCGGCCCTTTTCCGGAAGGGTCTGTCAGATAATGTAAAGGATGTTATGGTGGGATTCCCTGTCCCCTCTGGTCTCAATGATTCTATGTCATTAGCGATTCAAATTGACAGACGTTTGCGTGAGCGGAGAAGTATGCGTGGAATAGTGTTGCCTTGTGAACCTGCTTCTGAATCGATGCAGTGTGATAGAGTGGTGTCTGGGACACAGCGTCATGAGTTTCGAAAG
>JARQOD010000002.1:506366204-506462878 GCA_033576555.1 Oophaga sylvatica | reverse complement strand
GGGCAGATAGCTTTCCTCTTTCTATCTTTAGGTGTAGCTAGTTTCTCAGGCTGTGACGAGGCGTCTAGGACCAACGTAGGAACGCTCCACGGCTGCCTCTAGTTGTGGTGGTTAGTCAGGGTACTGCAATCTCATAGATTCCAACTGCTCTGGTGTATTGCCTTTTTTACCTGCACTCCTCAGCTACCGAAACATAACAGTATCACCGGCCCAAAAATTGAAATTTGTATGGTACTCACAGAAGGGAAAAATATTGTTAAGAAAAAAAAAAAAAAAAAAAAAAAGGTTGTCAGAGTTGTCAGAGATATTTTTCTGTTTGTTGCATTTTTTTTTTTCCCTCTGTATCTCTGGGTGCTGGGGAGGATTTTTTCTCTCAATGGAGTTTGCACAGTTGTCTGGCCGTGTGGATCAGCTTGCCACTGAGGTTCAGAGTATTGCTGCATATCTTGCTAGGTTGCCTGTTGTGGAACCTAGGATTCCCATGCCAGATTTGTTTTCAGGGGATCGAGCTAAGTTTCAGAATTTCAGAAATAACTGTAAATTGTTTTTGCCTTAAAAGCTAAGTCCTCAGGGAACGCAGCGCAGCAGGTTCAAATTGTCATCTCTCTCCTGCGCGGCGATCCTCAGGATTGGGCTTTTTCCCTGATACCTGGGGATCCTGTTTTGAGTGATGTTGATGCATTTTTTCAGGCTTTGGGGTTATTGTACGATGAGCCTAATGTCACTGATCAAGCTGAAAAACCTTGTTGGCATTAAATCAGGGGCTTGATGACGCTGAGTTATACTGTCAGAGATTCCGTAGGTGGGCAGTCCTGACCAAGTGGAATGACGACGCCTTTGGCGGCCCTTTTCGGAAGGGTCTGTCAGATAATGTAAAGGATGTTATGGTGGGATTCCCTGTCCCCTCTGGTCTCAATGATTCTATGTCATTAGCGATTCAAATTGACAGACGTTTGCGTGAGCGGAGAAGTATGCGTGGAATAGTGTTGCCTTGTGAACCTGCTTCTGAATCGATGCAGTGTGATAGAGTGGTGTCTGGGACACAGCGTCATGAGTTTCGAAAGCGCAATGGGTTATGTTTCTACTGTGATGATGCCTCTCATGCTCTTTTAGTCTGCCCTAAGCGGGGAAGACGTTTTGCACGCTCAGTTGTCTTGGGTAGTGTTCAGACTAAATTTTTATTAACTATCACTCTGATATGCTCTCTGTCCTCATTTTCTGCTCAGGCTTTCGTTGATTCTGGAGCAGCTATTAACCTGATGGATTATGATTTTGCTAAACGTTGTGGGTTTCCCTTGATACCCCTACAGAAGTCTATTCCCCTACTGGGGATCGATTCTACCCCTTTGGCTGAGAATAAACCTCAGTTCTCTACTCAGGTGATAATGACAGTTGAACCTGATCATCAAGAGTGCTGCAAATTTTTGGTTCTGTATAATCTGCATGATATTGTCGTACTGGGTTTCCCTTGGTTACAGTCTCATAATCCTGTTTTGGATTGGAAATCTGTGTCTGTAACCAGTTGGGGCTGCCAATGTGTTAATACCAACACTCCTGTTTTTTCTGCCTCCCCCAGGCTCAGGATGTTCCTGACTTTTTGATTGATTTTTCTGATGTATTTAGCGAAAGTAAATCTGCATCCTTGCCTCCCCATAGGAGCTATGACTGCGCTATTGAATTAGTGCCTGGTAGTAAATTCCCTAAAGGTCGCCTTTTTAACTTGTCTGTACCTGAACATGACGCTATGCGGTCTTATATCAAGGAGTCATTGGAGAAGGGTCATATCGGACCATCCTCTTCACCCTTAGGTGCCGGTTTTTTCTTTGTGGCCAAAAAGGATGGTTCATTAAGGCCGTGTATTGATTATCGTCTTTTGAACAATATTACTGTGAAATATCAATACCCGTTACCCTTGATTTCTGACCTGTTTTCCAGGGTGAAAAACGCTACTTGGTTTACCAAGCTTGACCTCAGGGGGGCATATAACCTTATTCGCATTAAGCACGGGGATGAATGGAAGACGGCATTCAATACCCCGGAGGGGCATTTTGAGTACCTTGTGATGCCCTTTGGGCTCACTAATGCTCCTTCTGTCTTCCAGTCCTTCATGAATGACATTTTCAGGGATTTTGTGGATAAATTTCTGATTGTTTATTTGGATGATATCTTGATTTTTTCTAATGACTGGGACTCTCATGTGAAACATGTTCGAACTGTATTCCAGATTTTGAGAGAGAATGCTCTGTATGTGAAGGGATCAAAGTGTCTTTTTGGCGTACAGAGGATCTCATTTCTGGGATTCATTTTGTCCCCATCTGTTATTGAAATGGACCCGGTCAAGGTTCAGGCCATCTGTGATTGGGTCCAACCTACTTCATTAAAGGCTTTTCAGAGATTTTTGGGTTTTGCCAATTTTTATCGTAAATTTATTGGTAATTTCTCGGTTATTGTTAAACCATTAACTGATTTCACCAAAAAGGGTTCTGATGTGGTGAATTGGCCTCCTGAGGCAGTCTCTGCATTTCAGGAACTTAAGCAGAGATTCACTTCTGCTCCTGTTCTACGGCAGCCTGATGTTTCTCTGCCATTTCAGGTGGAGGTTGATGCCTCTGAAATTGGGGCAGGTGCCGTTTTGTCCCAAAAAGATCCAGAGAACTCTAAAAGTAACCCTTGTGCCTTTTTCTCTCGAAAATTTTCTCCTACTGAACGTAATTATGACGTGGGTAATCGGGAGTTATTGGCCATGAAGTGGGCTTTTGAAGAGTGGAGACATTGGCTGGAGGGAGCTAAACATCAGGTGGTGGTCCTTACTGACCATAAGAATCTGGTTTATCTGGAATCTGACAAGCGACTCAATCCTAGACAGGCCAGGTGGGCCTTGTTTTTCACACGTTTTAATTTTGTGGTTTCCTTTCTTCCTGGCACTAAGAATGTTAAGGCGGATGCCCTCTCGAGGAGTTTCCTTGCGGACTCTCCTGAGTTATCTGATCCTTCTGTTATTTTGAAAGAGGGTGTAGTTCTTTCCGCCATCTCACCTAATTTGAGACTTGCTCTGGAGGGGTGTCAGGAGGATAGGCCCGAGCACTGCCCTGTTGGAAAATTGTTTGTCCCGGACCAGTGGAAAAAGAGTGTGATGTCTGAGATTCATTGTTCCGCGTTGGCTGGGCATCCCGGAATTTTTGGTACCAGAGACTTGGTTAGTCAGTCCTTTTGGTGGCCTACCTTGTCTTGTGATGTCAGGGAATTTGTGCAGTCCTGCGGGACTTGCTCTCGCTCCAAGCCTTGCTCTCGCTCTAGTGGTTTGTTGATGCCATTGCCTGTGCCCAAGAGACCATGGACCCATATCTCTATGGATTTCATTTCCGACCTTCCTGTTTCTCAGAGAATGACCGCCATCTGGGTGATTTGTGATAGGTTTTCCAAGATGATACATCTTGTGCCATTACCTAAGTTGGCTTCCTCCTCTGAATTGGTGCCGTTGTTCCTTCAGCACGTGGTTCGTTTACACGGCATTCCTGAGAACATAGTGTCTGACAGAGGAGTCCAGTTTGTTTCCAGATTTTGGAGGACTTTTTGTTCTAAACTGGGTGTTCAATTGTCTTTCTCCTCGGCATTTCATCCTCAGACCAATGGTCAAACTGAGAGAACAAACCAGACATTGGAGACTTATCTAAGATGCTTTGTGTCTGCTGATCAGGATGACTGGGTCTCTTTTTTGCCTTTGGCTGAGTTTGCTCTTAATAATAGGGCTAGCTCTGCCACTTTGATGTCTCCGTTTTTCTGTAATTCTGGGTTTCACCCTCGATTTTCTTCAGGACAGACGGAGACTTCTGTCTGTCCAGGTGTTGACTCTGTTGTGGAGCGTATGCAACAGATTTGGGACCAGGTAGTGGAGAGGTTGTCCCTCTCTCAGGAGAGGGCCCAGCGGTTTGCTAACCGGCATAGGACTGATGGTCCTCGGTTTGAAGTGGGGGACTTGGTCTGGTTGTCCTCAAAAAATATTCCTATGAGAGTAGCATCTCCTAAATTTAAGCCTAGGTTCATTGGACCTTATAAGATCATGGAGATTCTTAATCCTGTTTCTTTTCGTTTGCTTCTTCCAGGGACATTTAAGATCCATAACGTGTTCCACAAGTCCTTGTTGAAGAGGTTTGTTGAGCCAGTGGTTCCTGCTGCTGTGCCTCCTGACCCTGTTTTGGTTGAGGGCAATCTGGAGTATGTGGTTGAGAAAATATTGGATTCTCGTTTTTCTAGACGGAAACTCCAGTATTTGGTTAAGTGGAGAGGTTATGGTCAGGAAGACAATTCTTGGGTGTTTGCTTCGGACATCCATGCTAGGAGACTCATCCGTGCGTACCATAGGGCTCATCCTGACCGACCTGGTTTCTCAAATGAGGGTTCGGTGACCCCTCCTCAAGGGGGGGTACTGTTGTGAATGGGCTTGAGATGAGTTCTGAGCAGAGGCTCCCTCTGGTGGTTACAAGCGGTACTGGTCTGTCCAGTGAAGATTGTGAAGATTGTGAGGATTGGGAATCAGGTGTTACTGACTGGTCTTATATAAGGGAGTCACCTTCCCATCAGGGTTGCCGGTGATCAATTGTTCTGGTCTCTATCCTAGATTCCTGTTTCCCTTGTAGCCTGCTGTGTCGTGTCTGCATCTCCTGCTAACAGATAAGACATTTTCTTCTTTTTGTTTTTGTGCTTGATTTTTGCATTTTGTCCTGCACTTCTGTGGGGGCCTTCAGGGTCCCCTCCGGGGCTTTTGCCCTCTCAGTTTAGTTCAGCCACTGATGTTTTGTACTTTTGCTTTTTCCAGTTTTTTCAGTGGCTGCTGTTTTGATTTTGTTACACCAGAGAACTAATTTAGGTGGTAGAGGTCGTGTGATCTCAGGTGTTTTTGAAATTAGTAGAGTTGGTGCTTTTCCGGGTTTTCTGGGATTGCAGTAAGTACCCTTCCTATCCTTTTCTATTTAGTTAGTTTGGGCCCCAACGTTTGCTCATACTATTTTCTGTCTGTGTCAGTATTTCTTCTTGTCTAACCGCCATTACTTGTTTGGGGGCTTTCTATTATCTTTGGGGTTCTGCTCCGGGGCAGATAGCTTTCCTATATCTATCTTTAGGTGTAGTTAGTTTCTCCTGGTAGGATGAAGGTTCAGGTGCCGTCTGTGGTGGTGTGTCACCTGAACCTTCATCCTACCAGGACCTTCAGTTGGTCCCTGCCCTGTCGGATTTCCGTATATATGGCCTGGAGCCTTTTCAAGTTTTCATATCCCACAGTGGCCTCCTCTGTTCCTTTTCTGTTATCTTCCTTAAGGTTTGAGAAAGACCCATTGCAGGGTCGAAACGTTACCTCTCCCCTTTTTTTATGCTGTGGTGTTTTCAAATAAAACTTTTTTCACTTGCATTGAAAGATTGTTTGAGTGCGGCTGTTTTTCCAATTACATGAGTATCTGGCCTAGTTCCAGGTTCAGCCTGCACCTATTCGTTACTACAGAGTGCATGCCTTTTTCTACTATACAACTCCCTGCTTAATGCAGGATTCATTCTGTTTGAAGACTTCCATTGAAGGAGAACTCATCACCTCTCATGACAGCCTTTTCCACTCATTAATCATTCTCACTATCAAAAAGTTTTTTCTAATATGTAATCAAATCTTCTCCCTTTTAATTTCACTCAATTTATTATCGTGTTTCCCTGTACAAATTAAAATAAGGATCATCCCTCTACTCTGTAACATCGCTTCAGATATTTTTAGACAACTATTAAGTCTCCACTTAGCCTTCTTTTTTGCAAGCTAAACATTCCCAGATTATTTAATCGTTCCTTGTAGGACACAGTTTGCAGTCTGCTTACCACCCTGGTAGCGCTTCTCTGAACTTGCTCCAGTTTTTCAATGTCTTTTTATACAATTTGGAGCCCAGAACTGGACATAGTGTTCCAGATGAGGCCAGATCAAGGAGGAGTAGAGGGGGGATATTTACTTCATGTGATCTAGACTCTATGCTTCTCTTAATATATCCTACATGTGTTTTTGCCTTTTTGCTGCTGCATCACGCTGCTGACTCATGTGCAGTCTGTGATCTATTAGTATACCCAAGTCTTTTTCACACGTGCTGTTGCTTAGTTCTATTCCTACTATTCTGTTGATGTAATTTTCATTTTTTTGCCTAGATGTAGAATCTTGCATTTCTCCCTGTTAAAACCATTCTATTAGTCGCTGTCCATTGTTCAAGCTTATATAGATCCTTCTGAATCCTTTCTCTGTCTTCTCTAGTGTTAGCTATCCCTCCTAGCTTTGCATCATCTGCAAATTTGATTAGCTTACCTTCAGTTCGCTTATCTACATCATTTGTAAAAATGTTGAACAACACTGGGGTTGGGATAGAGCCTTGTAGTACTCCACTTGAAACACTCTTCAAATTAGATGTGCAACCATATATTACCATGCTTTGAGTACAATCACTGAACCGGTTATGAATCCACATAACCATAGCCTTGTCACTCCCATAATTGGTCATTTTTTCAATAAGAATAGCATGAGATACTTCATCAAATGCTTTGCTGATGTCAATATATACTATATCTACCATATTTCCGTGATCCACACAGTCAGTGACTCCATCATAGTACGAAATTAGATTAGTCTGGCATAACTTGTTTGCTACAAACCCATGCTGGCTATAAGTAAATTACTCTATTCTTATCCAAGCACGTACATACATGGTGCTTAATAATTTGTTCAAAGATCTTTCCTGGTATATAAGTACCTGGCTCCATCTTCTTTCCTTTTTTGAAGATAGGGACAACATTTGGCCTTCTGGGACTTCTCCTGTTCTCTAGGATTTTTCAAAGATTCAAAGAGTTTTTCTGCAATTTCCTCTACTATCTCTTTCAGTACATTAGGATATAACTCATCTGGACCAAGAAATTTAAATACATTTAAATTAGCTAAGTGTTCCTTTGTCATCTCTCTGTTTATAGATAGTGCGGATTATTTTATTCCTTCGATAGCACCATGAAGATCAATTGATGTTACAATTGCTTTATTAGACAACACAGGTGCAAAATAAATAGGAATTTAAACGTTCAGCCTTATAAACGTCATTTTTAACCACTTTACCCTTTTCATCCTGCAAAAATCATGTAGCATCTTTGACATCTCTTTTGCATTTGACATACCCCAAAATCCTTTTTTTATTCCTTTTGGTCTCCCTTTCAAGCCTCACTTCATTACTGGCTTTAGCTCTCCTAGCACTTGCCCTGCATTCCCTGCAGACAGCATTATATTCTTCTTTAGATATGCCTCCTATTTCAAGTTTAATATACATTTTTTTCCTTTTTAACAAGTGTTTAAGTTCTGTGTTCATCCATCCTGGTCTCTTTAAATGCTTCCAATTCTTCTGTCTTTTCGGGATTGTTACTGATTGTGCAGTGAGAATTTCATTTAGCAAAATCTCCCATTCTTCTTTGTCATTTCTGTCCTTTAGAACATCAAGCCATTGGACCTTTCCTATCCTCTTTCTGAATCCATTAAAATCTTCCTTTCTGAAGTCCAATCTTGAAGTCTGAGTCCTCACTGGTCTTCCTCCTCTTGTAATCCAAAATTCGAGGATAGCATGATCGCTGCCTCCTAAATTCCCAGCCTCCTTTAATTCCCCAACCATTTCCTTCCTACCTGTTGTAAGAAATACATCCAATGCACCAGCATTGTGATGCATTATACTTGTCGGGTCGGTATTGATAGAAGCCTCTTAGACCATGTTCATCTCCTGAGACAACTCTTTCCTTCGCTTCCTCTGGTCCATGTTGAGTGTGATACACAACGTCACCAAACAGCACAATGAGTATCTGTAGCCCTCTACACAGGCCCCCTCACTGATTCCAAAATTTTAGACATCTGTGATGCTAATTAGTGGATACACCTTGATTTATCATGTCCCTTTTGTCATATTATTTTCAGGGGTACCATCATTTCTGTCCAAGCCTATTTCATGATTTTTTTTTTTTTAAATTCTGTGGAAGCATGGTTGAAAAGCAATGTCTGATTTTAATTTGTTCATTTTCATAGATCTTTGATTTGTTATTACTTTTGGCAGATTCAAGTTATTTCTGTGACCATTGTGGGTTTTTCTGTCATTAAATGAGGGGTACCAACACTTTTGACCACGTGTGTACCTGTCATACTTTGGGGATGTGTTTTCGGGGAAGGAATGACAAGAACATGCTTCCCTTGATCCTAATGACTGCGCTATTAATCTTGTCAATGGAGCCAAGCTGCCATTAGGGAAATTGTTTGTACCTGTGAATCTCCGTCTGAGAGTTCTTAGTGAACATCATGATTTGATCTTGGCCGGACATCACAGTAATAAAGCCACCACAAATCTTCTTACTCTGCGTTTTTGGTGGTCGGGGGTACATCAGGATGCAACTGCAGTGTCTGTGTGTGTTCTAAAATCTCTCATACTCGTCCATCTGGGTCTCTTCAACCATTGACAATTCCCAGTAGACCTTGGACTCATTTATCAGTCGCTTTTATCACTGATCTACCCATGTCGGCAGGCAATACTGTAATTTTGGTGGTGGTGGACAGATTCAGTAAAATGTCAATTTTATTGCGCTATCCACTTTACTCAACGCCAAGATCTTGGCACAAATTTTTATCAGTGAGAATGTAAAATTACATAGGGATGCCTACAGATATTGTTTCTGATCAGGGGCTGCAGTGTATTTCCAAATTTTGGAGGGCGTTTTGCACTCGTTTGGGGATCCACCTGTCATTCTCTTCAGCATTTCAACTGCAGTCTAATGGGCAAACTGAATGGATTATCTAGAATCTTGAGACTTATCTTAGATGTTTTGTGTTTGAGAATCAGGAGAATTGAGTTACCTACTTACCACTAGCTGAATTCGCTTAAATAGTTGTTGTCATGAGTCTGCTGGTAAGTTCCTGTTTTTCAGGGCATGTGTGTTTCATCCTCAGTTCAGCTCATTTAATCGGAATTATTCTTCTCGAATACCGTAAGAAAAATTATTTTTATCAAAGGGTTATTGATAATTTGGGAAGATGGGGTCCAAATATAAGAATGTGGCTGATCGGACACGTTTGGTAGGTCCGGACCTGTGTGTTGGTGACTTGCTGTGGTTGTCCTCAAGGAACATTAAGTTGATGGTTCCCTCTTGGAAACCAGGTCACAGGTTCATCGGTCCTTATAAGATTGTGACTGTCATCAATCACGTTGCATTGGGGTTAATCTGCTCAGTTGAGAGCTTCTGGAAGCTTTTCTGCGTTAAGGATCTTAGCTGTGCACTGTTTACATGGTCAGTCCATTCCTCAGTTCCTGAGAAATCATCGTTTGAATTTGTATATAAATGAGGTTGTAGATCTGATAGATCTGAAGCTTTTGCCAGGAGGAAAGAGGAACTACAGGTACTTCTCGCAAAATTACAATATCATCAAAAAGTTAATTTCAGTTCTTCAGTACAAAAAGTGAAACTCATATAATATATAGAGTCATTTTACAAACAGAGTGATCTATTTCAAGTGTATAATTTAACGGTGCTATATCAATAAATAATAAAAATAATTTCTGTTACTGTTGTGTTGATGATTATGGCTTACAGCCATTAAAAACCGAAAAGTCATTATCTCAGTAAATAAGAATACTTTATAACACCAGATTGAAAAATGATTTTAAAATCTGAAATGTTGGCCTACTGAAATGTATTTTCAGTAAATGCACTAAATACTTGGTTAAGGCTCCTTTTGCATCAATTACTGCATCAATGTGGCGTGGCATGGAGGCGATCAGCATGTGGCACTGCTAAGGTACTATGGAAGCACAGGTTGCTTTGATAGCAGCCTTCAGCTCATCTACATTGTTGGGTCTGGTGTCTCTCATCTTGCTATTGACAATACCCCACAGATTCTCTATGGGGTTAAGGTCAGGAGAGCTTGCTGGCCAATTAAGCACAGGTATTGGTACTTTTAGCAGTGTAGACAGGTGCCAAGTAGAGATGAGCGACTTTGCCTTTTTTAGGGTCGAGTCGGGTTTCATGAAACCTGACTTTCTCAAAAGTCGAGTCGAACGAAATCAGCCGAATATCGTGAAAAGTTGGAGGTCCGACTGAAACACGAAACCCAATGCAAGTCAATGGGGAAGCAAAGTCAGCAGGGAGTGGAGGACAGTAAACACACCTACAGTGCCCATTTCACTGCCAACGACATCAATTCTTATTACTTAAGCATGGCAGCCTTCATTTACTTTATAATAATAGTTACACATTGAATACTGGGGGATATTTGGCTAAAGTTGTTGGGTGGTATGGCTGGCTCCAAGTTTTCGTGTGCCCCGTGCCAAAGAGTGTCAGTGCGCCCCTTTAACACATACCACAATTCATGTTGCTCCGAAACGGAACACGAAATATAGGTATAGTACAATGACTTCTTACATTACATGACTGATATCTATTTTAAAATCTACAATAGCTCAAAAACCGGACAGTATATTCCTCCATACAGTATTATGGCCACCACATAGTGCGCCATACAGAATAATGAGCCCCATATATTGCTCCATACATAATTGGTCCAATATAATGTTCCATACAGTATATGATGAGCTCCACATAATGCTCCAGTATATCATGGTCCCCATGTAATGTGCCATACAGTATAGGACGGTCCCCAAAGAGTAGAATGAGCCCCACATATTGCTCCATACAGTATAATGAGTCGCATATAAAGCTCCATACAGTATATGATGGGCCCCATATATTGCTCCATACAGAATGGGCTCCATATAATGTTCCATACAGAATAGGCCCCATATGTGCTCCATATGATGCTCCATACCCTATATGATGCCCCATAAATAATGAACCCCATATGATACTTCAGTATATGATGGGCCCCATGGATGATGCTCCAGTGTCTTATGGGCCAACATAATGCTCCATATATAATGGGCCCCATTAATAATGCTACAGTGTGTAATGGGCCCTGGATATGCTGATCCAGTGTCTGATCTGCCCCATTTAGAATGCTCCAGTATATGATGGGCCCCATGTATGATGCTCCAGTGTCTTATGGGCCAAAATAATGCTCCATATATAATGGGCCCCATAGATGCTGCTCCAGTGTCTGATCTGCCCCATTTAGAATGATCCAGTGTATAATGGACCCCGTAGATGCTGCTCCAGTGTCTGATGTCCCCCTTTTAGAATGCTCCAGTATATGATAGGCCCCATGGATGATGCTCCAGTGTCTTATGGGCCAATATAATGCTCCATATATAATGGGCCCCATTTATAATGCTCCAGGGTATAATGGGCCCCGTAAATGCTGCTCCAGTGTCTGATGTCCCCCATTTGGAATGCTCCAGTATATGATGGGCCTCATGGATGATGCTCCAGTCTATGATGGGCCCCATATATCATTCTCCAGTGTATAATGCTCCCCATATATTGCTCCCAACATTAAAAAAAGTGAAATACATCTCCTCGCTGGGCACTGCTCTACTCTGGACTCCTTAGCGTCACCATCTTCCAGCTCTCTGCACTTGGACTGTTTAGGCCGAGGGCGTACAGACGTGACGTCATTGCGCTCTCTGATCTTAATGTCACTGTCAGGAAACGCGGAAGACGTCACAGCGGTGGAGCAGGGAGAGGTAAGTATTGCAAGTGCTGTGGCCCTGAGCAAGCAGGGGGGCCCACTCGTGGGTGACTTCACTGGCACAGAGCCCCTCATAGTGCACCGGTGTGTCTGAAGGCGAGTGGGCCCCCCCACCGTCAGAGACACTTTTGCATACTATGAGGGTCCATGTGCCAGTGCCGTCGCCCAAGAGTCGGCCCCCCTCACCTGCTCAGGGCCCCGGAACTTTTCCGGGTGCGCCAGGTGCTGACAGGAGACAGCCCATTTAGGGAGGTGGAAAAAGTGGCATATGTTGAGGTGTAGGCTGGACGTTCAGCTGCTGCAAATGGAGGAATTGGAGAAGTCAGAGGAGGACAAAGCGAGCCATTTTGCTGGCAACCTGTGTGTCATCAGGGGAAGGTGGTACAAAATCCTTTGAAAGCCAGGCATGGTTCATTTTAATGAAGGTGAGATCACCAACATTTTGGGTCGACAGCCGGGTCCTTCTTTCTGTCAGGATTGATCCAGCTGCACTGAAGACTCTTTCTGATAGCACACTACCAGCAGGGCAAGCGAGCTACTGTAAGGCATATTGTGCCAATTCAGGCCAGGTGTCCAGTTTACAGGCCCAGTAGTCAAAGGGGAATGAACTGTGAGGGAGAACATCGATAGGGAAGGGGAGGTAATTTTGAACCGTAGTTGACAACTGCTGTCTCCTGTCTGCTTCAATTGATTCATTATTACCAGTCGTGTGAGCGTTACTTGAGAAATCAGTCCACAGCATGGTCATGAAACCCCTGTCTCCAACGCCACTTCGGCTGTGTGCACCACGAACACCTCTTCCATTTGTCCAGTACGGCTCGTGGTAGAACCTGCACCGCTGATGTGTGCTGGGAATGCCTCTAACAAACGGTTTACCAGAATTGCTTGTTTGTTCGCCTATATTAGCTCTAGGTTTTCTTGTGGCATGATGTTCTGTAATTTGCCTTTATAGTGTGGATCAAGAATGCTGGCCAACCAATAGTCGTCATACTTCATAATTTTGGCAATGCGGGGGTCCCTTTTTAGGATCGGCAAGACATGATCACACATGTGGGCCAATGTTCCAGTGGTGGGTGGAGGAGGACTTTCTGCCAAAAAGGGTACTGTATCACAAGCGTACAGCTGTATACAGTGTAGGGGTAATTGTAAATCTCCGTATATATTTCCAGAGTAACAGACAGATGCTCACAGGCTCAGTATGGATTAGACCAGAACATGAAAAGTAGAAAAAAGGTTATGTATTAGAAGCGTACAGCTGTATACAGTGTTGGGGTAGTTTTAAATCTCTGTATATATTTCCGGAGTAGATGTTAGGATGGTGTGCACTCAGGTCTAAATAGGGGGTGCTGGTGAATTGGACCACAAGGGCACCAACATATAAACTCTACGAAAATTCACCGCACACAAATTGAATATTTAATTGCAAAGATCAATTTTTATTAAAGGACATCCAGTCCAGAAAAAGATTTTGTATGTAAGGTAGTACAGCCAACATAAATTAGTCACCCAACGTTTTGACCCTTCCCGGGTCTTAGTCATGGGTACTATAAAGAGAGAAAACAAGTATAAGATAAATGGATACACATACAACACATATAATATATACAGTATATACAATATATAGGGTTAAACCGGAACACTATATAATAATGGTAGAATATACATCATAGTAGAATATACAACAATAAGATTACATGTATAATTCATATGGACTAAGGATCCAAATTTGCAAAGTTGAAAGTATAAGACAAATAGATAGCCATCAATAAGATTAGTAAAATTGAACAGACCAGAAACAGTCAATGAGGTCTCCTAATGAAAATATATAGATATGTCAGTAACATATTGAGCAGATACAGCAATAGGTGATACAAGAGGCTATTTACCTTATAACTAGTAGTGCCAGAGACAAGGTATTTCTTTTAAACAAAGGAAAAGAATCCCCTCTAGGGCATCTCTCAGTGCTAGGGATAGTAGAACCATATATAGTAATTAGTAGTGCAATGGTATTTGAAAAAAAAAGGGGGAAAAAATCCCAAAGTACCTGTTAAATGAATAAATAAAGTGCAATGCTGAATGCCACACCTCCCTCTCCATGACAACACTGAATGCCAATATGGCGATGACCGCTGACACTGCGCATGCGTGGTCCAGCGCTATGTCATTTCCGGCCGGAAGAGTGACGCACTTCCGGTCCGGCGATTCCTAGAGTTCTATTTAAACGGGGCTCTGTGTTCAAGGCACACACCAGCCTATCTGTTGCCACTAGCAGGGCGCAGGAGCACCGCTTCTCACGATGCCAAATTACTACCAAATTTCCAGGTAAAGAACGCCTCTCTTCATATACCCCTGGGACATAGTATGGAATTACAGAATATAATGATACATGGTATTTCACTATATTTCGCTTCATATAGATCTGGGAGTCCAGAAGGCAGCCAAGAATGAAATTTCCATCTCCAAAAAGCTTGTCTGCAGAGGGAAGCATGAAGTGCTCTAACATTTCCTGGTAAACAGCTGTGCTGACTTTGGCCTTGATAAAACACAGTGGACCTACACCAGCAGATTACATGGGTCCTCAAACCATCAATAATTGTGGAAATTTCACACTAGACCCCAAGCAGCTTTGATTGTGTGCCTCTCCATTCTTCCTCCAAACTCTGGGACCTTGATTTCCAAATTAAATGCAAAATTTACTTTCATCTGAAAACGACACCTTGGACCACTGAGCAACAGTCCAGTTTTTTTTCTTCTTGGTCCAGGTAAAATGCTTCTGGCATTGTCTATTGGTCATGAGTGGCTTGACACAAGGAATGAGACACTTGTAGCCATGTCCTGGATATGTCTGTGTGTAGTGTGAAGGAATGACTCCAGCAGCAGTCCTCTCCTTGTGAATCTCCCCCAAATTATTGAATGGCCTTTTCAATTTTTCCATGGCTGCGGTTATTCCACCGGTTGCTTGTGCACCTTTTTCTACCACACTTTTTCCTTCCACTCAACTTTCCATTAATCTGCTTGGATATAGCACTCTGTCAACAGCCAGCTTCTTTATCAATTACCTTTTTTGGCTTACCCTCCTTGTGGAGTGTGTCAATGACTGCCTTCTGTAAATCTGTCAAGTCAGCAGTCTTCCCCATGATTGTGGAGCCTACTTAAACAGTGTAATGGACCTTTTTAAATACTTAGGAAGCCTTCGCAGGTGTTTTTTGTTAATTATTCTAATTTACTGAGATAATTACTTTTGGGTTTTCATTGGCTGTAAGCCATAGTTTTCAACATCAACAGAAATAAACACTTGAAATAGATCACTCCGTTTGTAATGACTGTATAATATATGAGTTTCACTTTTTGTATTGAAGAACTGAAATAAATTAACTTTTTGATGATATTCTAATTTTGTGAGAAGCACCTGTGTATTCAGTTTTAGGGCACGATTACAGCCGCAACTCATTGTATACTGTGTGGTGAGTGAAGCTGTGCTCGCTGCACCTGTATGACTGAAAGCCCAAGGCTGCAAGGAAAAATTAATTTCATTTCTTCACGGCACTAGGGATTTCAGTGTGGCAGCCACACAGCTTCAGAATGCTATTAACTTACAGATTCACCCCATATCTGTAAATCAATAGTGTTTTTTTTACATGGCAGGTTGCCTTTAAAGGTTAACTGTGGAGAAACAGGGGGGTCGGCGGGTGCCCAAGTCTGCTAGCCGAAACCGCATGGACCAAGGATCGTCCCGCCTAACACCCGCCCTCCTGTTAAACGTGGGCAAAACATTACACAGACAACACAGCGTTAGGGTAAAACAGTGTGGCAATACTTTATTGAACCACAACGCCCAAGAGAAAACAGAACAATCCCAGCAATTACCCCCAACATGGTGCACAATACAGGGCCTCACCCTTCTGCTGACTCGCCTGGATAATGGTAGATGATACGTCAGAGCTCCTAGGGTCGATATTCCACCTGTGATATACACACAGAGAAGAGATATTGACAAGCGTAGGGAGATGACCGAGAACAGTCCATACAAGGTCCAAAAGTCAGTTGACACTACTTCACAGCTCCCAGGGTCGCTATTCCACCTGTGATATACACACAGAGAAGTGATAACAACAAGCGTAGGGAGATGACAGTCCATAATGTCGATACAAGGTCCAAAGCAAGTTGACATAAGAGTCATCATCTGGCTTATCCGACCATCTCCATGGAACCAGGTGACCAGCGGGTCCCAAAACCTGGCTTTCTCCAAACATATCCATGGTTCAGAAATGGTCACTGGATCTGACCTGTGTACTTCCAATCGGAGCCAACAACCCTAGGTTGTTTCCCTTAGAATCATAGATCCGTGTCCCTAGTGATGGTGCCATGATGAATTGGCTGCAGTCCTGTCTCTCGTCCATTGAGTGTTGTGCAGAATGTCCGACTGGTAGCTCTCTGTGTCCTGAGATGAAATCAGATCTGCTATCTGTCTCTTGTTTTTATACCCAAGCTATTTTTAGAATTACCCAGTGTGCTTCAGTTCACCCTCCCATTGTTTTCCCTCTTTACTTTAGATGTCAACAAACTATTTCATAATACAATGCACAATTAGCATATCAGTGCACATCAATAGACAAAGATAAACACACACTATGTACAAGTCACTATTACAGACTTAAGGGCCCGTCTCACATAGCGATATCGCTACCGAGATCGGTGCTGAGTCACTAGTTTTGTGACGCAGCACCGAGCTCACCAGCGATATCGCTGTGTGTGACATTCAGCGACGATCAGCCCCCCTGCGGGTATCGCTGATCGTCGCTGAAATGTCAGGACATTTTTTTGATTGCTGGTCTCCCGCTGGCAGGCACGCATCGCTGCGTGTGACAGGCGGGAGACCAGCGATCCGCTGGTAACCAAGGTACACAGCGGGTTTCCAGGCGCGGGGCTGTGCCTAGAAACCCGCTGTGTACCTTGGATACCAGCTCCCTGAAGCAGGGAGCTGGTAACCAAGGTACACAGCGGGTTTCCAGGCACCGCGCAGCGCTTGGAAACCCGCTGTGTACCTTGGATACCAGCTCCCTGCATCAGGGCGCTGGTATCCAACGTACACTGCGGGTAACTAAGCGATGTTACCCGCAGTGGTCGCTGTGCTGATCGCTGCCCTGAGCTGCCTGTTTGGCAGCTCAGCAGCGATAATATAGCGATACACCAGCGATCCTGACAGTGCATATCGTTGTCGGGATCGCTGGTGTATCGCTATGTGAGACCCAGCCTTTACACAGTATGTTAAATAGTATATCAGCTTTCAAGACTGTCTTCTTGACCCACCAGACATAAACACTTAAATCCACAAGCCAATATACAGATAAAAAGTCATTTCTTGGTTTGCAAAAAAAAACCATAGTTGTCTAGGAAATTAAGACACAATCTGGTTTCTTCACAATAGCACTTGTCGATTTAGTGCTGAACAGTAACCATGTAGAACACTGAGCAGTTTGTACTTTGTATTTTTAAGGAATTCAGTATGACTAAGTTTACAACATTTTTATCAAGTCTCAAAAATCACAAGACATAGCTTTATGGAAAAGTTTGTTGCTGAAGACCTGCGCCATAATTGCTTTTTGAAGATTTTAACAATCTCTCTTATGGTCACTTGAGTAAGTTATTACACTTGATTGCTAAACTACACCTACCATCCATATGCCACTTGTGGTCAGCTTCCAAATAAATCCCTAAGCATTCTGCCAACCACAAAACTCAGTGATGCACAGTACAGTCAGGCAACCAACCTCAGTTGATATTAAAAGCACATCCTGATGTATCAGTGTCACTGGGAATATGAGACCATATCCACAGGTTCCATTAGCAAACTTGAATGGTATTTTTCGTAAACTGCCCTAACCAGACCTCATTAGTGATGGCACGTCATTCTAAGACATCTGGATTTTGGTTACCCCGGTGCTGCTTACATAAGCGAAATGCAGTAATGTAATTTTACATACAAAATATAAAAAACGAAAATAAAACAGAACATCTCCTGCAGCCAATTCTTTTTTACGTACGAGGCATTCGGTTTCTCTTGAGCTTTTAGCATTGTGGTTAATAGAGGCAAGTACAAGGGATTGATCATAGTTCAATAATAGTATCACTATATAATTATCAGGTAAAAATGAATTACATTAAATGGACTTCATATATATCATCGTAATGTTTTATAGTGGGGCGGGAATTGCTGGACAGTCAAAACATAACATGAAATGAATATTTCATTCTTTGGGCACTTAAGCTCATTCAGTTGAGGAAGATGGATTTCCTGGTTTGGAAATAGGTCAGCAAAATTCTTTTTATTGAAAATAATGACAATAATATATACTAAGTATGAATCAAATATTGTTGATGTAGTGCTGATGATAAAAAAAGATTGCTTTAATCACTAATATCCTATCTACTGGCTAACACGGTACAAAGATATACAGCTCTGGCAAAAATTAAGAGACCACCACATCAAAACCCTGTCAAGGGCAGCCCATTCTCCAGACCTGAACCCCACTGAAAACCTCTGGAATGTGATCAAGAGGATGGTGGATAGTCACAAGCCATCAAACAAAGAACTGCTTAAATTTTTGTGCCAGGAGCAGTTGAAAGACTGGTGGAAAGCATGCCAAGACGCATGAAAGCTGTTTTTAAAAATCATGGTTATTCCACAAAATATTGATTTCAGAACTCTTCCTGAGGTAAAACATTAGTATTTGTTTCTAAATGATTATGAACTTGTTTTCTTTGCATTATTTGAGGTCTGAAAACACTGTTTTTTTTTATTAATTTTGACCATTTTTCTTTGCAGAAAAAAAATACAAAATTATTGCTTGGAAATTCGGAGACATGTCAGAAGTTTACAGACTAAAAGAACAATTTACATTTTACTCAAAAATATACCTATAAAGAGAAAAATCAGACATACTGAACATTTAAAAGTGGTCTCTTAATTTTTTGCCAGAGCTGTATATCTTTCCTAAGTTCCAAGCTATATTTGGCCCTCAGTACATGAGTTTTTCATCTTTTTTTATTGTATATGATTAATTTTTACTATGGTAGTATACATGAAACTTTTCAATTTCATTATTTGCTTTTGATTTTGGTAAAAAAAAATGTGTATGTGTGTGTTTTGTTGCTTTGTATATATGTTTTTTGTTTACAATAATGTAAATACCGGCCACTGTCATCAGGCACTGCTGCACAAACTCCCTGAGGAGGTACCGATACTACCATTGCTGGTACCACCCAGCCAGGTTGTATAGTCAGCAGATGTAATTATTTTCCCTTTTGTAGCCAATAAGGCAAAATCACAACCTATTTTACGTTATTATTTCGTTCACGACTATAATTCTGGTGCACTATTCCTACTCCTGCACTGACTTCACAGACTTTGCCCTTTCCTCTTTTGACTCCGCTCTAACTGATCTGCTCGTACTTCAACGGGGTTGTCCATCTCAGTGGACAATTTTTTTTACTACTTAAATGCATTTAATCGGGACTAAAAATCATTTTTTCCTATTGAGTTTCATTAACATTTTGCATCCTTTGCCTCCTATACCCGCTGCATTATACTGTCTATTGCTGGCTCTAGAATGAGGTAACAGGGTAGGCCACATTATCTTTATTTTTTGAGATGAGCTGGGGATAAGAATTTCTGGTACTTACTATTAAACAGGTATGACAGGTTTTCTTCTTGCTCTTGTTAGTGCAGCTTTCCTCACAGACTGCACAACTCCCCAGTCTAAACAATGGCTGCCAGTGGAGGATCATATGACCCAACCAGTCCATCAGCCTCATCCAATTGAAAATCTCATATTTGAAAAACTGTTTTTCTATTGGAGGAGACAACTGGACAGGTCTGGTCACATGTTCCACCAGCAGCAGCAGCCATTATATGGACCAAAGAGCTGTGCAATCTGTGAGGAAAGCTTCACTAACAAGAGCAAGAGGAGAAGCAGTCCTACCTATATAATAGTAAGTACCACAAAATCATGTAACCAATGCATCTGACAAAATAAAGATAATGTGGCCAACCCCGTTACCTCATTCTGCAGCCAACAATATGTAGTATAGCAGATATAGGAGGAAAACGGTGCAAAATTATGGATGGAGCCCAATTGCAAAATGATTTTTAGCCCCAATTTCATGCACTTAAGTAAGGAGAAAAAAATTGTCCAAAAAGGCGACAACCCCTTTAACACAGTTATTCCACTGATTTTGCTATGTCTCATGTTTTTATCTCCGTTGTTGCTCCTCTAGTTATACAAACAGCCCATTATATTGGATTATGTGCACAAAACTGAAGCTATAAAAAAAACACCAGTCCAGAAAAAATAATTATTTGAGCTTAGAAATGGCAAGTAGACGGCTGATACCTATTATTTACTTCACTGACTAGTAAAAAGCGCACCAGTTCAGAAAAATTATTTTTGGGGGCTAGAAATGGCAACAAGACGGTTGATGCCAATTATTTATTTCACAAACTAGTAAAAAGACACACCATTCCACAAATATATTTTTGGGGCCTAGAAATGGCTTCTAAAGCAAGAACTTCTTTCTTTGGCCTACTAATGGCAGTGAGACGGCTAATGCCAATTATTTATTTCTCAGACTACTAGAAACCAAATAGTGGCTTAATGGACAGTACTCCCATAGGCAAGGGAGTGCAGAGGACATACAGCTGCTTAATGGGAACCTGTCACCTCGTTTTGCTGCTATAAGATGCGACCACTGCCTTTCGGGGCTTATCTACAGTATTCTGTAATGCTGCAGATAAGCCCGCGGTCCGACCTGCAAGATAAGAAAAAGAGGGTTTATTATACTCACCTGGGGTACAGTCCGATGCTGTCCGTTCCGATGGGTGTCGCAGTCCGGGTCCGGCGCCTCCCATCTTCATTCGATGTCGTCATCCTCCTTGCTTCGTGTTGTGCTCCTGCGCAGGCGTACTGATCTGCCCTGTTGAGGGCAGAGCAAAGTACTGCAGTGCACAGGCGCTGGGCTTCTCTGACCTTTCCTGGCACCTGCGCACTGCAGTACTTTGCTCTGCACTCAACAGGCCAGCTCAGTATACCTGCTCAGGAGCGCGACACGAAGCAAGAAGGATGACGACAACACATAAAGATGGGAGGTGTCGGACCCGGACCTGCGACACCCATCTGATGGGACCGTATCGGACTGCACCCTGGATGAGTATAATAAAACCTCTTTTTCTTACCTTTCAGATCGGACCGGGGGCTTATCTACAGCATTATAGGATGCTGTGGATAAGCCCCGAAAGGCAGTGGCCACATCTTATAGCGGCAAAATGAGGTGACAGGTTCCCTTTAAAGGACAGTACTCCCAAAGGCGGGGTGTGCAGAGTACATACAGCTGCTTAAAGAACAGTACTCCCACAGGCGGGGGGGTGCAGAGAATCGGAGCACAAAGAACTGACACTTGGCGATCCTAGTAAAATTTGCCTTAAAGTCTCACAGCCCACATCAGATTAGTTCCTTTCAAAACTGAAGTCATCACATAGCTTACAGAGTCTCCTATAAGTGCATTTCCTGAGAGCAGAAATCCCACAATTATCTACAGGACATTTCTTCCTCCCCAGACAATAATCCCTTTTTTTAATGCATATATTTTACTCAGCCACTATGTCACATCACTCAACTCCCAGCACACTAATGTTTTCTGAGCATAGAATCTCAGACCCACTCCCACTCTCAGGTCACTAAGGCACCTAATGTAGTTTCTCCTAGTCTGGCGCCAAAAATTGCCTTTAAATAACCACTCCCTTGTTTCCTACTATCTCAACTCTAATAAAGCGTTCTTGCACAGAAAAACTCATACCAACAGCAGGGCCATGGTCTTTCTTGGCCTACATTGACACTCGTGCTTCTTTTTGCAAGTTTGCAGCTAAGAAAACTACCATTTTTGCTGCACAGCTGTTTAACAGGATGTGGTGATCTTGTTGCATATTGTGAACTACCAGAAGACAACAACAGGGGACAAATGGTGGTCCTTCTTTCTTTATCCTTCCAGAAATATGGTGCAGCATTTTGGCTCTACAAAATTCATTCCATCAGCCGCATCATGCTCTTCGTTAGCACTCACTCACACTAGCACCTCCGCCTGCAAGTTGGTAGCCATAAAACTGCCATTCCTGCTGCTCAGCTGGTTTAACCAGGAATGGTGGGGCCATTGCATTCAATAACCACCAACCAACAACAACTGAGAACACAAGATACTCCCTCTTAATTACTTTTATCAGAATGGGGTGAAGAATTTCAGCACCTCAAAACTTACACCATAAGCAGCATTTTAACCCTAAGTTCTCAAGTACAAGCTTATTTATCATGTCAATCTCAACAAATCAATTGTTGTCTTTGTGCTACAAAAAGTGTAGGTATATATTAAATTTCCTACAGATTGTTCATCAATCAAGTCACCATAGCTCGAGATTGAGCCGATAAATAATAATAATCAATTGGCAAATTTCTCTACCACCTCCCCGTCCTCTAAAAATAGGACCATGTTATCAGCATAGATTAATTTGTCTTAATGTGAAATAAAATGAAATCCTCTAATTCAATATTCAGATCATATTTTAATGATGAGTGTTTCAAATAATATATCAAATAGGAGGGATAACAAGGGTCACACATAACAAGTGTCTTTTTTCCAGCATGATAGAAGAGGGCATTGATCAATTGACTCCTACTTCTGCCGTAGGTTCATTACAAAACAGCATACACCATTTAATAAAGCTGTTCCAGAAGCTAAATCTCTCTAAGACTTTCAAAGGAAACGCCACTCAATTGAATTCAAGTCTATCATGCTGTCTACTGAAAGCCAACCCCTTTTTAAAAAGTGTTGTTGAATGTTGTAAATTAGCAAAAACCTTTTAATAAAATCCCTCAACTGATTATCCCTTTATAAATGCTGATTGATCTTTATGTATTATTTTGGGCAGTAATCATTTCAAGTAGATCATCAATATCCTTGCCAGAAATGTTACATCTGTATTTAAAAGTGAAATTAGCTCAGTGGATCCTTCTTTTTCTTTGAAATTGCTTATTTCCAACACCCTCATTAAGAATTAGCACAAGAAAGAGTATCATATTTTGGGTGAAAAATATATATCTAAAAAATAAAACGTCTTGAGGTCTATTGCTGTTGTCAGAGGTTGCCACATTTTCATGGTGCATGTGGCCCATTTTCTTCAATCAAGCATTTCCAATAAAAGGGAACTGCCATAAGTTTACTGTGTTACACAATGGTAATCTATTCCAGTATGACAGGTTTGTTCCCTTGCCAATGTACCAAAGTGAAATGCTCATCATACCCTGTAAACAGCATAAGCACGATAAGGGAACACAACATCTTAGGCTTTATGATCCTTGGATGCAACATATAATTGCAAGACCTGACATGCTGAGTAAAGATGATGAATCGTTTGAAATTCAAATTCAACAGGTTCAGCAATTTTTTTCCCAAAAAATTAGATTTCAATTGCAGGGATTTCAAGTAAATCCTATGCCTTGAAACCAGGGCCGGCTCCAGGTTTTTATGGGCCCCGAGCGAAAGAGTCTCAGTGGGCCCCTTTAACACAGACCACCATTCATTTCTGCAGAGAAAAATAGGTATAGTACAATGCCAAATACTTCACTTCTTACATTACATGACTGATATCTATTGTAAATTCTACAATAGCTCAGAAACCGTCAAATCCTCACAGCCACAGTACAGACTGGACAGTACAGTCCTCCATACAATATTATGGGCACCACATAGTCCACATATATGGGACAAATATAATGCTCCATAAAGAATATTGGACCCCAAATAATGCTCCATACAGGATACTGGTCCCCATATAATGCTCCATACAAAATATGGAGCTCTCCTCTACACTGTGCTGCGTTCTGCGCTGTTACGGCTCAGGAAAGGACGCTGTGGAAAGACTCCCCATCAACATCATCATTGCTTCCTATTATCATTATCATTGCCTCCCCATCATCATTATCATTGCCTCCCCATCATCATCGTCTCCCCATCATCATTGCCTCCCCATCATCATCGTCTCCCCATCATCATCGCCTCCCCATCATCATTGTCTCCCCATCATCATCATCACTGCCTCCCCACCACCATCACACATACAGCACCACAGCACTCTCTCACATGCACACACACAAAGCACCGCACTACATACACACACACTGATACACACAGACACACACACCTCACATCTCACCTGTCCGGCGTCCGCGCTCTCTCTGCCACAGCCGGCCGCTGAATGATGATGTCATTCAGCGGCGCTGCTGTGAGAGGAAGCGCGGGCACCCTGCAGTCGCCCCCTGGAGCCCGGAGCTGCGGCAGCGGAGGCACGGGGAGAGGTAAGTATTGCGCCGGCTGCTGCTGGGGTCCTGAGCAAGTGGGGGGGCCCAGTGGCTCTGCTCTCATCCGTAACGGGCGCCGGGGTGCCCGACGCGAGTGGGCCCCCTTGCCTGCTCAGGGCCCCGGCACTTGCCCTTGCCACTTGGGTATGTAGGGTGGTGATGCCGGCCCTGCTTGAAATAAATCCCTTTCAATTCAACGCAAGCACATCTTTAGTTTTGGATGGTAATCCGATAGCAAACATCAGCTTATTTAATCCTACTGGGTACTGACAAACATTTCATGTTTGTTTTTTTAAATTAAAAAATGATTCAAAATTGATCCATCTTAGCCATTTGTTATCAGGTAGCCCATTCAGTGCAGAACACTGGCTCAAACTGATGGTGTTGCAGTTGGAGGTAATATCATTCTGCTGTGACTGAGACTAGTGATGTGCCATATATTCCATAACACCCTCCACTTCTCCCAGCTAATTTTCTTGCAGGAGGAAATTAAGCCAATTTTGCAGTGTACAAATGTGACATTCATTTTTTTGGTGATTTGTGAGAATCAAATTGTTCGAATTCACTTAAGAAGAGCAAGTGATGAGCTAACTTAGTGACCACTTGTGAGTCAAGGAGGTGGATGCACAGTATGGTGGATGATTTACAATGCTCTGTGTTGTCCACTACTGAAGTGTTACAGGCCTGAGGTATGGTTAGCTCTGTGGGAAGTCTGCCTAAGCAATATTATCAGAGGGAGTAAGAGAAAGGTCAGCTGTGCATTTAAGTATCTCCAGCAGTCTAACAGAAAATAAATGGAGAGATGATGCACATGCTCAATTGCCCCTCCATTCAGACTAGGTTCTGCTAATACCCATCAACATCAGTGGGAGTCACCTAGCATCAGCAAATTAATATTTAAATGGGTGATAGTTTTCAAATTTGGTACGATTCCCTTAAATTAGTTATTTCTGCAAAAGGTAATTGTGATGACATGGCATTTTGTCTTAATTAACAAGATGTCTATTTTCACCAAGCCAGGAGAAATAGACTGTTATCTATATGTTGACTTTTGAATGTATGTGTTTCTTTCTGGTTGGTCAAGCAAACACAGAGTTTTGTTCTTATACATCCATAATATTGATTCGTAAGTTGACATTTGATGTAACATATTGTGCTATCCTGGATGACCAGTGATGTTTGCTGATATGCTGATTACACATTATCCAGGCCAGCCAGTTTGTTGACTTGCAAAATAGAGGAGGAAAAACTATGCAAATAGATTAAATAATTAAACAATGCAAGGTGGTCTCATCACCATTTTTTCCCCTTTACCTGTAAATACTGACTTGAAGGACATTTGTTAACTATAAAAAGTATAGATATATCCTATATATAGATAAAAGGTATACATAAATACCTCCAGACTTCCAGACAGCAAAGAGATCCAGAGGTGAAAAGAACCAGAAACTCTCTACAGGACAGCAGCCAATACATCATGGCTCCATCGCGAGGAACACTGATTTTCATTCTTCAGGATTGCAGCTTAGGGCACCACTGCCCCGGCTGAATGAATACAGATCTGCTCCATTGACCATCGAAAATCCATGGATATATTTGGGGTAGTCAGGATTTGGACCCACCGATTGCTGGAGCCCCATGGATACATCTGTGGGGGCCAGGAATGGGACCCGCCGGTAGCCTGGCTCCATTGACATGTTCGGAGAAGCCAGTTTGTGATCTTTTGGTCAACTGGCCTTGTACCTCAATGGACTGTCATCTTCCTAAGCTTGTGAACCTCCACTCTTTGAGCGTGTCACAGGTGGGGTAGTCGGAATTCGAAGTTCTGAAGTCACAGCTGTTCTTTTCCTGGCGAGTCAGCGAAAGGGTGAAACTTTGTAATTTTGCACTTTCTTTTTCTATGTGTTATCTGCCTGTTTTGTGGTTCAAAAACGTATTGGCACACTGTTTTACCCTCACACTGTGTTGTCTGAGTAGTGTTACACCCACATTAAAAAGAGAGTGGAGGGTCGATGGTATGATCCCTGGTCTATTTCCGTTTCCGCTAGCTGACCAGGAAGCCAGCAGAACCCCCGTGTCTCTACAGTAATGTGACTGAGACTCTAGAGAGTAGGTTCCAGGAAAGAAGAAGCAGGGCTCTGAAGAATAGGGAATGGACTTTGTGAAATATCCTCCTGATATTTATTGGAAGTTTATTGGCATTTAAGGTCTCTTCAAAGTCACACAATACTAGTATATGGCTGCTATGAAGTGAACAGGTCCTGAAAGTAGATGGTTACACATTTCTTCTGTGTTCTATTTAGCGCAATTAAATTCAGCATTATTAAACAACGCAGTGTGTAGTGCAACCTTAAAGGGATTCTGTCAGTAAGATCAACCCTCTTAAGCTATCTACATGTGCATGTAGGTCATAGAAAGCTGAATAACATGAAACCTTGATATCTGAGATCCAATGCCTTATTCCAGAGAAATCCATGTTTTTTCTTATATGTCAATAATAATATGTATAAAACCCCTCTGTTATTTAGCCCCTTTCTGACATTGGACGTACTATTCCTTCCATGTGACCTGTGACTTAATTTCCATGGATGGAATAATACGTCATAGGTGATCGGCCGCGCTCAAGGGGGTAGCGAGGCCGATCATGGCCAGGTGTCAGCTGATTCTCACAGCTGACACCCAGCACTAAGTGCCAGGACCACAGACCGCTCCCGGCACTTTAACCCCCTAAACACTGCGATCAAACATGATCTTAGCGTTCTGGAGCCAGTACAGGGGCTGACGGCACAGGGGTCCCGATCGCTGCCATGAAGACTTGAAGTTGTCATGATAACATCCGGGTCTCCAGAGCTGAGAAACTTCCTGTCATGCACAGTGCATGTCAGGAAACCTCTCAGGTCAGTGTGCACAGAAGCTGCAGTGCTGACAGCTTCTGTAGTAAAAGCGCCAAAACATAAAAAATGATATAAATGAGGTATCACTGTAATCTTACTGACCCGAAGAATAAAACTGCCTTATCAATTTTACCACACGCGGAACAGTGTAAACGCCCCCCCCAAAAGAAATTCATGAATTGCTAGCTTTTGCTCATTCTGTCTCCCAAAAATCGGAATAAAAGTGATCAAAAAATGTCATGTGCCTGAAAATTGTACCAATAAAAACGTCAACTTGTCCCACAAAAAACAAGACCTCACATGACTCTGTGGAACAAAATATGGAAAAATTATAGCTCTCAAAATGTGGTGATGCAAAAACTATTTTTTGCAATAAAAAGCATCTTTTAGTGTGTGACAGCTGCCAAACATAAAAACCCACTATAAAAACCAGCTATACATAGTAAATCAAACCCTTTTTGTCACCCCCTTAGTTAGGGAAAAATAATAAAATAAAAAAATGTATTTATTTTCCATTTTCCCATTAGGGTTAGGGTTATGGCTAAAGTTAGGGTTAGGATTGGGGTAAAATTAGAGTTGGGGTTAAAGTTAGGGCTAGGGCTAAAGTTAGGGTTACAGTTGTGGCTAAAGTTAGGGTTAGGGTTGAGGCTAAAGTTAGGGTTAGGGTTTGGCTTAAAGTTAGGGGTAGGGTTGGGGCTAAAGTTAGGGTTAGGGTTGGGGATAAAGTTAGGGTTAGGTTTGGATTACGGTTAGGGCTATGTTAGGGTTAGGTTTGTGGTTAGGGTTATAGATAGGGTTGGGATTAGGGTTAGGGGTGTGTTGGGGTAAGGGTTGGAGTTAGAATTGGGGGATTTACACTGTTTAGGCACCTCAGGGTCTCTCCAAACGCGACATGGCGTCTGATCTCAATTCCAGCCAATTCTGCGTTGAAAAAGTCAAACGTTGCTCCTTCCCTTCTGAGCTCTGCCATGCGCCAAACAGTGGTTTACCGCCACATATTGGGTATCAGTATACTCAGGATAAATTGTACAAAAGCTTTTTTGGTCCAATTTCTCCTGATGCCCTTGGGAAAATAAAAAATTGCGGGCAAAAATTCATTTTTATAAAAAAATATGATTTTTTATTTTTACGCTCTACGTTATAAACTTCTGTGAAGCACTTGGGGGTTCAAAGTGCACTGCTCACCACACATCTAGATAAGTTCCTTAGGGGGTCTACTTTCCAAAATGGTGTCACTTGTGGGGGTTTTCCACTGTTTAGGCACAACAGGGGCTCTCCAAGCGCGACATGGTGTCCGATCTCAATTCCAGCTAATTTTGCATTGAAAAGTCAAGCGGCGCTCATTCCCTTCCTTGCTCTGCCATGCGCCCAAACAGTGGTTTACCCCCACATATTGGGGTATAAGCATACTCAGGACAAATTGCACAACAACTTTTGGGGTCCAATTTCTCCTGTTACCCTTGGCAAAATAAAACAAATTGAATCTGAAGTAAATTTTTTGTGAAAAGTTAAATGTTCAATTTTTTAAAACTTTCAAAAAATTCCTGTAAAGCACCTGAAGGGTTAATAAACTTTTTGAATGTGGTTTTGAGTTTGTACACCTTCAGGGGTGCAGTATTTAGAATGGTGTCACTTTTGGGCATTTTCTATCATATAGACCCCTCAAAGTGACTTCAAATGTGATGTGGTCCCTAAAAATAAAATGGTGTTGTAAAAATGAGAAATCGCTGTTTACTTTTTAAGCCTTCCTAACAAAAATAAATTTTGGTATCAAAATAGTGCTGATGTTAAGTAAACATGTGAGAAATGTTAATTATTAAGTATTATACAGTTAGGTCCATATATATTTGGACAGAGACAACATTTATCTAATTTTGGTTCTAGACATTACCACAATGAATTTGAAACAAAACAATTCAGATGCAGTTGAAGTCCAGACTTTCAGCTTTAATTTGAGGTATCCACATTAAAATTGGATGAAGGGTTTAGGAGTTTCAGCTCCTTAACATGTGCCACCCTGTTTTTAAAGGGACCAAAAGTAATTGGACAAATGACTCCAAGGCTATTTCATGGACAGGTGTGGGCAATCCCTTTGTTATGTCATTCTCAATTAAGCAGATGAAAGGGCCGGAGTTGATTTGAGGTGTGGTGTTTGCATTTGGAAGGTTTTGCTGTGAAGGAAACATGCGGTCACAGGAGCTCTCCATGCAGGTGAAACAAGCCATCCTTAAGCTGCAAGAACAGAAAAAAACCCATCCAAGAAATTGCTACAACATTAGAAGTGGCAAAATCTACAATTTGGTACATCCTGAGAAAGAAAGAAAGCACTGGTGAACTCATCAATCCAAAAAGACCTGGGAGCCCACGGAAGACAACAGTGGTGGATGATCGCCGCATACTTTCTTTGGTGAAGAAGAACCCGTTCACAACATCAACTGAAGTCCAGAACACTCTCAGTGAAGTAGGTGTATCTGTCTCTAAGTCAACAGTAAAGAGAAGACTCCATGAAAGTAAATACAAAGGGTTCACATCTAGATGCAAACCATTCATCAATTCCAAAAATAGACAGGCCAGAGTTAAATTTGCTGAAAAACACCTCCAGAAGCCAGCTCAGTTCTGGAAAAGTATTCTATGGACAGATGAGACAAAGATCAACCTGTACCAGAATGATGGGAAGCCAAAAGTTTGGAGAAGAAAGGGAACGGCACATGATCCAAGGCACACCACATCCTCTGTAAAACATGGTGGAGGCAACGTGATGGCATGGGCATGCATGGCTTTCAATGGCACTGGGTCACTTGTGTTTATTGATGACATAACAGCAGACAAGAGTAGCCGGATGAATTCTGAAGTGTACCGGGATATACTTTCAGCCCAGATTCAGCCAAATGCTGCAAACTTGATTGGACGGCGCTTCATAGTACAGATGGATAATGACCCCAAGCATACAGCCAAAGCTACACAGGAGTTCATGAGTGCAAAAAAGTGGAACATTCTTCAATGGCCAAGTCAATCACCAGATCTTAACCCAATTGAGCATGCATTTCACTTGCTGAAATCCAGACTTAAGAGGGAAAGACCACAAAACAAGCAAGACCTGAAGGCTGCGGCTGTAAAGGCCTGGCAAAGCATTAAGAAGGAGGAAACCCAGCGTTTGGTGATGTCCATGGGTTCCAGACTTAAGGCAGTGATTGCCTCCAAAGGATTCGCCACAAAATATTGAAAATAAAAATATTTTGTTTGGGTTATGTTTATTTGTCCAATTACTTTTGACCTCCTAAAATGTGGAGTGTTTGTAAAGAAATGTGTACAATTCCTACATTTTCTAACACATATTTTTGTTCAACCCTTCAAATTAAACGTTACAATCTGCACTTGAATTCTGTTGTAGAGGTTTCATTTCAAATCCAATGTGGTGGCATGCAGAGCCCAACTCGCGAAAATTGTGTCACTGTCCAAATATTTCTGGCCCTGACTGTATGTGACAAATCTCTGTGATTTAAGGGCATGAAAATTCAAAGTTGGAAAATTGCAAAATTTTTTAAATTTTCACCAAATTTTAATTTTTTTCACAAATAAACGCAAATCATATCAAAGAAATGTTACCACTATCATGAAGTACAATAAGTCACAAGTCAGAATCACCGGGATCTATGGAAGCATTCCACAGTTATCAACTCATAAAGGGACAGTGGTCAGAATGGTAAAAATTGGCCTGGTCATTAACATGCTAACTACTCTTGGGGTAAACGGGTTAAAATAAGTTCTGGAGCAGATGATCTTGCAGATCAATGTTTTGCCCATAGTCCTGAACAGCTCATTTATGCAGGAATTTTTTTATGCCACTGTAAGTAAAGAAGCTGAACTGTAACTGACTGAATTTGCTCTATCTTAAAGGGGTTTTCCCACAAAGTTCATTTTCATCAATAGACCTTGGAATTATAATAATTTCCAGAATTGGATGTGTTTAAATAAAATTTTCCTATGCTGAGATGATCTTATAAATAGTGTTGAGCGATACTGCTCGATATCTAAAAATATCGGATCGGAATGGTATCGCCGATATCACTAAATATCGTCGATATCCGATTCCGATACCGGAAGTCCCATGTAAGTCTATGGGAACAAAATATCGCAACTAAAAAAACACTTTCTTTCGTTGTAAACACAAAATATACACACATAGAATACATTATATATATATATATACATGTCATTGTGACATATATATATACATATATTTATAGTTTATACACTTCTACATAGTAAAATAGACTCTGATTCAATTGCCGGGTAAAGCCGTGACATACCCCATAGAAGTCGACGGGCTCGGTGCCGAGTACCCCCAAAACCTCTGGCTCTGTGCGACTCAACTTGGGCGTCACGAACAGGATTCTGTAGCTCGCTATAAGCGAGTCCTGTGTGCCTGAATTGAACTGGTTTTGTGCTTGAGAATTGCTAAAATCATCAGAGAATGTATTTGCCATTTTTCAGCCATATCTGCGTCACGACGAGGCACTGGTGAAGAAGAAGGGCGTGCTCTTCGTGGGTGTACACTCACTCAGTGGCGCGAAAACGATGGCCGACCACTCTAAATGGTACTGCAATGTAAGATCGTGCCCCACAGCTCTTGAGTTCCGCCTCCTCATCCTCCTCAGTGTGCGGAAACTAACACGAAGGTCCTGCCTCACTACAAAAGAGGGGCCCTCTCCAGATGCTAATGACACATGTGACTTGGCAGAGATGGCTAATGGACACGAGCAGAAGTGTGACGGGATGGAGCAGTCAGAGCTCTCCCCCCACGGAAGCGACTCCCATCGCCACGGAACCACCGTTGGGCACCCGGCCTGGAAACCCTCCTACGCTGCAAGAAGCGGAGGATACCCTAAGAGGCCTGGCCCGGCACCGGGAGGAGGTCACCAGGATGGAAGCCAGCTGGCGTGCCCTAAAACTAAACTTGGAGCGGCGCCAATCCCTCTTACCTGAAGTGTCTGTACCGGAAGGTGAGGCACCCGTTCTAGTTGAGGAGTCCGTGCGGGCATCCCAGCCCTTGCAATGTGATCCGGTTGACGTTGTCGCAGTGGAGGCACCCGTTCCTGCAAAAAACGCTGCACCGGCAGCACCCCAGATCCCGCTGTCTGCCCCCGTCGCTGAGACAGAAGAAGCGACACCCGTCCTCATGGAGGAGGCCGCGCAGGCACCAGAGGTCTACCTGTCTGTACCAGAGCCCCGACTGTCATCTGTTCCAGAGCCGGCTGCTTCCTCCGCAGGTGAGCGCCGCCAGGACTGTCGGGTGCCAGGAGAGCTGCCGCAAACCGGACATCGTAAGCTGCAGTTTGATGGTGGAGACATGGAGATGCTGGTGGAGGAGAATTACAACCGGCGTCAGGAGGAAGAGTGGAGACGTCGAGAGAGAGAAGCCGAGCGACAAAGGGAGCAGCGCGAATCCCAGAAGCTTCGCCAACGTCACATCGAGAAGGACCGGGCAGATAAGGACCGGATGAGAAAAGATAAAAGTACGGTGAGGGAGCCGCGGCGTAAGGGTGCAGTACGGAGCTTTAAATTGAAAGCTGGTTGGGGCTTCATCCAGGAGCCTGGACTTTATTTAGAAGTGTTTGTGACCCGGCGGGACGTGGAGACTCACCTCCCAGAAGGACACCCGGGGAGGGACCTGTTGCCAGGAGACTTGGTAACTTACACCCGACACTGGGGTTACAATGGATGGTATGCCCTAAATGTCACCAGGTGCGACCCCTGGTCCCCAGAGTGTCAGGAACCTGTGAGACCCTCGGAGCCTTCAGCCTCCCACATCCAGGCCTCTGCACAAGTGCCCACCCCACGCCGTAAATCTCCCCAGCCTCCCTCAGTGGTCTCCTCAGCAGCCCCAGCTATGGACATGATAATGATAGCTGGCCCGTACCCGGCGCCTGTTAGGCCCCCTGGGGTTCGTATAGTCCGGACATAGGGTTCCAGACCCGAGAGAGCGAAAGAGGTGCACACAGCACAGATAGCGGTCACGACTTGACTGTAAGGCCACACGACGTCATCAGTCATGTGGTCTGGGTCTCGGTGTTGGCAAGCATCAGAAGAGTACAGTGGTACCTGGAACACCCCTGCCAAAGAATTATAAATAACCCAGACAGGGTCCCTGTATGTAAATAGTTAAATTGTTGATGTACCCGGACGGGTGAATGTTCATAAAAAAGTTTTTTAATTTAATAAAAAAAACAACACAGTTTTCATTACTTTTATTACAGTCTCATCCTGCGACGCCATCGATCTCCTGTAAAAAAATGAAAAAAAAAACAGCAGTATACCACCTGTCCGACGCAGTCCATAGTAACGAGTGTCCCACGACGATCCAGCTCTGCTACATCAGAATGACCTCAGAGGCAGGCAGGCAGGCAGAGCCTGTCATCCCGGCGCAGCACAGCTGATTACCTGCTTCCCCGGCGGTGACGTCATCGGACTGGTTTACGGCCGGGATTACCCTGCAGTCACTGCAGTTATCGCGAAAAACTGCATGTGACCGCCAGGGAGAAGATAATGGCGGCCATCAAGCATCCAGGACGTGACCGCGAGATCTTCTGCAGGTAAGTGCGCTGACTCCTGACAGACCCGACGACGGACACTCCAGTGACAGTGACAATCCGATTCGTATCCGTATGACGAAAATATCGGTACTCGAATCGAAAGCCCGATCAGCTATATCGCCGATACCGATATTGCAGTATCGTACGCTCAACACTCTTAAAAAGGTTGAGCATTCCGATATTCCAATACTTCCGATACTGAAATCAATTAAGTCTATGGAACAAATATCGAAGTATTGAAGTATTTACTTCCGATATTTGTCCCATAGACTTACATTGGATTTCAGGTATCGGAAGTACGAAAGCTCAACCTACTTATAAATGTTCCCCTGCTATGTACTGTGTAATGGCAGTTTTTGACTGTGCAGGGACATGGTCTGATCATACCACTTCTCTTGGGCGGGGGAGAAAGCAAAACAAAGTATACAAACATTACAGCACAAGACAGCAAATAATTCTTTCTGTGAGATAAAATATTTTTTAAAAACAGGCAGAGAAAAATTTTACCTCACTGAAAGAATCAGCTGTGATCCCATGCTGTCCAGTTTACAGACTATCTTTTGCTTCCGCCCCACCCAGGAAATGTGGTATGGTCAGATCATGTCCCTGTGTGGTCAACACAGCCATTACACAGTACACAGCAGGGGCACAGTTATAACATCTCAGCACAGGAAAAACATTTGTAAACACATGCAATTGTAGAAATTATTGTTATTTCAAGATGTATTGATTAAAATTTTAAAATTAACTTTGTGGGAAAACCCCTTTAAATTGGAACCAAAAATTACACTTTCTTCACAGATATTAAGAAGGTAAACAGCATAAAGATGCTATTTTGCTATCTGTTGGTCAGTGAAGCCCTATGGATGCATTATGCACTGCTCAAAAAAATAAAGGGAACACTTAAACAACAGAATATAACTCCAAGTAAATCAAACTTCTATGAAATCAAGCTGTCCACTTAGGAAGCAACACTGATTGACAATCAATTTCACATGCTGTTGTGTAAATGAAATAGACAACAGAAGGAAATTATTAGCAATTATCAAGACACACTCAATAAAGGAGTGGTTCTGCAGGTGGGGACCATATCTCAGTACCAATGCTTTCTGGCTGATGTTTTGGTCGCTTGAATGTTGGTTGTGCTTTTGAGTCGCACGTAGCAGGGCTTTGGGGTACTCGGCACCGAGCCCGTTCACTTTACTGGGGGATGTCACGGGTAGCGCAGCTCGGTCCGTTGCCCTGGGCGCTCACTAAAGGGGGATATTTACAGGGGATAATAGAAATGTTCGTGACGCCACCTGTGGTTTCTGATCAGGGTGACCAGCGCTGCAGGGTGAATCCTCTGAGGGGTTGTTACTGGACAGCAAGGTGTTAAGTTTTCCACAGGTAAGACTGATCCCTCGAGGTATATGGCGGTGTAGGGGTGAAGAAGCAATAATGCAGACACACACAAGACAGTCTCTTTCTGTACCTTTACTGGTGGTGAAGCTGCAGGCACGTCCCGGGAGGCCGTCAGGGTGGAGGATGCACGTCCAGCAATCCACTGAGTAGGTATAAGGCCTCCTTACGTCCTTATGTGTGTGTTTCTAACTTGCATAAAACAGAGTTTAACTCCTTCTCTTTGCTACGCCCGGATGATCTTGTGATGAGGTATTTTTGTGGACAGAACAGTGTCTCTATGGCGGTACCTGCCAGACCCCCGTCTTCCTAACCTCGGTTACGTATCAGCACTGCTGGGCCCCTGCGACTTAAAGTCCAGGGTCTCCGGTTTTTCCCACTAGTCGTGAAGATACTAGCAAGCTCGGACCCGGTGTCCGGTAGTGCAGAGTGGAGGTAAGCTATCATTGCTATTTCTCCTCAGTCACTCTTTCTTTTCCCTTTTCCACTTGCCTGTCGTCCTACTCGCACATTTAACATAAGCACAGGCAGCAGTAGATGTCAGCTTCTCGCTCAGACTTCCTCAGCCCTCAGGCTAATCTGACAGGAGTCTCTCTCCGGTGTTCTGAGGAGATCTTATCTCTCCCTCTCAGCTTCTCTGAGGTAACTGCCGTTCTCAGGTGTTCTGCTGTTCTGAGGTAACACCAACGACTAGCTAACTCGCAGCTAGACTGCCTTCATCTCACTGCTGTCTCAAGGGCTCCCTCTGGTGGAACCAGGGAAAATGTGAAGTGTTGTGTGCTTATCAGGTGATTGTGAATTACCTTTCTTGCATCCTCCGGGTACATGTGGCACCAAGCCAGCTGGGCTACACATCCCCCCCTAGTTAATATCAGCACTCCCGGGCTGAAAAAGAAAACAATTTTTATAACATCAACAAATAACATAACTTTTCCCTTGCGGGAGGTAAGGACACTTCAAACATTACAATGTGTACAAATGGCAAATAGAAAATATCAAAATACTTTCACGGTGCAAATAAATACAGGATACTTGTGGAGGACCCGCACCAAACCTCCCACGGTGGTCCTGGGTGGGCCACACCGTACGTTTTTTTTTCTGAGGTAGAATGGTTTACGTAAAACCAAGATGGGGGCACTGAGTGCCAACTATTTACAACACAGTTTTTGGGCTGGCAAAGTCCTCAGCCACGCAGTCCTTTAAAAGAAACACATTTCACATATCACATTACCCAACTGGGGTATACTACTTCAGCATGAAACATTATCATCATATAACATTCTCAATAAAGTGCAATTCTCTTCATAACTTTGTACAGTTCAGTAAACCCTGTCTGGGTCCTACTGGATTAATTTGCTAGGACTACTCTTGGTACCTAACAGGTAACCTTCCTTTTGTCGTGCGTACTGACCTACGTGGTGTTGCTTCAGGTATAGTAGCATCTGGCCTATCTGTCCTGCGTGCTGGCAAACTGTAATACTGCCTTAACCTCTCTAGGGATCTGGCAAGCACACTTGTGGCTGGGCGATGCGTTCTGTTTCGCCAGGGGATTCTTCTGGTAGTTCCACGTCTTGAGGTTCCATTTCTTGAGACTCTACTTCTAGAGGTGCTACAGCAGCAGGTTCCTCTTGAACTATTTCTTCTGCTGCGGCAACTGGCTCAACTGGACGTTGAAGCGCTTCTTGTGGTTGGTAAAATTGAAGTACTGGAATAATCACACAGCATCCCCGATACAAGGCCAATCTGCAGGAAAATCTCCTAAGTCCGTGTGTATGACTTCACCTGGTTTCTCTTTTTCCATAACAAGTTCTTCCTCGGGAAGTTTTAACATGTCTGGACACAGTTTTAGGTGGTCTCTTGATACATTGGTGGTCGTCTTTCCTCCATCTTTGCTAATGGTACAGGTTTTCCTGTTGTCAAATTTGGAATTCTGCACGACATATGGCTCTTTTTCCCACTGATCATCCAATTTGTGCATTCTTCTTTTTCTTTTTAGCACAATTTCTCCAGGCATAAAAGGCTTAGCTGGCGCACTTTTGTTGTAGTTCTCCTCTTGCTTTTCCCTTACTTTATTGAGACTATCTTCCACGCAGGCTTGTACTCTCCTGTACTGTTCCTGTCGGTTCGTGTCCCAATCTTCAGTAGTAACATCAGCTTCTGGCTCTACAACACCAAGTTCCAAATCAATGGGCAGCTTTCCTGGTCTTGCTCGCATAAGGTAGGCTGGAGTGCAGTTGGTGGAACTCACCGGTATGTGATTGTACAGATCTACCAGGTCAGGTAGTAGGTCTGGCCACCGATTCCTCTCCTCAAGTGGTACCGTCTTCAGCAGATCAATGACTATGTGATTCATCTTCTCACAGAGACCATTGGTTTGAGGGTGGTACAGTGTGGTTCTTATCTTCTTACACCCGTACAAGTGACAAACTCTTTAAACAATTCGGTTTCAAAGGCAGGACCCTGATCAGTTAACACTTGCTCTGGATATCCATGGGGTCTGCAGAAATACGCTTGAAACGTCTTTGCTGCTGTTTCAGCTGTCAGATCTTTGACAGGGGCGACCACCAGGAACCTGGAGTAGTGATCCACCATCGTCAGGGCATACGAGTATCCTGACCGGCTGGGTGACAACTTTACATGGTCCAAGCCACGATCTCCAAGGGACGAGTCGTCTTGATGGGCTGCAGGGGTGCTTTTGACTACTGTAGTCTTTTCTTCAGAGGCTACAGGACGCACAGTTCTTACACCATTTCTCGATGGAACTACGCATTCCCACCCAGTAGAAACGACACTTCAGTAGGGTTTCCAGCTTCTTCCAGCCGAAGTGCCCCGCTCGATCGTGGTAAGCTTCCAACACCATCTGGATGTCCGTTCTTGGAACTACTATCTGCCATACCATCTCATGGGTTCTGGGGTTGACGTACCTTCGGCACAGCTTCTCTCGGTAGATAAACAGCCGGCTTCTCTCATTCCACAGCTGCTTTGCTTGTTGAGACGCATCCTTCTCCAAGGAGGAACCTTCCTGAGTTATCAGCTCCTTGATGCGGCTGACAACCGGGTCACTGTTCTGGGTCTCCTTCCAGCTGTGGTGATGTAAAGGGTTTAACGTCTTACCACGTTGCCTCCTGTAGGCTCGTTGTTCGTGGATCATCCCATTTCTGTGGAATGCAGGTAGCTCAATTTCTTCTAGATCATCCAATTCCTCTTCCGTGTCGGACTCATGCGGCATTCTGGACAAGGCGTCAGCGTTGGCGTTCTTACGGCCCGCCCTGTACTTGATGGTAAATTGATAGTTCGACAGCCGAGCCATCCAACGTTGCTCCATGGCTCCCAGCTTGGCTGTTTCAATATGTGTCAAGGGGTTATTATCAGTGTAAGCAGTGAACTTGCTGGAGGCAAGGTAATGCTTGAATCTTTCTGTAATGGCCCAGACCAGCGCCAGGAACTCCAACTTGAAGCTGCTATAGTTCTCTGGGTTTCTCTTGGTCGGCCGGAGCTTCCTGCTTGCATATGCGATGACTTTCTCCAGGCCATTTTGCTTCTGACTGAGGACAGCTCCCAATCCTTCGTTGCTGGCATCAGTATACAGCAGGAACGGCTGGCTGTAGTCAGGATAGGCTAAGATCTCATCGCCTGTCAGGATCTCCTTCATCTCCTTGAATGCCTCAGATTGTTCTTTACCCCAGTGGAATGGAGGATTTCTGCTCTTGAGGGGTTGTCCTACCAGGAGGTCCTGCAGAGGCGCTGCTTTCTTGGTGTAGTCCTTTACAAACCTCCGGTAGTAACCTGTCAGTCCCAGGAACTGGCGCACCTCCTTGAGATTCCTTGGTTCTGGCCATTTCTGGATGGCAGTGACCTTCTCGGGGTCTGGCACTACTCTTTCTGAGCTAACAATATGTCCCAAGTACTGTACCTTTTGTTTGAGCAGATGGCACTTTGAAGGCTTCAGTTTCATCCCGTATTTGGACAGTGACTCGAATACCTCTGCCAGGTGCTTCAGATGATCCTCATATGTCTTGGAGTACACAATTACATCGTCCAGGTACAGCAACACGGTTTCAAAGTTGAGATGTCCCAGGCAACTCTCCATCACTCTCTGGAACGTTCCCGGGGCACTGCTGAGTCCAAACGGCATTCTGTCAAACTCACAGAGTCCCATCGGGGTGGTGAAAGCCGTATTTCCCCCGATCCTCCTCAGCCACAGCTACTTGCCAGTACCCACTAGTGAGGTCAAGGGTGGAAAAGTAGTTAGCAGTTTTTAAGACAGCTAAGGATTCCTCAATGCATGGTAAAGGGTATGCATCTTTATGTGTTATGCAATTTACTTGTCTGTAATCTACACACATTCTCATGCTTCCATCCTTTTTCTTAACTAGGACTAGAGGTGCTGCCCAGGGACTACAACTATCCCTTATCACCCCTGCTTCCTTCATGTCACGCAACATTTCCTTAGCTTTCTGGTAGTGTGCTGGAGGTATAGGTCTGTACCGCTCTTTTATGGGAGGATGGCTGCCTGTAGGGATATGATGTTGTACTCCCTTAATGATATAAAGAAGAACTTGGCACTCAACTTAAGTAAAGAAAAGAATTTATTGCAGTCAATAACCAACGTTTCGGTCCTTTTAGGACCTTTGTCAAAGTACTGCAGAGAATAAAAATAAAATTAATACTCTATGTTATTTTGACAAAATATTCAAAGAAATATAGTAACATAACCAGAGAGAAAAAATAAATATAGAAATTGTGAATATAACATGGTCAATAGTCTAAGTGCTGATGTAATGCCATCATAGTAGAGAGGCTAAGACATAAAAGAAAATGAATAAAATAAACAAGAAATAAACAAAATGAACAGAAAAAGGAAAGACGCCTACCCGACTGCTTGATGAAAGGTACTCTTATAAGTAGATTAGGGAATGTCCAGAATACTCTTAAAACGATCTAAGGACTAATAAAGTATATGTGAATGGACAAAATTAATAAAATTAAAAAATTAAAAGAGGGGGAAAAAAGAAAAACAGCCTGTACTGGAATGCAAATGGCATACCTATGTTGGAATAGTGATAAATGCTGATGTCAAGTATTGAAATCCGAATAGTGCCTGTTTATGAGAAATTAGCATTTTTAGAATGAAGCGGTGTGAGTCAATCAGAAAACTACTTATAATAAGTATATGATACCTGATATGTATCTCTCTTCTGAAAATTAACGTATCCAGTGTCCACTGGAAAATAATCGACTATATAACAAGGAAATAATATCCATTAATATAGTATAATGGAAATAGGTGATGTTTAAATCAGGCTAAGACAGTGACATAATGGGAAAATTGTGTCTTCTGCTTACAATTTATGAACACTGTATCAAGATTCCAGTGCGTCCTGAATTGTCACATCAAAAGACTGTGGATACATGATAATCACTGAAAGTAACGCCACTAGTGTTAAGGTGCAAATTTGATCGCTATCTGATGAATTAGATAGCTGCTTACCGGTATCGCATTTAGTGATGAGTATCGGATACGTCCTGAATTGTGGCCCCGAGATGTCTGTGAAAACATAGCGATCACTGGGGATAAAACTGCTATGCTCAAGGTGCGAGTGTGATCGCAATCAAAATAAGTGCTTACCGGTGGTGATGGAATGGAGAAGACGGATCCTCACTGAACGCGGCATCCACCGCTTGTTCAGGTGAGTGTGTAGTGAAGTTACCGCCGTTATATGTGCTGGGGGCGGGTGTTAAGCTGTGACGCTGGCCGGAGGTGCGTCACAGGATGTGACGTTACTATTGCAGTCCAGGGTCTGAAAGCTTGCGTTCCAGGAGTGATCACACGTGTTAAAAGCAGAAAAGGAAGCGTGTATATGTATATTTGCGTTCCAGCAGCTGGATGTTAAATTTCAAATGCCAATAAAGTGCAATAGAAAACATATTAGTTGCCAATTGTTTATTTATAAAGTAAGAGAGAAAAGAGGGAAAATATTGAAGCAGTCGAGTAGGTAATAAACAGGGGAGGTCCAGAGGTTAGGTAGGAGGAGGGCCCACTTATCATATTCAATACAGACGACTCTGTAAGAAAAGATGGTGAAATTAGTCAAAATGGCGAAATTGGTAAACAAAGGTATCCATTCCTATTTAAGCAAAACCATCAGTTTAACTCAGCAGACAATTTAGATAAAAGAGTGCAGGTCATATTCCCTATTTAAGCCTCGGGGAGATAGAGTCTGCAATTGGTGGATCCAATATGATTCCCTTTTCTTCAGGTTTAGAATACGATCGCCACCCCGTCTAGATGGCGTGATCAGTTCAATAACCTGAAACTTCAATTGTGCTATTGTATGTCCTTTGGTGATAAAATGAAGAGGTATGGGTAATAACATATTTTTGCAACGGATGGTTGACTTGTGTTTTGAGATTCTGTCTTTAATGGGCTGAGTAGTTTCCCCAATGTATAATAAGTCTCAGGGGCATTTAATTAGATAGACAGCATAGGAGGAATCACATGTTGCAAAATCTTTGATTTGATATTTCTTTCCCGAATGTGGGTGAAAGAATGTGTCTCCTTTGATAACGTTGTTACATTGAGTGCAATGTAAGCATGGGTATGTGCCGGTTTTGGGTTTTTGTAAAAATATCCACGTACAATATTGGATAAAGCTAAAGATCCTATTCAGAGCCCACGAAATCCAACACAGAACCGTATTCCATTAGTACTTTTCTCTCTTACTTTATAAATAAACAATTGGCAACTAATATGTTTTCTATTGCACTTTATTGGCATTTGAAATTTAACATCCAGCTGCTGGAACGCAAATATACATATACACGCTTCCTTTTCTGCTTTTAACACGTGTGATCACTCCTGGAACGCAAGCTTTCAGACCCTGGACCGCAATAGTAACGTCACATCCTGTGACGCACCTCCGGCCAGCGTCACAGCTTAACACCCGCCCCCAGCACATATAACGGCGGTAACTTCACTACACACTCACCTGAACAATCGGTGGATGCCGCGTTCAGTGAGGATCCGTCTTCTCCATTCCATCACCACCGGTAAGCACTTATTTTGATTGCGATCACACTCGCACCTTGAGCATAGCAGTTTTATCCCCAGTGATCGCTATGTTTTCACAGACATCTCGGGGCCACAATTCAGGACGTATCCGATACTCATCACTACATGCGATACCGGTAAGCAGCATCTACTTCATCAGATAGCGATCAAATTTGCACCTTAACACTAGTGGCGTTACTTTCAGTGATTATCATGTATCCACAGTCTTTTGATGCGACAATTCAGGATGCACTGGAATCTTGATACAGTGTTCATAAATTGTAAGCAGAAGACACAATTTTCCCATTATGTCACTGTCTTAGCCTGATTTAAACATCACCTATTTCCATTATACTATATTAATGGATATTATTTCCTTGTTATATAGTCGATTATTTTCCAGTGGACACTGGATACGTTAATTTTCAGAAGAGAGATACATATCAGGTATCATATACTTATTATAAGTAGTTTTCTGATTGACTCACACCGCTTCATTCTAAAAATGCTAATTTCTCATAAACAGGCACTATTCGGATTTCAATACTTGACATCAGCATTTATCACTATTCCAACATAGGTATGCCATTTGCATTCCAGTACAGGCTGTTTTTCTTTTTTCCCCTCTTTTAATTTTTTAATTTTTATTAATTTTGTCCATTCACATATACTTTATTAGTCCTTAGATCGTTTTAAGAGTATTCTGGACATTCCCTAATCTACTTATAAGAGTACCTTTCATCAAGCAGTCGGGTAGGCGTCTTTCCTTTTTCTGTTCATTTTGTTTATTTCTTGTTTATTTTATTCATTTTCTTTTATGTCTTAGCCTCTCTACTATGATGGCATTACATCAGCACTTAGACTATTGACCATGTTATATTCACAATTTCTATATTTATTTTTTCTCTCTGGTTATGTTACTATATTTCTTTGAATATTTTGTCAAAATAACATAGTGTATTAATTTTATTTTTATTCTCTGCAGTACTTTGACAAAGGTCCTAAAAGGACCGAAACGTTGGTTATTGACTGCAATAAATTCTTTTCTTTACTTAAGTTGAGTGCCAAGTTCTTCTTTATATGATTACGGGTTGGGTTCCTACTTGAGCACCTTCCACAGTAGTGCCACGCCACATCTTTTACTATGTACTCCCTTAATGGTCCCAAAGTCAAGTGGGTGTTTGCTAAATACCTGTGCGTACTCCTGTACCACCCGTAGTACTCCCTGTTTCTGGTGGGCTGGAGTGGTGTCTGTTCCGACATGGAGCTGCTGACACCAATCCTCCACCTGGGTTGCTGGGTCATTATCCTCCGCTGGTTGGCAGGAGGCTAAGGACTCGGTCGTGAGAATGGAGTTGTTATCTACAGTATGTAATTTAGCAACAGTGGCATAACGTGGTAAATTTACTTCATCTTCTCCCCAGTTGAGAAGACGTACTGGTACCCTCCCATTTCGTACTTCTACTACCCCTCTAGCAGTCAAGAGTGTAGGTCTGTGCTCTGAACAATGGGGCTCTATTACTGCTTGGTAGTTCTGTCCTCTCAAACCTATTGCTGCTCTACACCATATAAGCATTTCACTTATTGGGGGTATCACAATGGGGTTCGGGTCTGTCACCCGTACATTACCAATTTCACCATCTGTCAGCTTCGCTTGCTGCTGGCACATCAGGGCCCGGATCTCCCTCTGGATCACTCCCTTTTGCTTTGGCCTGGCAACTTCGGCGAGCTGTTGGAGCAAAAACACAACTTCTCCCAGACAGTTACTAATAATGTTTGTACCTAAAACCACATTTAAGCCATTTTCCTCATTTACAGTCTTTACTACTAAGAGTCCCTAGTCCTTCAGCTCCACTCTGCCCACCTTTACGTCCACGTTTTTGGCTCCTAGTATATCAACAGGGAGACCATTAGAGGCATACACAGCAAAGTCAGGGCTCGGGGGCTGGAGACTGTCCATGGACCAAAACTTATTATACAGGACATCAGGTATGATGGTCACCTGAGATCCAGTGTCCAGCAGGGCAGGGATTGCGATCCCGTCCAGGATGATGGACAGGTATGGTCTTCCTCCCACAAACCTGCGGTTCCAGTCTGAGGGGCCTGATGAGTCTATTCCTGGGTGTTGGCCCTCAGACCCAGGATCTGCTCGTTTAAAGGTCACTGTCGGGCTAAATGACCTTCTCTGTTGCAACGGTAGCAGATGATCTCTCGACGAGGATGGTGCTGATCAGGGGTCGCTCCTGGGGGTGGCGTTGTCCTCCTCCAGTGGGGCGACGTCCTCCTTTTCCTCCGGTTCATCCAAGGGACATCCTCTGGGCAGTCGGCTAGCAGGATCTTTCCTCCTTCTTTCCTTCCGCAGTTGCAGGGCACTCATTACAGCGGCCAGGTTTTTAGTCAGCTGGCGCACTTCTGAGCGCAGACAGTCCAACTCAGTAGGGGGCGCCACTTGTGTTTTGGCTTCCGCCACCAGCGGGGAAAAGGTGGATGCTGCCGGCTTTAGAGTGGCTTCACCCGGGTGACACTGGGTTGCCACCTCAGGCTTCTCCAGGGGTCCAGTCCTTTTATAGCCATATCTTTTAGGGCATCAAAGGTAGCGTCAGGATGATCCAAGGACCACCAGTGCACAGTTCTGCTTTCAGCTTGGGACCTCAGTCCCCGTACAAATTGTTCCTTCAACATTTTGCTTTCATTAATGGCACTTATAGGGTTGACCTGTTTGAGAGCTCGCAGGGCCCCCTGTATTCGGCAGGCGTAGTCCCTAATACTGTCATCTGGTCTCTGGGAGCATTGGTAAAACCTCATCCAGAGATCTGTTTCAGTGCGGTCCTCAAAAATAGTCTGTAGCTTTAAGAAAATTGAAAGCACTGATTCCTGGTCTGCAGCTGTCCAAGTCTCTACTTCCCTCTCTGCAGCACCAGTCAATTGTCCCACTACCACTGCAGCTCTTTGTTTCTCTGTCATAGGGTACATGTCCATTATGCTGCATATTTTGCGTTTAAACCCTGAGAGGGTATCTGGCTTACCGCTATACTGAGGGAGCCACTTTGCTCCAGGCAAGTATGGCAGCGTTAGCGGTACTATCGGGGTCACAGGACCGGGTGAGGGGCCAGCGTTTCCATCCTGCGCGGCAGCGCCGGCGGGTAAGTCATTGGAGCGGTCGCCCTCGGCCGCGCTGTCAGCTTGCGGCTGCGACATGTCTGCGCCCCCCTAGTTAAGCGTGGCCTACCTTCTCCTGAAGGCTGCAGCTCTGCCAGGCACAGCGATGTGGAAGGACCTGCCGCCGCGTCAGCGTTGGGGGCGTGTCCGGGACTCCGCGCGCTTTCTGCAGGTACGCCCTTCTCCTTGCGCTGTAGCGCTGTACTTTGGCGGGCGATGGCGGACAATTGGCGCCAAAAATCTCAAAAACAGCAACACAGTCTATAGCACAAAAACAGTCCAATTCAGGCACACAGGACTCACATATAGAGAGCTTCGGATCCTGTTCGTGACGCCAAAATTAGATGAGTCGCACGTAGCAGGGCTTTGGGGTATCGGCACCGAGCCCGTTCACTTTACTGGGGATGTCACGGGTAGAGCAGCTCGGTCCGTTGCCCTGGGCGCTCACTAAAGGGGGATATTTACAGGGGATAATAGAAATGTTCGTGACGCCACCTGTGGTTTCTGATCAGGGTGACCAGCGCTGCAGGGTGAATCCTCTGAGGGGTTGTTACTGGGCAGCAAGGTGTTAAGTCTTCCACAGGTAAGACTGATCCCTCGAGGTATATGGCGGTGTAGGGGTGAAGGAGCAATAATGCAGACATACACAAGACAGTCTCTTTCTGTACCTTTACTGGTGGTGAAGCTGCAGGCACGTCCCGGGAGGCCGTCAGGGTGGAGGATGCACGTCCAGCAATTCACTGAGTAGGTATAAGGCCTCCTTACGTCCTTATGTGTGTGAGTTTCTAACTTGCATAAAACAGAGTTTAACTCCTTCTCTTTGCTACGCCCGGCTGATCTTGTGATGAGGTCTTTTTGTGGACAGAACAGTGTCTCTATGGCGGTACCTGCCAGACCCCCGTCTTCCTAACCTCGGTTACATATCAGCACTGCTGGGCCCCTGCGACTTAAAGTCCAGGGTCTCCGGTTTTTCCCACTAGCCGTGAAGATACTAGCAAGCTCGGACCCGGTGTCCGGTAGTGCAGAGTGGAGGTAAGCTATCGTTGCTATTTCTCCTCAGTCACTCTCTCTTTTCCCTTTTCCACTTGCCTGTCGTCCTACTCGCACATTTAACATAAGCACAGGCAGCAGTAGATGTCAGCTTCTCGCTCAGACTTCCTCAGCCCTCAGGCTAATCTGACAGGAGTCTCTCTCCGGTGTTCTGAGGAGATCTTATCTCTCCCTCTCAGCTCCTTTGAGGTAACTGCCTTCTCAGGTGTTCTGCTGTTCTGAGGTAACACCAACGACTAGCTAACTCGCAGCTAGACTGCCTTCATCTCACTGCTGTCTCAAGGGCTCCCTCTGGTGGAACCAGGGAAAATGTGAAGTGTTGTGTGCTTATCAGGTGATTGTGAATAACCTTTCATGCATCCTCCTGGGTACATGTGGCACCAAGCGCAGCTGGGCTACACATCTTCACACTCATGGTAGCATGAGACGAACTCTAAAACCCACACAAGTGGCTCAGGTAGTGCAGCTCATCCAGGATGGCACATCAATGCGAGCTGTGGCAAGAAGGTTTGCTGTGTCTGTCAGCGTAGTGTCCAGAGGCTGGAGGCCCTACCAGGAGACAGGCTAGTACACCAGGAGATGTGGAGGGGGCCTAGGAGGACAACAACCTAGCAGTAGGACTGCTACCTCCGCCTTTGTGCAAGGAGGACCAGGAGGAGCACTGCCAGATCCCTGCAAAATGACCTCCAGCAGGCCACAAATGTGCATGTGTCTGCACAAACAGTTAAAAAATGACTCCATGAGGATGGTCTGAGTGCCTGACTTCCACAGATGTGGGTTGTGCTCACAGCCCAACACCGTGCAGGATGCTTGGCATTTGCCACAGAACACCAGGATTGGCAAATTCGCCACTGGCACCCTGTGCTCTACACATATGAAAGCAGTTTCACACTGAGCACATGTGACAGACGTGACAGAGTCTGGAGATGCCGTGGAGAGCAATCTGCTGCCTGCAACATCCTTCAGCATGACCGGTTTGGCAGTGGGTCAGTAATGGTGTGGGGTGGCATTTATTGGAGGGCCGTACAGCCCTCCATGTGCTCGCAAGAGGTAGCCTGACTGCCATTAGGTACCAAGATGAGATCCTCAGACCCCTTGTGAGACCATATGCTGGTGCGGTTGGCCCTGGATTCCTCCTAATGTAGGACAATGCCAGACCTCATGTGGCTGGAGCGTGTCAGCAGTTCCTGCAAGATGAAGGCATTGAAGCTATGGACTGGCCCACCTGTTCCCCAGACCTGAACCCGATTGGGCACATCTGGGGCATCATATATCGCTCCATCCACCAATGTCACGTTGCACAACAGACTGTCCAGGAGTTGGCGGATGCTTTAGTTCAGGTCTGGGAGGAGATCCCTCAGGAGACCATCTGCCGCCTCATCAGGAGCATGCCCAGGCATTGTAGGGAGGTCATACAGGCACAAGGAGGTCATACAGGCATGTGAAGGCCACACACACACTACAGAGCATCATTTTGACTTGTTTTAAGGACATTAAATTCCACTTTAATTTTGTATGTGACTCCAAATCCAGGCCCCCATTGGTTAATAAATTTGATTTCCATTGATGATTTTTGTGTGATTTTGTTGTCAGCACATTCAACTTTGTACAGAACAAAGTATTCAATGAGAATATTTCATTCATTCAAATCTAGAATGTGATATTTGAGTGTTCCCTTTACTTTTTTGAACAGTGTATATAGGCTAGCTTGGCCCGTGCGAACATTTCTCATATTGGTCGTCGGGGGTGCAGGCAATTTCAGAAAAAGCAAGATGGTCAAATGTGAATGTATTTCATGAGATGATAAACACATAAAGGTATTTATATATGTAAATTGGTAATACAATAAATTGATTTGATAAGTAGAGGCCAAAAAATGTCTTCCGGTTGAGGTGCCACCTGTAGGTCATTGTTTCTTTCTGCAGGTTTATGAAAATGAATGTTTAAACTGTATTTAGTGATAAAATCATGAATGTGTGGTTTGGCTCTTTTCTTGCTGAAGGGGGCAATAGTGTATCATTTGTGTGTGTGGGGTGAAGTAATCAGCGAAAAAGCAATGCATGTTTACAAATGTGTTTGCCTATGTGACTGACCATTTGTGTGTGTGGGGCGACGTAATCACCGAAAAAGCAGTGCATGTTTACAAATGTGTTTGCATATGTGACTCACCTGCAATCCTCCAATATACCTAAATTGGCTGGGCAAGCACTTGGGCAAGCTGTAAAGACCCCCAGGCAAATGTTTGGATTTGTTTGTGATGTCTGTAAGCAGCTTTGTGGTACTGTGCTTTGGGGTACTGTGCTGCCACCTTCAGGTCATTTGACCTTTCAAATAGTGTATCATTTGTTTGTATGGGTGGAGTATGAATGGAGCAAGTGTGCAATTCAATAGGCAGTACATGTTTTACAATGTGTTTGCATATGTAACTCACCTGCAGTGAAGTGTGTCAATCCTCCAATTTGGCTGAAATAGGCTGGGCAAGCAGTTTGGCAAGCTGGAAAGCCCCCCAAGGCAAATGTTTACATTTGTTTGTGATGTCTGTAAGCAGCTTTTTGGTAGTGTGCTTTGGGGTAGTGTGGTGCCACCTGCAGGTCATTTTTCCTTACTGCAGGTTTATGAAAATTAATGTTGAAACTGTATTTTGTGATCAAATTGAGAATGTGTGGTTTGTTTAGCTATTTTCTTGCTGAAGAGGGCAAGTTTACCTTTCAAACGGTGTATCATTTGTGTGTGGATGCAGTATGAACGGAGATACAAAGTAATCACCGAAAAACAGTGTTTAGAAATAATAGAATAGATTCAGCATGAAGGACCACCAATCATTTCATCATATTAGTCAATGAGATTACATTTTTCCTCATTCTGATTTTTTATACTAAACAATATAGTCAGAATTTCTAAAAACTATACAACTCTTTACTTCTGAGTTGTTCCAATATAGGTCATCTATTGGTGGTGACAGTTGGCCAAAATGTCAATTATCATAATAGTTACAACCAAATCTTCATAACTCATCATGCAAAATATGGATACAGACAAAGTTTAAGCTGATTTACATTTACAGTAGTGAATCTGGAGATTGCAAGTTATTGAAATCTCCAAGACTTAACTAGAAAAACCAATTTTATAGAGATATTTCCCATATGACAACTCACTGTACGCTTTTTTGCTTTTGGAATGTGCTGAAGAGCCTTAGATTGTGGAATTTGGTACTAATTTCAGGCTCCTGACGTACAGAACCAGACAGTTAAAAATAACCATCTCTCACCCAAAACAAAACAACCAATGATCAATTACATTCCTTTCTTTCCACTCACATGTAACCATGGCCTGAAGCCAAGAGAGGATCAGGTTTGATGTTTATACACCTTCTAAGGAAGAACATGTGATGTAGAAGGATTTCATCAAGCTTTATCTGGTAAAAATGTGGACAGCAGAGTCAAAGCATTATCGACATGCACATTTTGATCAGCCCTGAACAGTGATAATTGATGTCGGCAAGTACTCTGTTGGCAGCCATATAAGGAGGTAGAAGACGTGGTCATATGGTATTAATGGATACCATTCTACAAATCCCCGAGATAAATGACTAGAGTCATTCGTTTTCTGTACATCAGACTAAAAGATCTAGAGAAATGAATGTACATATATAATATTTAAGTTTTGGTTGGGCTTATAAGAGGGAATATAAACAAATAAAAAGATCTCGCTGCTATCGTAAAAGTGGTGGGGAAGTATAACATGTGCTCCTTGTTATATTGTTGGTATAAACAGATTGTACCATGTAAAGAGTACGCACACGCAAAACATTAAGCTAGAAGTATATGGAAATTACTGTATATATTGTGTCAAGATTGTTTAAAGGTCAGTGTTACATGTTGATTATCTCGTGACAGTGTCACCTGTCACGGAGGTAGGATATATAAGGAAGCAGGTGATCAGTCAGTTCTTGATGTTGCTGTACAGCAAAAGTGGGCAAAAGAAGGGTTCTGAGCTATTTTGGAAAAAAATGGCCAAATAAGAACAGTTGGATAGTTGACGGTCAGCGCGTCCCCAAAACAGGAAATCTTGTGGGATGTTCACAGTATTTAGTGGTCGGCTGATTGAGGAAAACATAATCAGTGAACAGGTAACATGGCTATGGGCACTTAAAGGGACTCTGTCAGCACAGAATGACTGTTCAAGCTAAGTCCTGCCGCTCGGTGCTTCACAGCGAGACCAATCATTTAAAAGCACCTTCCCACTTGCTTGTTGTCCCTCTATCTTGTCTTGATCTCTATCTTGATTGACAGCTCTGGCTTCATACGGCTACAGTAGGGAGCAGATGGATGGAAAGTAAGCAGGTGGGAAGGTGTATTAAAATTGGCCCCGCCATGATGCACCAAGAGCCTGTACTTGGTTTGAACAGTCATTCTGTGCTGACAGATTCCCTTTAAGTCTCATTGATGTATATGGGTAAAGTATTCTGCTAGTCCAATCCCATCGAGCCCAAACCAAAAGGAGAGGGGTTCATGCAGCACAAACTGCTGAAAAAAGTTAAAGGGATACTTTAATTTAGATCATCAATATTAGCTTATTAAATTGGCTGTGGTGCACTGGAAAGGATGTAGCTTCGTACATTATGGGAACTATATTGGAATTATAGCTTTGTACATTATATAGTGGTGGTGAATAGCACTAATACTCTCTCCTATTCAAATAAATGAGCTATCTTTCATGATCGTCTCATACAGATCCGCTCTTGTCAAACATGAAAGGATTTTATATGTGGAGAGGGGAGAAAGATACCTGTAGTGGTGATTATCTCCTCTCCTATGAGAACAAAAGTATTAAAATCCAACTTCTGGATGTGTTTCTCACTGACACTACTGTTGAAGAGTCAGAAAGCTTCCACCTACACATTAGATGACTGTCTGGACCCTCTACAATCGACAGTTCCAGCTGACATTACTCTAATGGGCATTGCCAGCTTAAGTGTTCTACACGCATTAGATTCCTGCTGGTTCCTCTCTTTCCCTCTATGAACTTTAACATTCCAAATGACTTTCTGCAGTAATGGTCTAAAAATTTGACATTCAGATAGTGAGGGAAGAAGCGTCATTTCAGATATAAATATGAATGACAAAACACTTTTACCTAATACCTATATCCTGCACATGTTACTTGTTGACAACAGAATAATATCTCCCACGTAATGTCTGTACAGAGACCTATTGACTGAATAACTTGGAGCTTCAAATAATCCTGGCGTATGTCAGCTGTTATGAATGGGTTTAGATATGAAAACCCTTACTGTAGTATGCTCACCACAGTGCTATTAAATATAATGCAATGGATATTTAATGAGATACACAAAGCATTACTTAAGTCATAAGTGCTAATTAAGAAAAATCATCTGTCTTACAATTCTATAACTGAATGGAAGTAGTCAACTACAGCAGATATCCATAGATAGTTTGAGCAGTATGAAAATGGATCCAGCTCACACACCAGGGTGTTGATAAAAAATTTCATTCAGCTTTATTAGAAAAAATATTTTTAAAATGATGCAACATCAATTGGGAAGTCTCAGACAACATTGCAAATATAAAATAGGGGGTGATGTATGAAAAAAAACCATACGCGCTTCAAACAAAAAAGTTCTTGTGACCAGTGTTCAAGAACTTTTTTGTTCGAAACGCGTACTGTTCAAGTTGTTAAGTGCTGTGCAGCAGCAGGATTCCTGTGCTCCTGTCCTGGACTGGAACTACGCCTCAGGGGTGAGCTGATTTTTCATTTATTTACATCCATAGATAGTACATTGTATTTCACAAACTTCACATTTCCACTGTAGGACAATGAGTTACTCTTACTTAATGGAAATGTTAATTCACACAATTTTATTGATTTAATGTCTGTAGTTTTAATACAGAAATTGTATTTATAAACACTCATAATAGTAGTAGTATTATTTATTATTTGAAAAAACTTTCCTGTGCTGTGGTATAAAAAGTATAAGCATCCAATGTAACAAATGCACCGCGCGGCACCTAGTTACCCGATATGTACCCTAGATACCGGCTCTCAGCTTCTGCTGTAGAGTACTGAGAGCCGGTATCCAATGTACATATCGGGTAACTAAGCACGCGCGGCACCTAGTTACCCGATATGTACCCTAGATACCAGCTCCCAGCTCGCTGATCATTGGTCTCCCGCTGTCACACGCAGCAATGCACGCTGGCCAGTGGGACACCAACGATGAAAAAATGGTCCAGGACATTCAACGACGATCAGCGATACCCAGCAGGGGGGCTGGTCGTCGCTGGGTATCACACTAAGCGAGATCACTGGCTAGATCACTGTTACATCTCAAAATCGGTGACGCTTCAGCGATCTCGCTAGCGATCTCACTTAGTGTGACAGGGACTTAACACTAACATCTGCATCCCCAGCAGTCCTATCTAGTCATTACACCCCTGCTACCTGCAGAAAGGACAGGAAAGACAAAAAAATATGATGGGTGTGTATTTTCTCAATTCAATACAAATATCTCTATCAGTTGGTTGATGAAACAATCAGAGGAGATAATTGAATGTCAGATATACCAGATACAATATCAGATCTACAGATCCATAAGCACTTTTGCAGCAGCCACCATAATATGGGAAGTTTCAATGTAATAGTCAACAAAATATTACAAAGAGGAAATACAAAAACCTGGAACTTTAGGTTCACTTGACTAACGGTGGAGTTTAGTTTTATATATAGGGACTAATGTCTAGTTAACTGGAGATACAGAACATAAATGAGCAAAGGAAGAGACCAGCACTTGCTTCATCCATAAAAGAGGTTTGTATTCCAATAAAGATAAAATCAACCACAGTTCACACAGCAGTACTCCATGAGGCATAGAGCGAAACCAGAAAAAGATAAGGCAATGCATTTTTGACCTTTGTGGTCCTTAATCACTGCCTGGCGATGCAAAAACAAATACATTTTTGTAAAATATTGTTTTTAGTCAGTAAAAGCAGTAAAGCATATTAAATATATAAATCTGGTATCGCTGTAATTGTACTGCGCAATGAACAAATAGGTCATTATGTGCCCCAAAATGGTATCAAAAAAATCTCCAACTTTTCTCACAAAAAATAAACCCTCATACAGCTCTGTTTGCCAAACAATAAAAAAGTTACATCTCTCAGACTATGGCGATAAAATATCTATTTTTTTTTATAAAAAAGCATTTTTACTGTGTGATAGAAACAAAACATAAAAAAATCTGATATAAATTTTGTATTGCTGTAATCACACTGACCCAAAGAACGAAGTCATCTTATCACTTATGCCACACGGTGAACTGTGCAAAAAAAAAATAAGGACTACTCTTGTACTGCTGTCTATTTGTTCATTCTGCCTCCCAAAAATCAGAACAAGGTTTGTCTCACATTTGTCCTGCGCTCTCTGCTGAGCACTTACATTGGGGTTTCTGTGTAAATCCCTCAAACCACGATTCAGACAAAACCCAACTTACCGTATATACTCATGTATAAGCCGACCCGTGTATAAGCCAACCACCCTAATTTTGCCACAAAAAAACTTGGAAAACTTATTGACTCGCGTATAAGCCGGGTGTATAAGTTGCCGTCCTGCTCTGTGCTCCCCCATCCAGCTCTGTGCTCCCCATTCTCCTCTGTGCTCCCCTCCTCCTGCTCCATTATCCTGTCCTGCTCCGTGCTTTCCATCCTCCCCCATCCTGCTCCGTGCTCCCCATCCAGCTCTGCACTCCCCTATTCTCCTCTGTGCCCACCCCCGTCCTGCTCCGTGCTCCTTGTCCTCCTCCATGCTCCCCCCATCCTCCTCCATCATACTCACCCTCCCCGTGCCATCGCTGAACGTCCCGCCGGCAATCCTGCGTTCTCCCCGGCTTCCTGCAGCTCTCCAGCGCTGAGCGGTGACGTAATACCGCTCATTGAGGCCATGAATATGGAGGCCACGCCCATGGGAGTGGCGTCGCGTCCATATTACATGACCTTAATGAGCGGGTATTACGTCACTGCTCAGCGCTGGAGAGCTGCAGGAAGCCGGGGAGAACGCAGGATTGCAGGGACGTTCAGCGATGGCACGGGGAGGGTGAGTATGATGTCCCAGCCACCGGCTCCTGCCGCCGCATCCCCTCCCCCGCTGGTTTCTGCCCTATGACTCGTGTATAAGCCGAGGGGGCATTTTCAGCGCAAAAAAAGGTGCTGCAAATCTCGGCTTATACACGAGTATATACGGTACTTATGAGGTACATGGAGCCCCTTTGGACTCTGTGTGGTCTCTGTTCCGGCGATGTCCCATCATTTTAGGTGTCTTTTAGTGCTCAAGTGTCGACAACAGCATTTCTGTGAAATTGCAATTCTCCAGAATAAAGCATGGTGTGGATGTTACAAAATGGTCATTGCAGCCGTACATGAATTCATTGACAAGTGCAATTTCTACAAGGGGTTATTTTTTTGTCAGTTTTCTGCTGTTTTGGTACCTTAGAGATTCTACTAATGTTGCCCATGAACTATTCTAGGAAAATCTTTGCTCCCAAAGCCAAATGGCGCTCCTTCCTTCTCAGCCCTTACGTGTGGCCTAACAGTAGTTTCTGACTACATATGGGGCATCACTGTGTTTGAGAGAAATTGCGCAATACATTTTGGGGTTCAGTTTTTACCAGTTAACCCTTGTGTAACTGACAAATTCGCAGCAAATACACAAATTATATTTTATCACTAAAATGTTATATTTCCACATCACAATGTTATAAAAATCTGTGATGAACCTGTGGGTTCAAAATACGCACTACACCCCCAAATTAAATTTGAAAGTATTGCAGTTCCCAATATAGGGTCAACGCGAGGTGTTTCTGCTGATCTGGCACTTCAGGCACTCAGCTTATGGAGCTCACAATCTATTCAAACGGTATCTGCATTCTAAAAGCCGAGTAGCACTTCTTCCCATCCCATCCCTACTGTGTTCTTAAACTGTAGTGTACAACAACATATGTGGCACTGCCACATTTGGTAAAAAATGCATAACAAAATTTGGGGTCCATTTTCTCCTATTACCCTAAATTTAGTGCTAAAAAAGTATTTAGTAGAAAAAATGTAATTTTTCATTTTCATATCTAATTGTTATAACGTTTTTGTGAATCACTTGTAATAAATGCTCAATATACCCCACATGAGTTCCGTGAATGGGGTCACCTGAGGGGGTTTCTGCTGTTTTGGCATGTCAGGGGCTCTGAAAGTGCAACATGGCAATCTATTTCAGACAAATTTACTCTCCAAATATCAAACAATGCTCTTTCCTTTCCGAGCCCTGCCATGTGATTGAATATTTCACCATCTACAATACATAATATCATAAAAAGTTTCAGAGATTCAGCAGAAATCCACAAGGAAGAGGGACATTGCTGATAGTCAATATTGGATGCTTGCGATCTACGGGCCCTCAGGCATAAAAATAGACATGATTTAGTCATACAAATCACTACATGAACTCAGGAATACATCAAGAAATCATGGTCTGTGAACACATCTTTGTGTTGTAATTCACAAATGCAAGTCAAAGATCTATCATGTAAAAACTTACATATTTACACAATCCAGAAACGCTACAGTGTTCTCTGGGCTGAAGTTCAGTTAAAATAGGATGAGGCATATTGGAAAATTGTTTTGTGGTCAGATTAATCAAAATTTTATAGAAACCATGTATGTCATGTCCTGCAGATTCATGATGAGAGGGACCATCCAGTTGTTATCGGAGCACAGTTCAAAAGCCTGCATTTCTGATGGTATGTGGTTGCATTCATGCCTATTGTATAGGCAGCTTACACATCTTGAAAGGCACTATCAATGATCAGCGTTATAAAGAGGTTTCAGAACAATATATGTTCCATCAAGATAGCATCTAATTCTGGGAAAGCCTTGAAGCAAGACAATACTAAACCACATTATGTCTCCATCACAACTGCATGGCTTTGGAGAAGATGAGTTGGGGTGATGAACAGGTCCCCTACAGTCCAGACCTTTCACCAATAGAAAATATTTGATGCACTATAAAACAAGCAGCTAGAATCCTATCTCAGACAAGAATGGGACAACATTCGTCTCCCAAAACTCCAGCAATTGGTCTCCCTGTCCCAATATTTTAGGATGTGCTGCTATCAATTTTTAAATGAGTTAATTTTTTTCAAATGGAATATGGAGAAATGTCTAACTTTCACATTCTCATCTGTGTCCTATATTCTGTTGTAAATAAAACTTGGCTATAAGAGATTTCCACATCATGTTGTTTTTTTTACATTTTGCACAGTGTCCCAACTTTTTTAGAATTGTGGTTTTATAATTAGATAACTCTGAATCACTTGATTATGTAACTGTGCCACAACATTACTTGCACACAGTGATGATGCTCTTTTGCATAGCATTGGAGGCCTATGGGCACCTTAACTACAGTGGGAAAATAAGTATTTGAACACTGCCAATTTTGCAAGTTTTCCCACCTACAAAGAATGCAGAGGTCTGTAATTTTTATCATACAGTCATGGCCAAAAGTTTTGAGAATGACACAAATATTAATTTTTACAAAGTCTACTGCTTCACTTTTTCTAATGGCAATTTGCATATACTCCAGAATGTTATAAAGAGTGATCAGCTTAACAGCAATTACTTGCAAAGTCAATATTTGGCTAGAAAATGAACTTTATCCCCCAAAACACATTTCAATATCATTGCAGCCCTGCATTAAAAGGACCAGCTAACCTCTTTTCAGTGATTGCTCCATTAACACAGATGTGGGTGTTGATGAGGACATGGCTGGAGATCAATCTGTCATGATTAAGTAAGAATGACACCACTGGACACTTTAAAAGGAGGCTGGTGCTTGGCATCATTGTTTCTCTTCTGTTAACCATGGTTATCTCTAAAGAAACATGTGCAGTCATCATTGCAATGCACAAAAATGGCCTAACAGGGAAGAGTATCGCAGCTAGAAAGATTGCACCTCAGTCAACAATCTATCGCATCATCAAGAACTTCAAGGAGAGAGGTTCCATTGTTGCCAAAAAGGCTCCAGGGCGCCCAAGAAAGACCAGCAAGCGCCAGGACCATCTCTTAAAAGTGTTTCAGCTGCGGGATCGGGCTACCTGCAGTGCAGAGCTTGCTCAGGAATGGCAGCAGGCAGGTGTGAGTGCATCTGCACGCACTGTGAGGCGGAGACTCTTGGAGCAAGGCCTGGTCTCAAGGAGGGCAGCAAAGAAGCCACTTCTCTCCAGAAAAAACATCATGGACAGACTGATATTCTGCAAAAGGTACAGGCAGTGGACTGCTGAGGACTGGGGTAAAGTTATTTTCTCTGATGAATCCCCTTTTCGATTGTTTGGGACATCAGAAAAACGCCTCATTCGGAGAAGACAAGGTGAGCGCTACCACCAGTCTTGTCTCATGCCAACTGTTAAGCATCCTGAAACCATTCATGTGTGGGGTTGCTTCTCAGCCAAGGGAATCGGCTCTCTCACAGTCTTGCCAAAAAACACAGCCATGAATAAAGAATGGTACCAGAATGTCCTCCAAGAGCAACTTCTCCCAACCCTCCAAGAGCAGTTTGGCAATCAACAATGCCTTTTCCAGCATGATGGAGCACCTTGCCATAAAGCAAAGGTGATAACTAAATGGCTCAGGGAACAAAACATAGAGATTTTGGGTCCATGGCCTGGAAACTCCCCAGATCTTAATCCCATTGAGAACTTGTGGTCAATCATCAAGAGACGGGTGGACAAACAAAAACCTAAAAATTCTGACAAAATGAAAGCATTGATTGTGCAAGAATGGACTGCTATCAGTCAGGATTTGGTCCAGAAGTTGATTGAGAGCATGCCAGGGAGAATTGCAGAGGTCCTGAAGAAGAAGGGTCAACACTGCCAATATTGACTTGCTGCATTAACTCATTCTAACTGTCAATATAAGCTTTTGTTACTCATATGTTTGCAATTATTATATTTCTGTCGTCTGTGATAAAAACATCTGTCAAACACACATAAAAACCAGAGGGCAGCAGATCATGTGAAAATATAATATTTGTATCATTCTCAAAACTTTTGGCCATGACTGTAGGTATGCTTCAACTGTGAAGACAGAATCTTAAAAAATTCAAGAAAATCACATTGTATTATTTTTCTAAAATTTGTATTTATTACACAAAATAAGTATTTGATACAGTAAGAATTTGGTACAGAAACCTTTGTTTGCAATTACAGAGGTAAGATGTTTCTTGTAGTTCTTGACCAAGTTTGAACACACTTTAACCGGGATTTTGGCCCACTCCTACTACAGTTCTTGTTCAGATCTTTCAGGTTTTAGGGCTGTCGCTGTGCAACATTGAGTTTCAGTTCCCTCCAAAGATTTTCAGTTGGGTTCAGTTCTGGAGACTGGCTAGGCCACTCCAGGACCTTGAAATGCTTCCTACCGAGCCACTTTCTTAGCTGCTCTTGCTGTGTGTTTGCAATTACAGAGGTCAGACTTTTCCTGTAGTTCTTGACTAAGTTTCCACACACTGCAGCAGGAGTTTCGGCCCACTCCAGGTCTTGCAGGTTTCGGGACAGTAGCTGATCAACATTGATTTTCAGGTCCCTCCAAAGATTTTCTACTAGGTTCAGGTCTGGTTAAAAGAGAGTTAGAGTACATCCAACATGAGTGGGGAAAAGGAAGGTCATAGTGGAAGGGGGAAAGGCTTGGTATTCGATGTGTACGTGGGTTACGTGGTAATATTACACAAAGCTCTACTGAATAAACACTGTCTCGCCCTATTTAAAGACAAATGAACATCTGTTATTGGACGGGCTACTCGACTCCCTTTCTTTGGCAGCCTCACAGCGGTATGTTTGTAGAGGACCAGAAAGAGCATGTGCTCCAGTGGGTGGCAAACGCTGCATCAAGTGGCCTTTCCTCCTCTTCCTTCATCTTAATGGAGCGCCCGTCAGGGCCATGGGATTACCCGGTACCGGGGCGCTTCTCAAAGGGGAAGTGTCACGGCAGCAGGGACCCAGTCTGTGGCTCTGGGCGTCCCATGAAAAACGGGTATAAAAAGGAAATAAAGTTTGTGATATAATGTTCGTGAGGCCACCTGTTGTGAACGTATTGGAGACAATTTCTGAGTGGAGGCTCCCTCTGGTGGTTGCTGTCGGTAATGAAGCTGTATCGAATGACTGGGCCTCCTCAGCTGGCAGCGATAACTGGCAATCAGGAGTCACTGACTGGACTGATATAAGGGAGCTGCCTTCCCATGATCCTCGCCGGTGATCAATTGTTGTTTCCTGGTTCATTTGGAAGTCTGCTGGTGTCTTGCCTGCTTCTGCTACTTTCAGATAAGATATTTTCTGCTTATTTCTATTGTGTTTGCTATTTCCATTTTTGTCTGCACCTTTGTGGAGGTTAGCCGGGTCCCCTACTGGGGCCTGTGCTTCTCTCTGTTTTCTGTAGCCACTGTTATTTGTTCAATTGCTCTTTCCCTGCTTTTTGAGTGGCTGTCGGTTAGCCTTGTTCACTCTGAGTTCTGATTTAGTGGGTGGCGAGATCGTGTGATCTCAGCATTTTTGTAATCAGAGGTGTTGGAAGTTTTGATAGGGTTTTGCTGGGTTGCAGATAGTATTCTGTTCTTTCCTGTCATATTTAGTCAGTGATTGGCCCCTGCGTTTGCTCACTCTATTTTCTGCCTGCGTTTGTGTTTCGTCTTGTCTTACCGCCATTATATGTTTGGGGGCTGCCTATTTCTTTGGGGCTCTACTCCGGGGCAGTTAGCTTTCCATTTTCTATCTTTAGGTGTAGCTAGCTCTCCGGCTGTGCCGAGGTATCTAGGATCACCATAGGTACGCTCCACGGCTGCTTCTAGTTGTGCGGTTAGTTTAGGGATCTGCAACCCATTAGTTCCCAACCTCTCAGGTGTTCGGCTGCCATGAAGTTTTGCTTCCTGTCCTCCTCAGTTACCAAATCATAACAGCCACCTGTGATATTCGGCAAGGAATAGCCGACACTGCAGTACAGATCCTCTGGGGCTGATGGTAGTGCAGCAAAGATGTTCAGCTCTCCACAGGCAGAGCTAAACCCAGGGCAGAGTTAGAATTAAGGATGGTGGTGACAATGATGGTGGTAGTTGTGATGCAGGGAGGATTATGCGGAAATTAATCGGAGGACACAGCAGGATGCAGTTCTCAATGCTTTACTCACAGTTCTGCAGAAACTGTCTCCAGCCGGGTGCTGTGTCCTCAAGGCCTGTGGTCCAGCAAACTCCCAGGTAGATTGGGATACACCTTTCCAGTTCCCCTTTCTGTGTATTTCTTTTCTGGCCATCTCACTGCGCTGGCTCCCAATTCTCCTGCCCTGCACAGCTCACCCAGAGCCCCCAGCCAGCAGCTGCGCGTTCTGTCGGGCGACGTCCTCTGAGTCCCCATGACCTTATTTATAGCTGCCTTTTCGGAGCGAAGGTGAGTGATTGTGGCTATGGCACTTGCAATTACCACAGCCTCCAGTTTCTTAACTGAACATACAGTCTCTCACTAAGTTGTGGCCAGTCCCCTATCTGCGACCTGGTCCCTCCACGTCTGGATGCAGGCCCCACGGGTAGCTTCGGCACTTCCCGTGTCCCTAGGACCCCTTCTGTCCTCCTGGGAGCTTCTGTGTCTCACTCTCTATGTTTTTTCTCCTCACTTTCTCTTTCACCCCTTCTCCTCCGGTCTCCTCAAAACAACTCCTCACAACACTCTCTTCTCGTCTGGGGACAAGCTCCTCACAGCTTGAGCCACCCTTCTAGACTGTTCTCTCTGGTCTCACAGACCACTACTCTCTTCCCACTTCTTGAGCTCCTCCCCCTTTTTCTACCTTCCCACCCACTCCCAATACCATTTCCTACCCAGTCTGGGATGAAGCCATCCTCACTAAGGGTACACCCAGATGAACTGAACTGGTGCGTGTTGGGTGCAAGTGTTAGAGTCCTGGGTAGTTCTCCCTCCTTACCTGAGAGTGGGATACCACACCTCTGGATGAGGTGCAGTACATCTGTGGCAACTGGACCCTTATGGGCGCCACATACCCCCCGTTAGACACAGCACATCCGCTGGAACAAAGTAAAAACAGGTGCTACAGGGAAACATGCAAATTTTTCTGGAACACATTCCAATAGGTAAAACAATTAAACTCATCTTCCCTTTATGGGAGGAACTTTTTCTTTAAAGTTGCATAACAACAAGATGAATAGAATATAAAGTTGCTCCTAATAAAATATTTTGAGGATGAGTGTGATGGAGGCATGTTTGAAAACAGAGGGAAAGACACCAGTTGTTAGTGATAGGTTTAAGAGATGGGTTAGTGTTGGGATGAAGTCTGTTGTGAGGTTTAGGATGAAGTGGGACGAGATCGGGTCAAGTGCACAAGTGGTGAGAAGTGAACTGGAGAGTAGAGAGGAAAGTTGATCTTCTGTTATGATGGAGAAGCTGGTTTTGGAGCTAGGGGGCTGATTAGTTATGAGGAAGGGCTGTGGGGACTGTAGGCAAAAGCTTTGTCTGATGTTACCAATCTTCAGCTTGATGAATGAGGCAAAGTCTTAAGCTGAGATGAGATACAGGTAGGGGGTGCTAGGGGATGGAGGAGAGAATTGGAAGTGTTGAGTTGCTGTGTATGGTTGTGAGACAGGGAGGATATGAGAGATGAAAAGTGTGGTTTTTTTTGCAGTGAATATGGACTTGAAAGTAATGAGGGATTGTTTGAATGTGATGAAGTTCTCATTGGAGTTGGATCTTTTACATCTCCTTTCAGCAACCCAGGAAGCCCACCTCAGTTCTTTGGTCAGGCTGGTGTGTCAGGGTTGCCTGTTGATTGAGCAAGCTTTGGTGTGTGTAAGGGTGGTGACTGATTCGATAACTGCAACTGTTGTGGTGTTATATAAGGCGGCAGCAGCATCTTTATTGTGTAAGGGACTTATGTTTGTAAGAGGGAGAAGGGATTCAGAAAGTGATTGTAGATCAAGGTGTTTGAGATTTCTGAAAGAGTGTACAAGTTTATTCAGTGTAGATTGTGCACCTGGAGAGGAGAAGGAAGAGAATGTAAGTAGATTGTAGTCAGACAGATAGAGAGTTGAGTTGGAGATGAAGAAACGTCATTAGCGAAACACGCGTCGGGGTATGGAGATCTAGTGAAGCCACTCGGCAATCATTGATGTAACAGCTGGGAAGAAGGTAATATGTACTGAACAAGGGATTTTCAGCTAACTTAATGATGCACTACAGACTGATTTATATGGATTGGTTACTTATGAAATTGAGTCTGATTAATGAAAGTACCTAATTTTCTGAAATCCCATGCAGGTAGACTTATCCAGACTATGTGATATTGTGCAAATTGAGGTCCTCTCACTGATAGTGCATATATGTAGGATCTGATAATAGAGCAACTAACTCTCTTTTTGGGAGCTTATGTATATGGATTTATTTAGGCCATTGGGCATGATGCAATATTAGGATTTTCCATTTATATATATATGCACTATTGTACTATATGTGCCATTGGGCATGATGCAATATTAGGATTTTCCATTTACATATATGCACTATTGTACCATAAGTGTTCACTGTGAGGATGGAGAGAATCCTATCTTTATGCAATTTTAATATTTGGACTTGAATATGGGCTATTTTTCACATGTGATGTCACTTGCAATTGGTATCAATGATTTCTTCCCTGCTATAAATTTATTTACTAAACTCCATGTTATTGTAGAAGGTTTGGGGTATCTTATGTATTTGCTTTGTTCTATATGTTTTGAATAAATTGAATTTTTAAGATTAAGATGTGTTTATATCACACTTCTTGATTCATGGGGAGTTTACAGCTCTAATATGATCAGTGTGTTTAGATAGAGAGTTGAGTTGGAGAGGCTAGATAGGGAACCGAGGCGGGTGAAGATGAGGTCCAGTGTGTTCCCATCTTTGCGAGTGGCTGTGTGAAACCATTGAGCAAGGCCAGGGAGGAAGTGAGAGATAGAAGCTTAGAGACAGCTGATTGGGAAGTGTCAATGAGGATGTTGAAGTCACCCATGATGCTATTGGGGATGTCAGCGGAAAGAAAACGAAGTAGCCAAGTGGTAACGTGTTAAAAAAAGTGGTGGATGGCCCTGGAGACAGTAAATAACAGCCAGTTGGTGGTTGGACAGGGAGCAGATGCACACAGAGTGCACATCAAGAGAAGGGAGAATAACGGAGGGTGGCAGTGAAATTGGGATGAAGGAGCATTTATCAGACAAGAGAAAACCAACTCCTCGCCATACTTGTTGCTGGGGTGTGGGTGTGGGAAAGAAGGAATCTACCACGAGAAAGTGCAGCTGCAAAGGCTGTGTCAGAAGGGTTGAGCCAGGTTTCAGTGATGCTGAGGAAGTGTGATGAATGGCACACGGACAATGGACAGACGGAGGCCGGGCGTCATGGTTTGTGATCCCACCGCTGCCACCAAATTTAATGAAAACACAGCAAATAAGTCTATTGACCTTACTCTTTACCGCAGGTGGGCTTATCTTAGTTATCCCTCCGCTGCCACCAATATGTCATGAACTACAGGGATTTATGTATATCCCACTTTCCAGTTCCACTTAGGAACTCGCAACTCTCCGGCGCCCCCTTACCCTCAGGTTAGTCAGAGAACTGCACCTAGGATAATTAGTTGCTGGACGGGCCTGCTTGGATGTGTACTGGCTGTTAGGCACGCTGCAGTGAGGGGATTATAACTACTCCAAGCCGCAGCCAGGCAATACGCTTATAAAACCCGCACCGTCACTGCCAACTATACACAATGCCCAGCACACACTTGCTGCCACCAGCCTCTGGTTCTAGAATGTAGGGTAGAGGCTACCCCAATTTAGTAGCGTAATTCCCTTCGGAGGACGTGCAAATACGTTATAGAGCAAGGAGAAATAGAGCTAGTAATTTTATATATTTTACTCCAAAAAAAAAGGTAGGCAGTGTTTACAAAAGGTCTAAAGGATGTTACAATATGAGACAACTAAAGCATGTACAAGTCGACTACAAAATAAACAAGGATAAATGAAAGAAAAAAACTTACAGTTGTTTAGGTCATTGCAGGCAAACCATGCGGCTGGGGGATGGACAAGACGTCATAATGCATCACAGACTTGCAGTGCGTCTGGTTTCCAAGACAAATCTCAAGCAAAATGAACTGGCACGGCCTTATACCCCTCTGGTCATGACATCACTAAAGGATCTGAGTTATGGAAGCACTCCTCTTTTCTCAAAAGGAACATTTTGGCTAAAAAACTTCTGAATTACATAACTCAGAGATGGAACCTCCTACCGCAATGCACAGCGTACAATTTTACTCCGCATGATGTTGGCGTGCATTTAAGTCTAAACGCTAAGTACCTGGATGGATCGGCTAAGCAGGAATCCATTTCTTGGATTCTGCTGGTGCTGGAGTCTAGAAAACTACAGGCCGGATAGTTGGGTCGACGCACCACTCAAATATGTAATTATCATACTTCTAACATAACCTGATGCCGAAATATGCTCCCATATTAAGTTCCTACAAGGACAATAGAACACATTGTCTCCAAACTGCTTTAAGCCAGCTTCTCAGTGGGGGCTAACAACCGGGTATCACGTTACACAGAGTGTGTGTGTAGCTAGAGAGAAAGGATAAAGGGGGTGTCAGAAGCCCACAGCATGAATCTGCAGAACCTAATGAATGTAGTAGAGGTCACTGTGTGCAGAAGGGACTTTGAATGTGTGCAAAATTGGGGTATCATTACAGGAGGAAAGTTTGTTAGCAATGAAAAGATCATGGATTTATGAAAGTTTGTAGCAGACAGGGCGAGCGTTCCATATAGTTCCTGCTAGATGGACTGGGAGAGCGGCGGCTGGGAGTATGGGTATAAAGTTAGAAAGGTTGCGGAAATTTGTGATATGTCATGGATGGGAGGCAGAACTGACTGTGGTGAGGAGGGTCAGGATTTTGGAGAAATATCACGGGCAGTGAGAAGGAGCAGAGAAAGTGTTAGGTGGAAGCAGAAGAGTGCATCAGGTGGCTGTGTGTGTTTGGATATACACAATTGTAAGTTAAGGAAGAGTTCTGAGGAGGAGGTGAGATGTATGGGGAGGATGGAGGGAGAGATGACGAGTTTCTTACTAGGTATAGGGATTAGGGGGGTTACTATGAACTGATGGACTATGGAAATGAGAGTGAAAACAAACAGAAACATTGTTTAATATGACTATATATCCAGCTACCCTCAGTTCCCTTCTGGCTCAATTCAGGCCTAATTCATGGCAATATACTTAAGTGTTGCACTTAGATGATAAATTGAGCAGACATGTCTATGCAAGCTCCTTAATCACAATATATTTGCTTACAAATGCATTCAGGTGTGAAACAGAGGCGAGAGGCCTGTGCTCATCATTATCAGGTACTTAAAACTGAGCTAGATGCAGGATGTATCACAGGCAGAGTAAACAGGCCAGTCATAAAGAAAAGTGGTGAGGGGGGTTGTTCAGTGGTCAGTTCCTAAACATACCAAGTAAGTACAAGCAATAGAAGTAGGTGATATGACAGGTTGGGAAAGTTGAGTAGCCGTAGCAAACGTACCTAAATGTTTCTGTCTACAGTTATCTTCTGTTTACCTTGAGGGAAGAAGAGAATTATTGAGCACATCAGCCCTTAGTCAGCCCTCACAGGTGAATGAGTTCATACAGGTGCAATTAATACAGATAATGTGTGCAGATTAGGATGACTACTTAAAGAAAAACTAACAGGTCTGTGAGAGCCAGAATTCTTGCTGGTAGGTGATCAAATACATATTTCATGCAATGAAATGTTATTTAATTATTTAAAAATCATGCAATGTGATTTTGTGGTTTTTAATTTTTAGATTCTGTATCTCACAGTTGAAGTGTACCTAAGATTAAAATTACAGACCTCTCCATTCTGTGTAGGTGGGAAAACTTGCAACATCTGCAGTGTATCAAATACAGTACTTATTTTCCCCACTGTATGTAGTGTCTAGTTGTTGTGACTACTAGCTTTGCACTCTGAATAGTTACAGTATGCTATAGGCTAGGAATTCACCATCTCTATCACAATCCTGTAACTGCAATTGCATGAGAAGCTTCTTAAAAATTCTCTATAACTCATTAACCTCACAGCATTCATTTGTTTTGCTCTTAGAGAAATAAACTATATACAAATGGATTAAAACATTGATGTTTTGGCAATGGACAGTAGTTTAAGAATTAGATTTATTGGCTGAACAGCAGGAAAAATACAGCTTTTCTTATTTCCACACAAAGTTGTGTTTATTCTTTTGGGTTTAATGTACAATAAGGGAAAACACTTCCAGCATGGACTGTCAGAGTGGTATCTGACAACACGCAACCCATGAAAAAAAAAAAGTTAATAAGCTGAGTTGTAATATTTAAGTAAATTTGACCAGGTCTGTGATAGATGTCACACTGTTTGAGCTGCACACTGTGTGGAAAATATGGAATGGTCCTATCGGATGCCAAAGACAAACAGCCTAGCCCACCCAGTCTGCCCATATTCCTAAGCCATCATAAGCTCTAGACCCCATTTGATCCCAGGCCTATTTTACTATATTTAGAACACCCTTGTGTACATTTTATTTCCAAATTATTTCTAAGGTCCATTATGATATCATCTGGATCACTTGGATAAAATGATGAGCTCTTTCGTAGACAATCTTCAAAAAAAGAAAAATGTTACCGAAAAAGTTCATCTGAGGTAGGTTCCACCACAAACTGTGTGACATTTGCTTTACTAACAAAAAAGAATATTTGAATGAGCTGCATAAAACACTTTATCTGCTCATACATCACCATAATCCTAAAAATATCACAGCTAAAAATAGATGAATACTTATAGATATATTACAAAAAATATTTCTATAGAGCCAACATATTTTCCTGCACGTTACAATTCAGAGGAAACATGTATAGATTATAAAGACATAACGCATCATTCAAAAAAAAAAGAGGAGTGAAGGCCCTGCAACCCTCAGATCTCAGCTATTTCTTGGCTGGTTATTAACCCCTTAATCCCATGGGACGTACTATTCCGTCCATGTGACCTGGTATTTAATCCCAGGGACGGAATAGTACGTCTCATGCGATAAGCTGCGCTCTCGGAGGGAGCGCAGCTGATCGCAGCCGGGTGTCAGCTGATTATCACAGCTGACACCCGGCACTATGTGCCAGGAGCGGTCACGGACTGCTCCCGACACATTAACCCCTGGCACACCACGATCAAACATGATCGCGGTGCACCGGGGGCACAGGGAAGCATCGCGCAGGGAGGGGGCTCCCTGCGTGCTTCCTGAGACCCTCAGAACAGCGCGATGCACATCGCGCTGTTCTGAGGCCTTCCTCCCTGCAAGACCCTGAATCCAAGATGGCCACCGGGTCCCGCAGGGAGGCGGCTTCCTCAGTGTCTGCTGAGAGCAGGCGCTGAATAAGCCTTCACCAGTGCCTGTGAGGTCGCTGGTCTCACAGTGTGCTGTGCACACTGTGAGACCAGCGATCTGGTATTATACAGTAATGTCCCACCCTGGGACTAAGTAAAAAAGTTAAAAAATATTAAAATAACAAGTGTAAAAAAAATTCATAAATAATGAAAAAAATTAAAAAAATATTCCCCAATAAATTCCTTTCTTCATGTAAATAAAAAAAAAACAATAAAAGTACACATATTAAGTATCGCCGCGTCCATAACGACCCGCCCTATAAACCTGTCCCATTAGTTAACCCCCTTAGTGAACCCCTTAAAAAAAAAAGCAAGGCTAAAAAACAATGATTTATAATCATACCGCCGAACAAAAAGTGGACTAACACGCGATCAAAAAGACGGATATAAATAAACATGGTACCGCTGAAAACATCATCTTGTCCCGCAAAAAATGAGCCACTATAGAGCATCATCAGTGAAAAAATAAAAAAGTTATAGCTCGCAGAATAAAGCGATGCAAAAATAATTATTTTTTATATATAATCGTTTTTATTGTATAAAAGCGCCAAAACATAAAAAAATGATACAAATGAGGTATCGCTGTAATCGTACTGACCCGAAGAATAAAACTGTTTTATCAATTTTACACCACGCGGAACGGTATAAACGCCCACCCGCAAAAGAAATTCATGAATTGCTGATTTTTGCTCATTCTGCCTCCCAAAAATCTTAATAAAAAGCGATCAAAAAATGTCATGTGCCCAAAAATGGTACCAATAAAAAAGTCACCTCATCCCACAAAAAATAAGATCTCACATGACTCTGTGGGCCAAAATAAGAAAAAATTATAGCTCTGAAAATGTGATGATGCAAAAACTATTTTTTGCAATAAAAAGCGTCTTTTAGCGTGTGACAGCTGCCAATCATAAAAACCCGATATAAAGACCTGCTATAAATAGTAAATCACACCCTCCTTTATCACCCCCTTAGTTAGGGAAAAATAATAAAATTAAAAAAAATGTATTTATTTCCATTTTCCCATTCGGGTTAGGGTTATGGTTGGGGCTAAAGTTAGGGTTAGAGTTGGGGCTAAAGTTAGAGTTAGGGTTATGGTTGGGACTAGGGTTACAAGTGTGTTAGGGTTAGGTTTGTGGTTAGGGTTATGATTAGAGTTGTGATTAGGGTTAGGGGTGTGTTGGGGTTAGGATTGGAGTTAGAATTAGGGGGTTTCCACAGTTTAGGCACATCAGGGGCTCTCCAAACGTGACATGGTGTCTGATCTCAATTCTAGCCAATTCGGCGTTGAAAAAGTCAAACGGTGCTCCTTCCCTTCTGAGCTCTGCCATGTGCCCAAACAGTAGTTTACCCCCACATATGGGGTATCAGCATATTCAGGACAAACTGCACAATAACTCTTGGCATCCAATTTCTTCAGTTACCCTTGGGAAAATAAAAAATTGGGGGCAAAAATATGATTTTTATGGAAAAAATATGATTTTTTTATTTTTTTGGCTCTACGTTATAAACTTCTGTGAAGCACTTGGGGGTTCAAAGTTCTCACCACACATCTAAATAAGTTCCTTTGGGGGTCTAGTTTCCAAAATGGGGTCACTTGTGGGGGTTTCCACTGTTTAGACACATCAGGGGCTCTCCAAACGCGACATGACACCCGCAGACCATTCCATCAAAGTCTGCATTACTAAACGGCACTACTTCTATTCCGAGCCCCCACGTGTGCCCATACAGTAGTTTTCTCCCACATATAGGGTATCAGCATACTCAGGACAAATGGGACAACAACTTTTGGGGTCCAATTTCCTTGTGAAAAATCAAAAATTGGGGACTAAAAAATAATTTTTGTGGAATTTTTTTTTTTTTCACACCCAAGCATTATAAACTTTAGTGAAACACTTGGGGGTTCAAAGTGCTCACAACAGATCTAGATAACTTCCTTAGTGGGTCTAGTTTCCAAAATGGTGTCACATGTGGGGGGTTTCCACTGTTTAGGCACATCAGGGGCTCTCCAAACGTGACATGGCGTCCAATCTCAATTCCCGCCAATTTTGGTTTGAAAAAGTCAAATGGCGCTCCTTCCCTTCCAAGCCCTGCCGTGCGTCCAGACAGTGGTTTTTCCCCACATATGGGGTATCTGCGTACTCAGGAGAAAACTTTTTCTGTCCATTTTCTCCTTTTACCCTTGTGAAAATAAAAAAAGTATTTGTAAAAGATCATTTTTTGTGACTAAAATGTTAAATGTTCATTTTTTCCTTCCAAGTTGCTTCAGCTCCTGTGAAGCACCTGAAGGGTTAATAAACTTCTTGAATGTGGCTTTGAGTACCTTGAGGGGTGCAGTTTTTAGAATGGTGTCACTTTTGGGTATTTTCTGCCATATAGACCCCTCAAAGTGACTTCAAATGTGAGGTGGTCCCTAAAAAAAATGGTTTTGTACAATTTGTTGTAAAAATTAGAAATCGCTGGTCAATTTTTAACCCTTATAACTTCATAACAAAAAAAAATTTGGTTTCAAAATTGTGCTGATGTAAAGTAGACATGTGGGAAATGTTATTTAGCAACTATTTTGTGTGATATTTTTCTCTGTTTTAAGGGAATAAAAATTCAAAGTTTGAAAATTGTAAAATTTTCAAAATTTTCGCCATATTTCCATTTTTTCATAAATAACCGCAAGTTATATCGAAGAAATTTTACCACTATCATGAAGTACAATATGTCACGAGAAAACAATCTCAGAATCGTAAAGATCCTTGAAGCGTTCCAGAGTTATAGCCTCATAAAGAGACAGTGGTCAGAATTGTAAAAGTTCATAAACGTGCAAACCACCCTGGGGGTTAAGGGCTTAAAATACATGGGTCCCCATGCCTTTATTAATTATGTTATTAAATAATTTAAAAAAACAACGTAGGGTCCCGTCATTTTTGATAGCCAGTAGTGATGAGCGAGTATACTTGTTGCGAGCATGCTCTAGTGTCCTCCGAGTATTTTGGCGTGCTCGGACATTTAGTTTTTGTCGCCGCAGCTGCATGATTTGTGGCTGCTAGACAGCCTGAATACATGTGGGGATTGCCTGTTTGTGAGGGAATCCCCACATGTATTCAGGCTGTCTAGCAGCCGCAAATCATGCAGCTGCAGCGACAAAAACTAAATTTCCAAGCACGCAAAAATACTCGGAGGACATCTGAGCATGCTCGGGTAAACCTGAGCAACAAGTATACCTGCTCATCACTAATAGCCAGCAAAGCTTAAGCAGACAGCTGTGGACTGGAAAAGTTATATATCTGACCCTCCTTACATATATGCATATCTACCACTCTACCCTTACCATAAATTTTGCTAATGACCTAACACTAACATCCTCAATAAACTGAACCTCGCACTCCTATCTCTAAGACTTCTCAATTGTTGTGCCAATTTTCGGGAATGCACTACCCTGGACAATTCGATTAATTCTCGACATCCACAAATTTAAGCATGCCCTAAAAAAATATTTCTATAAACTGGACTTTGCCTTACCTGACATTTTCAATTATTCCAGTTTTGCCCTTTCAACATTTTCCTCCAAATCTGCTCCAATTCTGCCACTTAGCCTCGGTGTATTGGCAAGTGATGTAATGGTTTTGGGGTTGATGTCAGCTTTATAATGTCAGCTGACATTATGCCCAGGTGTTAGTAATAGAGAGGCGTCTATCAGACTCCCCCATTAATAACCCAGTTAAATTTAATAAAGACACAGAGTAAAATTCTTTAATTGAAATAAACACACAGAGAAAAGTTCTTTAATTGAAATAAACACTCACAGACCCTCTTTTACCTATATATTAAGATGCAAATAAAAAAATAAACTCACCTATGTTTTCATAATCCATGTCTCATGACCATCCCCAACTGAACTACATCTGGTTGCATTGAAGAGCCGTGACAAACATTATCTCTCAGCCCAGCAAACAGATCACAATGAGCTGAACGTGAGAACTGCTGCCAATGACCGGCGGTAACCAGTCACACGCAGTCGTGTTCTCATGCTCAGCTCAGTGTGAGCTGGTTGCCAGGCTGAGTGGTACTGTTTGTCACCACTCAGCAATGCAACTGAGTTGGAGCTCGTCGTGGGACATGGGCACTATTTGATTATTGGCAGACAGGTAAGTATAACTTGGACTATTTATTTTTATTTTAATCGTAATAAATGGGTAAAAGAGGGTCGGGGAGTGTTTATTTCAATTAGAGGACTTTGCTCTGTGTGTGTCTTTTATTAACTTTCACTACAGGGTTAGTAATGGGGTTGTCTGATAGACACCTGTTGTGAACGTTTTGGAGATGACTTCGGAGCTGAAGCTCCCTCTGGTGGTTGCTGAGGGTATTGAACCTATGTTGAATGCCAAGAGTCCTACACCTGCAGATAACGAGTGGTTGTCAGGTGGTACTGACTGGCCTGATATAAGTGAACTGACCTCCCAAGATCCTCGCCGGTGATCAGTTGTGCTTCCTGGTCTAGTTTGAAATTCAGCTTGCTTTCCTGCTGTCTCCTGCTTGCTTTCAGATAAGTCTTTTTCAGTTTTTTTTATTGTGGTTTGAATTCCTTGCTTTTTGCTGCATTGCTTTTTGTTTTCAGCTGGGTCCCCTTTGGGGGGCTTTGGCTGGTCTCCGTTCGTTTTTTGTATTTGTTCATTTGCTCAGTTCTTGTGATATTTTACTGCTGAGGTAGCTATGTGTCCACAACAGAGATCTCATATAGGTGGTCGAGACAGTGTGGTCTCAGTGTTTTTGGATTCAGAAGTGTTTGAGTTTTTCCTAGGGTTTTTCTGGGTTGCAGACAGGATTCTCTCCTGTACATAGAATGGTAGAGTTGGAAGGGACCTCCTGGGACATCTGGTCCAACCCCTGCTCAAAGTAGGATTCTCTAAATCATCCCAGACAGATGTCTGTCCAGCCTCTGTTTGAAGACTTCCATTGAAGGAGAACTCACCACCTCTCGTGGCAGCCTGTTCCACTCATTGATCACCCTAACTGTCAAAAAGTTTTTTCTAATATCTAATCTGTGTCTCCTCCCATTCAGTTTCATCCCATTCCTTCTAGTCTTTCCTTGTGCAAATGAGAATAAAGATGATCCTTCTACAATGTGACAGCCCTTGAGATATTTGTAGACAGCTATTAAGTCTCCTCTCAGTCTTCTTTTTTGCAAGCTAAACATTCCCAAATCCTGCAACTGCTCCTCATAGGACATGGTTTGCAGACCGGTCACCATTCTGGTGACTCTTCTCTGAACTTGCTCCAGTTTTTTTATGTCTTTTTTAAAATGTGGTGCCCAAAACTGGACACAGTATTCCAGATGAGGTCTGACCAAAGAGGAGTAGAGGGCAATAATGACCTCACGTGATCTAGACTGTATGCTTCTGTTGATACATCCTAGAATTGTATTTGCCTTTTTTGCTGCTGCATCACACTGTTGACTCATATTCAGTCTGTGATTAATTAGTATACCCAAGTCTTTTTCACATGTGCTGTTACTTAGCCCTATTCCTCCCATTTTGTATATGCTTTTTGCATTTTTATTGCCCAGATGTAGTACATTGCATTTTTCCCTGTTAAAAGCCATTCTGTTAGTTGCTGCCCACTGCTCCAGTTTATTTATATATTTTTGAATCCTCTCTCTCTCTCTTCTCTAGTATTAGCTACCCCTCCTAGCTTTGTGTCATCAGCAAATTTAATCAGTTTACCCTCAATTCCTTCATCTAAATCATTGATAAAGATGTTGAACAATACAGGGCCCAAAACAGAGCCTTGTGGTACCCCACTTGAGACATTCTTCCAACTGGATGTGCAGCCATTTACAACCACTCTTTGGGTCCGATCACTAAGCCAGTTATGAATCCACCTAACAGTTGCCTTGTCCATTCCATACTTAGTCATTTTTTCAATAAGGATTGTGTGAGATACTTTGTCAAATGCTTTGCTGAAGTCAAGATATACTATATCTACAGCATTTCCCTGTAGTGATTCTGTCATAGAAGGAAATTAAGTTAGTCTGACATGACTTATTAGTTACAAACCCATGCTGACTCTGTTTAATCACTTCATTCTTATCCAGGTACTTACATACATGTTCTTTAATAATTTGTTCAAAGATCTTTCCTGGTATAGAAGTCAGACTCACCGGCCTGTAGTTCCCTGGGTCCACCTTCTTCCCCTTTTTGAAGATAGGAACAACATTTGCTCTTCTCCAGTCTTCTGGGACTTCTCCTGTTCTCCAAGAATTTTCAAGATTATGGACAGTGGTTCAAGAATTTCTTCTGCTATCTCCTTCAGTACTCTGGAGTGTAATTCATCTGGACCTGGAGACTTGAATTCATTTAGGTTAGCTAAGTGTTTCCTCACTGTCTTTCTGTTTATAGATATCCTGGATTCTTCTATTCCTTTAATAGGACGTGATGATCAGTTGATGTTACATTTCCTTTCTGAGAGAAAACAGATGCAAAATAGGAATTTAAAAGTTGTGAACGTTTTGGAGACGACTTCTATCTAGACAGTTTTGGGCCCCAGTGTTTTCTCAATCTATCTTCTGTCTGTGTTCATACTTTCATCTTGTCTAACCGCCATTATATGTTTGGGGGCTTCCTACTCTTTTGGGGTCTACTCCGGGGCAGTTAGCTTTCCTCTTTCCATCTTCAGGGATAGCTATCTCTCCGGCTGTGCCGAGACGTCTAGGACCACCGTAGGTACACTCCACGGCTGCTTCTAGTTGTGCGGTTAGTTTAGGGGTCTGCAACCTATTAGTTTCTAACCTCTCTGGTGTTAGGCTGCCTATGCGGTTTTTTGCTCCTGCCTCCTCAGCTACCAAACATAAGAGACACCTCTCCATTACTAACTCTGTGCTTGATGTCAGCCGACATAACACTGCTGACATCAACCCCAAAACCATTACACCACTTGCAAATGCACCATGGCAAGTGGGAAGAGCCTCGGCTAAGCGTCAGAATAGGCGCATCTAATGGATATGCCATTTCTGGAAGGCTGAGGGCTGGTGTTTTTAGTAAGCGGGGGGGCCAATATCCATGGCCCCTTCCTAGGCCATTAATATCAGACTACAGCAGTCTGTTTAGCCTTTGCTGGTTATTAAATGTAGGGGGACCCCATATCATTTTTTTGGGGTTCCCCCATTTTACGTCATTTACTGATCGGATTAATTATTTTTATATTTTGATAGATTGGACATTTATGAACACAGCGATATCAAATATGTGTTTTTTATTGTTTTATTTTGAATGGAGCAAAATGGGGGTGATTTTAACTTTTATATTATTTTAATATTTTTAAAAACTTTGTCTTTTTTTACTCTTCACTTGCTTCAATAGTCTCATTACGAGACTTGATGCTGTGAACTTCTGATCTTCAGCTCTGCTATGTGTAGCAGCAATGATCATTCCATAAAGATCTGCAATAACAACCATGGGATTCTCCTGCAGACCTCCTGTTGTCATACCAACCCATTGGCACCCCATGATCATGTAACAGGGATGCCGACGAGCGGGGTTTGTGATGGACTTCCTGCTCACTCATATTAAATGCCGCTGTCATAGATTGACCATGTTAACAGCCACGGGTAGATAACGATTCTACCAGCAGCTGTTCGGGGCAAATGACAGCTGTGATGTGCCTTAAAAAATGCTGGCTCAGCGCCAAAACCAGCATCAAAGAGGGGGAGGCGACCTATGACGTACCTATATGTCATAAGTTGGAAAGGGGTTAAATCCGTCTGATTGCCAGCAATAAGGTTTTAGTAGCCAGACCTACAGAAATTAGCTTAACATTAGGCAAGCTGTATTCTCAGTAAGTGTTGTCCAGTTGTCTGGTTGAGACAATGACAAACCACTTGAAGGTGGAAACTCACTTTTAATAACAATTTTCAAGAAAGTAATTTAATAGCAGGAACTTTCATGGTAAAAAACAGAGCCTATAGATGTCAAATTTCCCACCACATCACTGTCAACACACAACAGGCTATGACAATTACAGTCTGTACCTGCCAATGGGTTTTCAGGGTAATTGCTAATTCTCACAGTTGTATTACATTTCCATCCTCGGACAAGGTCATATGTGGTCTTATCCGTGGTGTGATTATGTGAGAAAGAATTACCTGCAAATCATGGGTGTGTTGTATTATTATTTTATTGCATTAGATGTACAAAACTATGTTGTTACAGATAAATAGTAGTGTAACTCAATGAGATGTTCCTTTAAATTCACACTTAATATGATGCATCACTATCATAGCTATAAAACAAAGTCAATTAATAGCTAGTCTGAGTTAAAGCTCATTGAATGGTCACATCTTTCAGTAAGACGAGTAAAATGTTACATTATTCCAATCATTAGGCAATGTCTAAGGGCTAAGCAGAAGGCTGTGGGGGATTAGCTGCACATTAATTCACATTTGACCCTCGATGGATCACCAAAATGGCATTCTGCAAGCTGTCTACTGTAAGCTATGCTGCTGAGCGTTTGTTGGAATGCGTAGACTAAAGATAATCAAATGCACATGGTAAGACTAAGCTACAGCACAGTAGTCATCCAAGCCACAGCCCATGTGATCAGATTTGTCTGATATTTTCTAATATTTCCCTCCTTTACTGACATAAATAACCATGAAAAAAATTGAAAGTGCTCAAAATTCATAGCAATTATCCGAATATTATACCATATTCATTTGATTTATGGGAGTAATAAAAATAACATTAATGAAACAACTTGGATAATAAGAAAAAGACATAAAATAAGTAGTAATAATAAGTAGTAATAATAATATACTGCATAAACAAAATTCTCACAGTGCCAAGTGATGCTGAGTCATACTGGATATAAAAATGGAATAAAATCTCTATCAAAGTTACTGACCAATTCCTATGGCTCTATAGCTTCGTTCACATATATCATTTTCATTAGGCTCCATATTTTGAGCCTATGGCAATACAATAGATGACAACTGTTGGCAGAAAAGATGCAAAAAGGTATCTATTGCCATCAGACTTTTGCACAATTCTCTTAGGGCCGATTTTGCATAAAGTGTTGTGGTCTGGCCTTTCAGGCTGTCACCTGCACATGTTGGCACAACAAATGTTGCATCTGACATTTGGGGACGATCTTTTGGGATCCCATCCACTATTAGATTCCATCTTCTGTTTTAGTTAAATGCTAGGTGTTATACACCGCTATTCAAAGCCGGTGGCATGGTTTTGGCTAGTGACAAGTGCCATCCGACCAAGGCATTATACTATTTAGATCTGCCGCCAGTTGAGGAGATATATGTGGTTCCTTCTGGTTGGGTAGCACTAGGCTACAAAATAAGTAAAGTAGGTTTCATCCTTATCCAATGGATTTACAATTAGAGCAATGGAACTAAAAAAATCTCTGCCTCCTAATAGTGTGATTGATTAAAAGAATTTAGGGATGTTTTGATGTCTTAATTACATTTTACACTGTTATAAGTTATTGTATTATTTTGATGGGTAAATGATCCAGTGATCTATTCTGATACTTGGAGATAATTTTTTTTTTTGGATACTGTTGGTTACTGCCTTTTAGTTTGATTTTGCCCATGTATGAATACTTTTACTCATGGACTTCTGTACTTTTTCAGCCTTGCGGACTACAGTTAAAGGGAATCTGTCACCCTAAATTGGCGGGATATTTAAATGATGGCGGTCAGGTCAGATGGGCGGTGTTTTGGGTACTTGCCTTAACATGTTGTTTGCCGCTGTCTCCATTATTTCTGGGAATTGTAGTCATTGCCCTCCATATAACGCCCTGCGCATTGCAATCTGCAGGCAAAGCATACTGCGCGTGCGCAATTCAAGATTGCAATGCGCAGGTGCGTTATATGGAGGGCAACGACTACAATTCCCAGAAATAATGGAGACAGCGGCGAACAACATGTTAAGGCAAGTACCCAAAACACCGCCCATCTGACCTGACTGCCATCATTTAAATATCCCGCCAATTTAGGGTGACAGATTGCCTTTAATGAAACAGGTACAGCTTGTTTTCTTCTTGAGATCAAGTTCCAGTATGCTATAAATGTGTTTTATTTTCCACTGCATTTTTTTCTCCAGTTGTCGTCATCAAAAAACATAATAGCAATCTGCTCTGGTTCATTTCTTTTACATTTTTAAGGTGTTTTCCCTTTTTTTGCAGCGTTTTTTGCTGCAGATTTGAATCAGTGGCTTTTGTGTGTTTTTAGTGCAAAAACACTGGAATTCTGCACTCAAAAATGTAATTTAACTTTTTTATATGCTCCCCATAGAAGCCTTTAGGGAAAAAAAGGATAAAAAAAATCGCTCAGCTAAACAGCATCCTTAAACGCACGTGAGTGAGTGTGCGTGAGTTATAAATAAATCACATCCTCTTTGCATGCCGCGGAAAAAAGCAACAATTATGCTATGGAAACTTAAATGGAAGTAATGTACATAGCCAACTAATTAAACATTTATTTTGATGAAGCTTTTCTCTAATTGATCATTAAAGGGTTATTCCGATCTTCGTAGATGAGTATTTTTAGATAATGCTTGCAAAAATTAAGAGTATTTGCAATTCTTTGATTATTAATATTTTGAGCAGCTCTTGGAATATTTTTTATATTCAGCTTATTGTCTAGGAAACCGACCACTGATTGTAAGCACTGCGGTAAAACTGTCACCGGTAAAGGAGCTAACTGTGAGATCCAGAATATGCTGTAGAGAAAACCTAAAGCACATGAGGAACTTGTCTAAGTATGATGAGAATATTTACAGTGCATGAGATGCTCACCTGATAGAGTTGTCTAAGACAGAACCACTGTAATGGCTTAATAATCAGCTGCTGCAAACCTACAAAGGATGATAATGTAGTAGAGCTTGTACAGCAATTGTCAGGAGTCGAACCCAGTACCTCTTGTCCACTGGCCAGCAGCTCTACCATCTGAGCTATTCTGCTGGCTGCAAAGTTCCTTGCTGAACCCAGATACCATTGACTGTTCTTCCTGATTGGCTACACCTAGTGCTCTCTTGATTGGGCCTCTGATTGCCAATTACACACCCTATATAAACCTGGCCCTGTGGGTGTGTCATTGCGAGATTATTGAGCTCCAAGCCTTTAGTCAAGCGTTTCCTGCTGATCCATTGCTACAAACACTGCTCTCCTGTGAACCGACCTCGGCCTGCCTTCTGACTACGTTCTCCGCCTGATCCATTGCTACAAACACTGCTCTCCTGTGTACCGACCTCCGGCTGCCACCTGACTACGTTATCTGCCTGCTCCTCTGTTACCGAACTGCCTTTCCTGTGTACCGACCTCCGGCTGCCACCTGACTACGTTCTCCGCCTGATCCATTGCTACAAACACTGCTCTCCTGTGTACCGACCTCCGGCTGCCACCTGACTACGTTATCTGCCTGCTCCTCTGTTACCGAACTGCCTTTCCTGTGTACCGACCTCCGGCTGCCACCTGACTACGTTCTCCGCCTGATCCATTGCTACAAACACTGCTCTCCTGTGTACCGACCTCCGGCTGCCACCTGACTACGCTACCTGCCTCTGCTTCCCCTAGTGTTTGCAGTAACATCGGCTCCAACCCAGACGGGATCTTGACAGAATAATCTCGCGCCAAAATGGAGTCCGCTGTGAACACCCTGAGGCGGCAAGTTACGGAGCTTCAAAGTTTTTGTACTGACTCTCAAGGAAAATATGCCAAGTTACAAACTGATTTCACGGCGATACAACAGGAAGTAATTGAGCTACAAAAACAACTTCTGGACGTGCGCAATTCAGGGTCCGAATCAAACGCGCGGCTGCCGCTGCCTGCAAAGTTCTGTGGGGATCGCAAGCAGTACCGAGGATTCCTCAATCAATGCCGCATATACTTCCAGATGCAACCTGCTCCCTTTACCAGTGAGAGGAAGAAAGTTTTTTTCATGATAAATCTCCTGACGGATGAAGCTCTTGCTTGGGCTTCACCTTATGTAGAAATGGACTATGCCCTCCTTAATGACCTGGAAGCTTTCATCGCAGCTATGAATCAAGTTTTTGATGACCCAAACCGCTGTGCCACAGCAGAAACCAAATTACATAATTTGCGCCAAGGACGTCGCTCTGTTGCGGAATATACATCGGAGTTCCGTCGCTGGGTGGCCGACACCACCTGGAATCCAGCGGCCCAGAGAAGTCAATTTCGACGAGGGTTATCAGAACCAGTGAAAGACGAGCTTGCCAGGGTTGAGACCCCTGACCAGTTGGAGGACTTTATTCAACTATGTATCCGGATTGACCAGAGACTTACTGAAAGGAGAAAGGAGAGACTGCGAGCACTTGGGAATAGCCCTGGCTTCTCATTTTCAGCATCGGACCACCAAGAAAAGACGCAAGGCGTGTCTGAACCGATGCAGATCGACGTCATCCGAAGACCACTCTCTGCACAGGAGAAGGAGAGGCGACGTGCAGAACATCTCTGCCTCTATTGTGGGGACCCTGGACACTATGCCATCAACTGTCCTAACAAAAGGACTATAGCCTTTACCAACAACAGGTCTGCCAGCAATATGGACCTTTCTCAGCAGTCGGATTCCATCTTGCAGACTATCTCATCAGTAATGCCAGAAATAGACAAAATACATAATACATCATCTCATTTTGTAATCCCCATTCAGGTTGTAATGGGCACCCAAAAAATACAATGCTCTGCCCTGTTGGATTCGGGAGCAGGAGGAAATTTTATGGACTTAAAATTTACACGTGATAATAATATTTCCAGTAGGACCAAATCCACACCAATTGAAATGGAAACTGTGGATGGATCACCCTTGTCTTCTGGACCTGTCACGCATGAGACAATCGAACTGGAGATTTGTATCGAACCGGATCATCATGAAGCTGTCAGTTTCCACCTTATTTCATCTCCGAAATTTCCGGTTATTCTAGGGATCCCCTGGTTTTCAGTCCATAACCCTTGTATCAACTGGGCATCAAGGACCATCACCTTTCCATCTGACTACTGTAAGAATAATTGTCATAAGGAACCCCCTGTTCTCCAACAAGTCCAAATCTCTGAGATTTCGCATGAGAAGGAAGAGAAACTACCACCTCAATATCAGCAGTTCTCTGATGTCTGCAGTAAGAAGAAAGCAGATCAATTACCTCCTCACCGTCCTTACGACTGTCCATTGAATTGCTGCCAGGAGCAACCATTCCATTTGGACGGATTTACAATCTTTCCGAACCTGAATTGAAGGTATTAAGAAAGTTTCTGGATGAAAATTTAGAGAAAGGCTTTATTCGACCTTCCACATCTCCAGCTGGGGCACCCCTGTTCTTTGTTGAAAAGAAAGACTCCACTCTGCGGCCATGTATTGACTACAGAGAGATGAACAATATCACTGTCAAGAATCGCTACCTGCTACCCTTGATTCCTGAACTATTTGAGAGACTCCGTTCTGCGAAAATCTTTACGAAGCTGGATCTTAGAGGGGCTTACAACCTCATACGGATTCGCCCAGGAGATGAGTGGAAGACCGCCTTCAGAACGAGATATGGACATTTTGAATCTCTGGTTATGACCTTTGGTCTTAGCAATGCCCCAGCCACCTTTCAACATTTATTAATGATGTATTTCGAGATTTCTTGTACCAATTCGTTGTGGCTTATCTCGATGACATTCTTATATTTTCAGACACCTTGGAAGAGCATCGCAGGCACGTCCAGTTAGTCTTGGAACGACTACAGGAGAACCATCTCTACATTAAACTTGAAAAATGTGAGTTTGAACAAACCAGTATCCAATTTCTGGGATATATCATCTCCCCAGAAGGTCTGAGCATGGATCCCGGCAAAATCAATGCTGTAGTGGACTGGCCTGTTCCAAGAAATTTAAAAGACGTCCAGCGTTTCATAGGATTTGCAAATTTTTACCGAAAATTTATAAAGAACTTTTCATGGATCATACTACCAATTACTACACTAACAAAAAAGACCAAAGCATTTTTCTGGCCTCGGAGGCACAGGAGGCTTTTGACAAATTGAAAACTCTTTTTACGTCTGCTCCATTGTTAGTACACCCAAATCCTGAATTGTCATTTACTGTCGAAGTGGATGCCTCGGACTCTGCAGTGGGAGCCATTCTGTCTCAGCGAGTTGGGGACAAAATGCAACTTCACCCATGTGCGTTTCTTTCCCACACCATGTCATCTGCAGAAAAGAACTACGACATCGGTAATAAAGAACTGTTAGCCATTAAAGTTGCCTTCTCCGAATGGAGACATCTTTTGGAAGGTGCCAATCACCCTGTGACTGTCCTCACGGACCACAAGAATCTTGAATTCCTCCGTACAGCAAAAAGATTGTCTGCAAGACAATCACGATGGGCCTTATTTTTCTCAAGATTCAATTTTATAATTTCTTACCGGCCTGGTTCAAGAAATGGCAAGGCTGACGCCCTGTCCAGGATGTGTTCGGAACCTCAGGAGAGGTCTAGTAATGACGATACAATTCTAGGCCCTAAAAATTTTTTGGGAATATTGCACTCTAGAGGACTATGTAATAGAATTAAAGATGGATATCAAGAGGACTCTTTCCTTAACCATCCTTCGGAAGACGTCGATCTTTCATTCAAAGAGGGGTTTTGGATGCAGAAACACAAAATATATGTACCTGAATCTTCTCGCCTTGAAGTCCTCAAAAGTGTCCATGATTCTAAACTGGCAGGACATCCTGGAGTTGCAAAAACACAAGACTTACTACTTCGTTTCTTTGGTGGCCTAATTGTAGGAAGGACGTGAGGAAATATGTTTCAACCTGTTTAACATGCGCACGAAACAAGACCCCACGATCGTCTCCTCTAGGACTCTTGCAACCACTTCCAGTTCCATCCAGGCCTTGGGGATCTATTTCCATGGATTTTATTGTGGAACTACCCCCTTCCAAACAGATGACCGTCATCCTTGTCATAGTGGACCGACTCACAAAAATGGCCCACTTTATTCCAACTGAAGGAATTCCTACTGCTGAAAAAACTGCAGAACTGATAATCAAAGAGGTATTCAAGTTACATGGAATTACTGACAGCGTGGTGTCTGACAGAGGCGTTCAGTTTACGTCAAAATTTTGGAAGAGTTTCTGTACAGCCTTGGGAGTCACGGTGAATCTTTCTACCGCTTTCCATCCTCAGTCCAATGGCCAGACGGAGAGAACGAACCAGACTTTGGAGCAATACCTCCGTTGCTTCATTTCCTATCTTCAGGATGACTGGGTGGACTATTTACCAACAGCAGAGTTTGCCTACAACAACTCCATACATAGCGCTACATCTCAAACCCCATTTTTTGCTAATTATGGAGTACATCCAGTATTTATTCCTAATCTGCCAGTGAACACTCCCATTCCTGCTGTAAATGACAGGCTTGCAAAATTACAGGAATCCCAGAAGGAATTATCAGAGATATTACTCAAGACCCAGGAAGTATATAAGGAAGCAGCAGATAAACATCGGAGAGTGCCCCCTACTCTTCAGGTTGGAGACAAAGTTTGGCTGTCCACTAAAAACCTTAAGACACATGTGCCATCCTCCAAATTGGGTCAGAAATTCATTGGACCTTTTCAAATTTCTGCAAAAATTAACCAGGTTGCTTTTCGTTTAAAACTTCCCAACAATCTAAAGATTCATCCAGTGTTTCACATATCCTTGCTCAAACCCTTCTGTGAAAACCCGTTTCCAGGAAGAATTCAGCCACCTCCTCCACCAGAAAGGATCCGTGGTGAAGAAGAATACATTGTGGATAAGATTCTGGACTCCCAAAAATTCAGAGGTAAACTGCAGTATCTGGTGCAGTGGAAGGGTTACGGACCAGAGGAAAATTCATGGGAACCAAGGGACAACGTCCATGCTCCTAGACTAACAAGAGCCTTTCATCAGAGGTACCCGGATAAGCCAGCTCCTGAGATGTCCAGAGGCCATCCTGGAAGGAGGGGAGTACTGTCAGGAGTCAAACCCAGTACCTCTTGTCCACTGGCCAGCAGCTCTACCATCTGAGCTATTCTGCTGGCTGCAAAGTTCCTTGCTGAACCCAGATACCATTGACTGTTCTTCCTGATTGGCTACACCTAGTGCTCTCTTGATTGGGCCTCTGATTGCCAATTACACACCCTATATAAACCTGGCCCTGTGGGTGTGTCATTGCGAGATTATTGAGCTCCAAGCCTTTAGTCAAGCGTTTCCTGCTGATCCATTGCTACAAACACTGCTCTCCTGTGAACCGACCTCGGCCTGCCTTCTGACTACGTTCTCCGCCTGATCCATTGCTACAAACACTGCTCTCCTGTGTACCGACCTCCGGCTGCCACCTGACTACGTTATCTGCCTGCTCCTCTGTTACCGAACTGCCTTTCCTGTGTACCGACCTCCGGCTGCCACCTGACTACGTTCTCCGCCTGATCCATTGCTACAAACACTGCTCTCCTGTGTACCGACCTCCGGCTGCCACCTGACTACGCTACCTGCCTCTGCTTCCCCTAGTGTTTGCAGTAACATCGGCTCCAACCCAGACGGGATCTTGACAGCAAGTTATCTGCGCTGCTGAAGATTCCAGGACAATCTGCTCTGAGGAAGATGTTGGACGGCTTTGAAATGCACATTAAACCACTTCGAATTATCTTCTGTCTTGTGGATCTCTTACTGGAATCATCAGCAGGTCAGATAACCCACCCATCTCATCTTTACAACTGTGAAATTCAGTGAGCCCAGTCAGCTTGAATGCAGCGCTTACCAGCCCAATAGAAAATAGCTTGTAAGCACTGAGCATGTTATCAACCAGTGGTTTACGTGAACTTAAATAAACAAAAGAAAAGTGTTAGTATCTCAAGAATAGGCGCAAATTTTGAATAAATTGCAAAAATGCACTTTTTTACTCAACACTACCTATCTATGAAAATGGGAAAAAAATCTTTAATCTTGTCAATATCTATTATTTAAAGTCAGAAGAGTTATTAAAGGGTTTCTTAGTCTTAGTCAAATAAATAGATTAGGACTGCAATACAAGACACAACCAGTAGTCAATAGCAAGTGTTGTGACAAAAAAAAAACTTTTTACACAGCATTTTAGTATAAAACAAAATTACTATGGGCAATAATATTTATAAACTATAGTGTTTCTCATAATTAATAAGCACACTAAAAATTATTACAACTATCAAATGAATCCTTTGCCTAAATATAAAGTCACCAGGTGCAGGAGTATAAGAAACATGAATCTTGGAGAGGACTGCATATATGCCCATAAATCTTGTACAACAACGTGATACAGCCTCTCTAGGTACACTCATGAGAAAATGGTCAGTACATTTAGTTACAATTCAGATAGGACATATTTTACATGAATATGTCCCTGATGTCAAACATCTAGTAGATATGATGATTGCTATAAAGTAGGCCAGGTATACACTGGATGTTCATATGTTACGCCTGCATGTTCCTACTTGATGATATCCAAGTTTACATCTTTTTGGGTTGTGTTTTTTCCAGTAGGAAAACAGTTTCAAGTGTTTGGTGGCCAGTAAACATTCCAAAAGTTATAACTAGTTTAAGAATCCACTTAAGCTGTATTACATTCAGATGTGAAAGTGCATACAGCTGCGGTTGTGGTTAAAACCATTTTATTTGGAGATCGTTACACTGATCTGTACCTTGCTATGTTGTCAATCACAAAGAATATTTTCAGAAATAGTGTATAAAAAAGGACAAACTGCTGATTATTGCACCTTCACAAATAGATCAAAAATTCACATGCCGAAGTAAACAATGTAAACCCACCATTTTCTGTCCACTGTTAACTCTACCATCTTTTTGTATGGTTAATTTGACCACCATGTTTTGATGCCCCTTAACTATTTTAATCTTAAAAGAAGTTGTTTCATAAAGCCAAATACGTATAAGATCCTCCAGATAGAGAAAATCTTTCATAGATATAGTACTTGTCTCAAACTGCTAGCTCCCACAGATACATGGCTTCAATACCCTTGCAAAGCTTGTCCTGCTGCTCCAACACTTCCTCTTTTTCCCCTTCAGCATCTGAGCCAAAAACATTAGTTGGATGATCGGTTTGAAGACATTTTGGTCACTTCACCTTGTCATCTCATATTTTAAAAATATATTGATAAAATCAAATAGAAATGGCATATAATCACATGGAAAGTTGTCAGATATTTAACTATATTGTATACAAGTATGTCACATGGTGAAAATATATTGCAACAACAAATCAATCAGGGCAGCACGGTGGTTAACACTGTTGTTTGCAGAGCTGGAGTACCAATATTTTTTTTATTTATAATGAAACTACTGAGATGCAATTGAAGTGTAAACTTTTAGATTTAATTAATGGGGTCAAAACAAAAATATCCTGTGAAACAGTTAGGAATTGCAACCATTACTCTACAAAAATCTTCACTTCAGGGGCTCAAAAGTAATTGGACAAATTAAATTTACCATAGAAAAAATGTTCCTTTTTAATACTTTGTAGAGAATCCTTTGCAGGCAATAACTGCATGAAGTTTGGAAGCCATGTAAGTCACCAAAGGCTGGATTTCCTCCTTTGTGATGATTTACCAGGCCTTTTCTGCAGCTGATTTTAGTTGTTGCTTGTTTGTGGGTTTCTCCTCCCTAAGTTTTGTCTTAAGAATGTAAAATGCATGTTCGATGGGGTATATTACAGTTCTTTGCCTTAAAATACTTCTGAGTTTCTTTTGCAGTATGTTTTGGGTTATTGACCATCTTTACTGTGAAGCGCTGTCCAATCAGCCTTGCTGCATTTGGTTGAATCTGAGTAGAATGTATAGCCCTGTGCACTTCAAAACTCATCTGATTTCTTCTGTCTTCAGTCATATCATCAATAAACCATTGTGACCCAGTGCTATTGGAAGCCCTGCATGTCCATACCGTCACACTGCCTCCACCATGTTTTACAGAGGATGTGATGTGCTTTGGATCATGAGTCATTCCAAGTCTTCTCTATACTTTCTTCTTCCCATCATTCTGGTACAGGTTAATCTTAGTTTCATCTGCCCAAAGAATGCTTTTCCAAAACTGGGCTATTTTCTTTACATGTTTTTTTGGCCAAGTCTAATCTTGCCTTTCTATTTTAATCGTTGATTAATGGTTTGCACCTTGTGCTAAACCCTCTGTATTAGTTCTCATGAAGTCTCTTTATGGTAGACTTAGAACCTGAAACACTTACTTCTTGGAGTGAGTTTTTCACTTGGGCGGATGTTGTGAAAGGATTTTTCTTCATGATGGAATGGATACTGCATCATCCACCACTGCTGTCTTTTTAAGTTTCCAAGTTTACCAGTGCACTCTGTTTAGTTACCAAATGTACCAAACTTTATTTGGCCACTCCTAACATTTCTCCTATCTCTCTGAGGGATTTCTTATTTTTTTCAGCCTAATGATGGTCTGTTTCTCTTCCATTGAGAGTTCCTTTGACCGCATGTTGTGGATTCACACCATAAGTTTCCAAATGCAAATGCTGCACCTGGAATCATCTTCAGACCTTTTACCTGCTTAACTGATGATGGCTTAATAAGGGAATAGCCCATGCAGCACATTAAAGAGCTTTTGAGATAATTGTCCGATTACTTTTGGTCCCAATAAAAAGAGGCAGCAATATATTAAAAAGCTGTAATTTCAACACCCTTAGACTAATTAGGATGTGAATACCCTAAAATGAAAGCTAAGAGTCTGCACTTTGAGAACATATTAATTATACAACTGAACCTTGGATAAACAGCTAAAATTCCAAAATTTGTGTCATTGTCCAAATATTTCTGGACCATAATGTTATGGTGACTCAGTTGACTACTGCACTCTGATTTATGTTTTGTGTTTGCTTTTTACACAGGGGTTAACAAGGAAAATTATTAAGAAACAATCGACCAAGAAGGGGATTGAAAACACCGCTGAAAGTAGGAATCAAAAGAGTTACCAGTGCAAATAGTGTCTATGCATCATATGTGAAGGAAAAAAACAGTAGTAGCATAGTGGAAAAACTACTTTAATTAAATAGACATTACAGTGTAATAAATATGGTGATCAACTGATGAATCCTGTAACAGACAGAGGTTAAGAATGGGTTAAAAATAGTCATTTTATAAATATTAGCATTTTGAGGTCTAAAAAGAGTCAAATGAATATGTGCAGGTTGTAAGAAAATAAAGTGTATATGATTTATAGATGATGCCATATGGAAACAGTATCATGCAAGCAAAACAAAGGCATGGAGGATTAGTTTAATAAACGTAAAGATTGTTTCAATTCCTTCTACAGATTAGAAAAGAGTTTAGAATAATATATGTGGGATAGAGCACACTGGTGGAGCAATATTTTATTTCAGTATCTCCCAAATATTTAAGACCAGTATATATTAAAAAGATAAAAATGACTGTTAACACTCCAGCTAAAGGCTCACAAAAATACTATATAACATATAAATGATAACCATTGCACATGGTTTCAAATTTCATCAGTTCATAAAGTTTAATAATTGCACTACATACAGTTGTGTGAAAAAGTGTTTGCTCCCTTCCTGATTTCTTATTCTTTTGCATGTTTGTCAAACTTAAATGTTTCAGATCACCAAACAAATTTAAATACTAGACAAAGATAACACAAGTAAGCACAAAATGCAGTTTTTAAATGAAGGTCTTTATTATTAAGGGAAAATGAGATCTAAACCTACAGGGCCCTGTACAAAATAGTGATTGCCCCCCCTTAAAACATAAATTAACCTGAGATCAAATTCCTTAGCCACACCCAGGCCTGATTACTGCCACACCTGTTCTCAATCAAGAAATCACTTAAATAGGACCTGCCTGACAAAGTGAAGTACATTCATGGCCAAAAGTTTTGAGAATGACACAAAGTTTATATTTTCACATGATCTGCTGCCCTCTGGTTTTTATGTGTGTTTGACAGATGTTTTTATCACAGACGACAGAAATATAATAATTGCAAACATATGAGTAACAAAAGCTTATATTGACAGTTAGAATGAGTTAATGCAGCAAGTCAATATTTGCAGTGTTGACCCTTCTTCTTCAGGACCTCTGCAATTCTCCCTGGCATGCTCTCAATCAACTTCTGGACCAAATCCTGACTGATAGCAGTCCATTCTTTCACAATCAATGCTTTCATTTTGTCAGAATTTTTAGGTTTTTGTTTGTCCACCCGTCTCTTGATGATTGACCACAAGTTCTCAATGGGATTAAGATCTGGGGAGTTTCCAGGCCATGGACCCAAAATCTCTATGTTTTGTTCCCTGAGCCATTTAGTTATCACCTTTGCTTTATGGCAAGGTGCTCCATCATGCTGGAAAAGGCATTGTTGATCGCCAAACTGCTCTTTGAGGGTTGGGAGAAGTTGCTCTTGGAGGACATTCTGGTACCATTCTTTATTCATGGCTGTGTTTTTAGGCAAGACTGTGAGAGAGCTGATTCCCTTGGCTGAGAAGCAACCCCACACATGAATGGTTTCAGGATGCTTAACAGTTGGCATGAGACAAGACTGGTGGTAGCGCTAACCTTGTCTTCTCCGAATGAGGCGTTTTCCTGATGTCCCAAACAATCGAAAAGGGGATTCATCAGAGAAAATAACTTTACCCCAGTCCTCAGCAGTCCACTGCCTGTACCTTTTGCAGAATATCAGTCTGTCCATGATGTTTTTTCTGGAGAGAAGTGGCTTCTTTGCTGCCCTCCTTGAGACCAGGCCCTGCTCCAAGAGTCTCCGCCTCACAGTGCATGCAGATGCACTCACACCTGCCTGCTGCCATTCCTGAGCAAGCTCTGCACTGCTGGTAGCCCGATCCCGCAGCTGAAACACTTTTAAGAGACGGTCCTGGCGCTTGCTGGTCTTTCTTGGGCGCCCTGAAGCCTTTTTGGCAACAATGGAACCTCTCTCCTTGAAGTTCTTGATGATGCGATAGATTGTTTACTGAGGTGCAATCTTTCTAGCTGCGATACTCTTCCCTGTTAGGCCATTTTTGTGCATTGCAATGATGACTGCATGTGTTTCTTTAGAGATAACCATGGTTAACAGAAGAGAAACAATGATGCCAAGCACTAGCCTCCTTTTAAAGTGTCCAGTGGTGTCATTCTTACTTAATCATGACAGATTGATCTCCAGCCATGTCCTCATCAACACCCACACCTGTGTTAATGGAGCAATCACTGAAAAGAGATTAGCTGGTCCTTTTAAGGCAGGGCTGCAATGATGTTGAAATGTGTTTTGGGGGATAAAGTTCATTTTCTAGCCAAATATTGACTTTGCAAGTAATTGCTGTTAAGCTGATCACTCTTTATAACATTCTGAAGTATATGCAAATTGCCATTAGAAAAAGTGAAGCAGTAGACTTTGTAAAAATTTATATTTGTGTCATTCTCAAAACTTTTGGCCATGACTGTAGACCAAAAGATCCTCAAAAGCTAGACATCATGCCGTAATTCAAACAAATTCTGTAACAAATGAAAAACAAAGTCATTGAGATCTATCAGTCTATAGTGACATCTATTGTATGTTTGTCAGTCTGCAATGACATGAGAAAAAGGTCACCTCCTATAAAAGGAAGTTGATAAATGTCATTTGTCGTATGGACCCGTAGAAGCAGAATACAGCTGCGAAATAGCTGTCGTCCACGTTTGTATTTGCCCCGAAGACTCTTCCTCGTTAACCACATGCAGCAGATGATGCCCTTATACATGGAATAAGAATGGATTAAATGACTTATTATGTGGACAATTTGGTGTGTGCTGCCTTTCATTTCTTTTTCCTGTTTTCCAGCTTTCTAATATCTTTATTTCTGTCTTCAGATTTGTTGGATTTCTTCAGACCTACATTGGATTTTTTTTCAAAAAAATTGGTGAACAAGGGATAGTGTGGGAGAGTCTTCATTCAAATAAATTGTTTTTTTTCTGTGTGTGTTTTTAGTTTATATTATCGGGTTAGTAATAGAGATGTCTGATGGAACCTCTCGATTACTAACTCAAGGGGTTGATGGCAGATGTGATTTTTGACAAATAACAGCTATCATCAAACCCAACTTCCATTACCCTGATTACCGCCACACCAGGGAAATCAGGAAGAACAGGACAAAGTGCCATAATTGTTGTATTTCATGTGATTCTCCATTTCTGCCGTGGTTGACGGCTTATATTTTTAGACTTGGAAGGCCCCAATAACCATGGACCTTCCCAGCCTGATAATATAAGCCACCAGTTGTCTTCTTTACCTTGGCTGGTTATCAAAAATTGGGAGACCCAAAGTCATTTTTTTAAATTATTTATTTATTTATTAAAACCAGGCTAAAAACACCTGAGTAAATATACTTACAACAGATGTGCTTTTTTAACTGTGGATTTACTGCATCTAATGCAGAATAATGCAGAAGAGAATCCTGCTTTGAGCAGGGGGTTGGACCAGATGGCCCAGGAGGTCCCTTCCAACTCTACCATTCTATGATACTATAAGTCTATGAGGAAATTTCACACAGAAGACTGAGAGTTACTGTAAGAGAAATTTACATTCTGTGGTTCTGAAACCCACACTGCAGATAAGTTTACGCAGCATAAAAAAAGTCACAGTGCGAATGAGATTTCAATTAATCCTATCCACTGTACATTTACTGTACAATGCAGCGTTTTGGATTCTGTTTCCAGAGCGCTAGTATTACTCATCGTAGGCACGCAGCCTAAGAGGTGGAGGATGCGGTTTCTTTTTTCTATTTTTAATTTAGCCTGTAAAATCCATTTTATCTTCAGTTTTGTACTTTTGTTGCCAGTCTGTAAAAGTGGAGTAATACTCTGGCAACATTGTCACCAGCAGTGACCTGGGAGTCAGAGATGCATCCAGGCATCTTCCCCATGCTGTTCCCATTCCATTTGAGATTAGTTTCAATCCACTTCCACGATTTTCCTGCCTTCCCACTCCTCCTGCTTCCAGGTAGGATCTCATGAAAAAATGCTTGACTTTCCCATTTGACCACTATTCAATCTCTTTCCCACCCTTTTCAAGCAGAAAGAAGGAACACAGACTTAGGAGCCCCTTTCTAGTCATCATTGCGGGTTCTACCTGTGGGAGCCTTTAGCATTCAGACATACTGTATATATATATCCTATCCTGTGAATTGATGATAAATGTTAGTTGTTGGAAAACCACCTCTGACTACGAAATCCAAATTTTGTTTAAGCTAATCTGTGCAGTATTGTGATATACAATACTTCTGTAAAAAAAATTCTGCATTTCTTTCCTCCTTAATTTTACTTCATTCTGTGCACCCACTTTGTTTATTTGTGAATCTACCAAACTTGACATCTCCTTGTGCTTTATAATCTAACCTCACAGCCAGAGCTGGCACCGCCCACCCTCAGTGTCCAGATCTGCCCTCTGCACACTCATTGGCTGTCAGAAATATGCTCCTGGGCTGACCTCTGTCATCACTCCAGTATTCAAAATAATAGAGCAGTGATCCTGTGTCATCTATGGAAAGCAGCACAATCACTCCACTACACATTACATCCATAGTGGTGATAGAGCTTCATAAGCCCTCACATCACATCCACAGTGGTGATAGAGCTTCACGTTCCCAATATCACATTCAGAGTGGTGATAGAGCGTCACATGCCCCTACATCTCATCCACAGTGGTGATAGAGCTTCACATGTCTTGACACCACATCCACAGTGGTGATAAAGCTTCACATGTCCCCACATCACATCCACAGTGGTGATAGAGCTTCACGTCCCCAATATCACATCCAGAGTGGTGATAGAGCGTCACATGCCCCTGCATCTCATCCACAGTGGTGATAGAGCTTCACATGTCCTGACACCACATCCACAGTGGTGATAGAGCGTCACATGCCTCTACATCTCATCCACAGTGGTGATAGAGCTTCACATGCCTCTACATCTCATCCACAGTGGTGATAGAGCTTCACATGTCCTGACACCACATCCACAGTGGTGATAGAGCTTCACATGTCCCCACATCACATCCACAGTGGTGATAGAGCTTCACATGTCCCCACATCACATCCACAGTGGTGATAGAGCTTCACATATCCCCACATCACATCCACAGTGGTGATAGAGCTTCACATGTCCCCACATCACATCCACAGTGGTGATAGAGCTTCACATGTACCCACATCACATCCACAGTGGTGATAGAGCTTCATATGTCTCTACATCACATCCACAGTGGTGATAGAGCTTCACGTGTCCCCACATCACATCCACAGTGGTAATAGAGATTCACATGCCCCCACACCACATTCACAGTGGTAATAGAGATTCACATGCCCCCACACCACATCCACAGTGGTGATAGAGCTTCACATGTCCCCACACCACATTCACAATGGTGATAGAGATTCACATGCCCCCCACACCACATCCACAGTGGTGATAGAGTTTCACATGTCCCCACACCACATTCACAGTGGTGATAGAAATTCACGTGCCCCCCACACCACATCCACAGTGGTGATAGAGTTTCACATGTCCCTACATCACATCCACAGTGGTGATAGAGCTTCACATGTCCCCATATGACATCCACAGTGGTGATACAGCTTCACCTGTCCCCATACAACATCCACAGTGGTAATAGAGCTTCACATGTCCCCACATCACATCCACATCTGTGATAGGGGTTCACATGTCCTCCACATTAGATCCAGAGTGGTGATAGAGCTTCACATGTCTCCACATCACATCCACAGTGGTTATAGAGCTTCACATGTCCCCCACATCACATCGACAGTGGTGATAGAGCTTCACATGTCCCCACATCACATCCACAGTTGTAATAGAGCTTCACGTCCCCAACATCACATCCAGAGTGGTGATAGAGCTTCACATGTCCCCACATCATATCCACAGTGGTGATAGAGCTTCACATGTCACCACATCACATCCACAGTTGTAATAGAGCTTCACGTCCCCAACATCACATCCAGAGTGGTGATAGAGCTTCACATGTCCCCACATCACATCCACAGTGGTGATAGAGCTTCACATGTCCCCACATCATATCCACAGTGGTGATAGAGCTTCACATGTCCCCACATCATATCCACAGTGGTGATAGAGCTTCATTTGTCCCCATACAACATCCACAGTGGTGATAGAGCTTCCCTTGTTCCCCAAATTAGATCCAGAGTGGCGATAGAGCTTTACATGTCTCCACATCACATCCACAGTGATGATAGAGCTTCACATGTAGCCCACATTACATCCAGAGTGGTGTTAGAGCTTTACATGTCCCATTACATCCACAGTTGTGATAGAGCTTCACATGTTCCCATATGACATCAACAGTGGTGATAGAGCTTCATATGTCCCCACACTACATCCACAGTGGTGATAGAGCTTCATTTGTCCCCATACAACATCCACAGTGGTGATAGAGCTTCACATGTCCCCACATCACATCCACAGTTGTGAACTGTAAAGCGCTGCGGAATATGATGGCGCTATATAAATAAAGATTATTATTATTATTATAGTGGTTCACATGTCCCCATTAGCTCCAGAGTGGTGATAGAGCTTCACATGTCTCCACATCACATCCACAGTGGTTATAAACTTCACATGTCCCCACATCACATCCACAGTGGTTATAGAACTTCACATGTCCCCACATCAGATTCACAGTGGTGATAGAGCTTCACATGTCCCCACATCAGATTCACAGTGGTGATAGAGCTTCACATGTCTCCACATCACATCCACAGTGGTTATAGGGTTTCACATGTCCCCACATCAGATTCACAGTGGTGATAGAGCTTCACATGTCTCCACATCGCATCCACAGTGGTTATAGGGTTTCACATGTCCCCACATCAGATTCACAGTGGTGATAGAGCTTGATATGTCTCCACATCACATACACAGTGATGATAAAGCTTCACATGTCCTCACATCACATCCACAGTGGTGATAGAACTTTACATGTCTCCAAATAATATCCACAGTAGTGAAAGAGCTTCACATGTCCCCGTATCACATCCACAGTGGTGATAGAGCTTCACATTTCCCCACATCACACCCACAGTGGTGATAGAGCTTCACATGTCCTCATATCACATCCACAGTGGTGGCAGAGCTTTACATGTTTCCAAATTATATCCAAAGTAGTGATAGAGCTTCACATGTCCCTGCATCACACCCACAGTGATGATAGAGCTTCACATGTCCCCGCATCACATCCACAGTGGTGATAGAGCTTCACATGTCCCTGCATCACACCCACAGTGATGGTAGAGCTTCACATGTCCCCGCATCACATCCACAGTGGTGATAGAGCTTCACATGTCCCCACATCAGATTCACAGTGGTGATTGAGCTTCACATGTCCCTGCATCACATCCACAGTGGTGATAGAGTTTCACATGTCCCCACATCACACCCACAGTGGTGATAGAGCTTCACATGTCCTCACATCACATCCACAGTGGTGACAGAGCTTTACATGTCTCCAAATTATATCCAAAGTAGTGATAGAGCTTCACATGTCCCTGCATCACACCCACAGTGATGGTAGAGCTTCACATGTCCCCGCATCACATCCACAGTGGTGATAGAGCTTCACATGTCCTCACATCACATCCACAGTGGTGATAGAGCTTCACATGTCCCCACATCACACCCACAGTGATGATATGGGGAGCTGCATGGGGAGGCTGAAACCGGAGGCAGGAGGGGTGAGGTCTGGCAAAGACTGGGTGCGGTTACATCCAGTGTCTGTAAGACAGAAAAACACTAGTCAGTAAGTGAGCAGCTTCTCCAGAATCAGAAGACAGCTGCTCACAAGGCTAGGTGTGCTATCTATGACATCATGCAGAATGCTGACAGGGAGTGTATTACATACTGTCAGCATTCTGCAGCCTAGGTACACACACAAATTATACAGAAAGTTCTGACAACCCCTTTATGGCCATGCTTACTCATTCAGAATTTGGTCAGTATTTTACATCAGTATATGTAAGTCAAAGCCAGAAGAGGGACAATCAAAGGAAAAGCATAATAGCAACATGTCACCACTTCTGCATTTATCACCCACTCCTGATTTTGCCTTACAAATACTGATGTAAAATACTGTCCAAATACTGAACTTGTGAACATGGCCTTAGACACTGAATATATTTTACTGTTAAAATAGAAAAAAAAAATTCTACTAGAGTAACATGGAATTTAGAGATTATGCACATAAAATCATATTTATTTAGGTGTGCTATGTGACATTCAGTTTATTAAAAAGTGGAAAATGCCATTTATATTCGTTACCATTACCAAAATCTGTAAATCTGCATATCTCACATGGTCTGAAAAATCAAAAGTCTGTTTTTCTCAGTTTTGTTATGTCTCTAAAATCTGTTGCAATTAGGATTATAAACCTAGAATAATACACACAAACAATTTCTGCGTAGACTTGGTGCTGAAGGCCTCTGGAAGCCTGTTGCATTAGAGAAAATGTAATCAGTGCTTACAGTGTGTTTACCACTGAGGAAAAACAGAATCATACATCATCAATGCAGCAATGCGTGATTGTGTCAAAAACAATGATAAAGTCATTTATTTTAATTTGAGCCTTCAAATACATTGTGTATTGCCTTAATGTGCTTCTTACAACTAGAGTTGATTATGTACCGATATGATTTAAAGTGGAATGCCTATTCTAATAATAGTTAAAACAAATAAATCACTTGAATGTATTGCCAGTATGTGCATAAACCATTAAATGAGTAGTACAAAACATAACAGCCTCAATATAAACAAAAAACAGCATGAATGGATCTTTCATTAGGTGATTTAGTGCATAACACGCTCATATAATGAAAGGGCCAAGATAAAATGCC
>JARQOD010000002.1:506317221-506366104 GCA_033576555.1 Oophaga sylvatica | reverse complement strand
GGGGCAAGGATGCAGATTTACTTTCACTAAATACATCCGAAAAATCAGTCAAAAAGTCAGGAACATCCTGAGACTGGGGAGAGGCAGAAAAAACATTAACACATTGGCAGCCCCAACTGGTCACAGACACAGATTTCCAATCCAAAACAGGATTATGAGACTGTAACCAAGGGAAACCTAGTACAATAATGTCATGCAGATTATACAGCACCAGAAATTTGCAACTTCCTGATGATCTGGTTCAACCCTCATTATCACCTGAGTAGAAAACTGGGGTTTATTCTCCGCCAAATGGGTAGAATCAATGCCCAGTAGGGGAATAGACTTCCGCAGGGTTATCATGGGAAACCCACAACATTTGGCAAAGTCAAAATCCATCAGATTAATAGCTGCTCCTGAATCAACAAAAGCCTGAGCAGAAAATGTGGACAGGGAGCAAATCAGGTTAACAGTCAACAGAAATTTAGTCTGAACACTACCCAAGACAACTGAGCGTGCAAAACGTCTTCCCAGCTTAGGGCAGACTGAAGTAGCATGAGAGGCGTCACCACAGTAGAAACATAACCCATTGCGCTTTCGAAACTCATGACGCTGAGCCCCAGAAGTCACTCTATCACACTGCATGGGCTCAGAAGCTGGCTCACAAGGCAATACTATCTCACTCATACCTCTGCGCTCACGCAAACGTCTGTCAATTTGCATAGCCAATGACATAGAATCATTGAGACCAGAGGGAGCAGGGAATCCCACCATAACATCCTTTACATTCTCTGACAGCCCCTTCCGAAAAAGGGCTGCCAAAGCATCATCATTCCATTTGGTCAGGACTGCCCACTTTCGGAATTTCTGACAGTACAACTCTGCGTCTTCAAGGCCCTGATTTAATGCCAACAAGGTTTTTTCAGCTTGATCAGTGACATTAGGTTCATCGTACAATAACCCCAGAGCCAGAAAAAATACATCAATATTATTCAAAACAGGATCCCCAGGTGTCAGGGAAAAAGCCCAATCCTGAGGGTCGCCGCGCAGGAGAGAGATGACAATTTGAACCTGCTGTGCTGCGTTCAACGAGGACTTAGGCTTCAAGGCAAAAAAACAACTTACATTTATTTTTGAAATTCAGAAATTTAGCCCTATCCCCCAATAACAAATCTGGCATGGGTATCCTAGGTTCCACAACCGGCAACCCAGCAAGATAGGTAGCAATACTCCAAACCTCAGTGGCAAGCTGATCCACACGGCAAGACAACTGTGCAAGCTCCATTGAGAGAAAAAAAATCCTCCTCAGCACCCAGAGAAAAAGAGGGAAAAAAAATGCAACAAACAGGGAAAAAAAATCTCTGACAACTCTGACAACTTTTTTTTTTTTACACTATTTTTCCCTTCTGTGAGTACCATATAATTTTCAGTTTGAGCCGGTGATACTGTTATGTTTTGGTAGCTGAGGAGAGTAAGCAAAAACGGCAATACACCAGAGAGGCTGGAACCTATTGGATTGCAGTAACCTGAACTAACCACACAACTAGAGGTAGCCGTGGAGCGTTCCTTCGTTGATCCTAGACGCCTCGTCACAGCCTGAGAGATAACTACACCTAAAGGCAGAAAGATGAAAGCTATCTGCCCCGGAGCAGATCCCAAAGAAAATAGGAAGCCCCCAAACATGTAATGGCGGTTAGACAAGAAGAAGCACGGACACAGACAGAAAATAGAATGAGCAAACGCTGGGGCCAAATCTGTCTAGACAGAAAAGTACAGGAAAGGATACTCACTGCAATCCAAAAAAAAAAAAAGCGAAAAAATACCAACTCTTCTGATTGCAAAAACACCTGAGATCACACATCTTTATCACCTAAATCAATTTCTCTGGTGTAACAAAACTAAGCCGCAGCCACTGAAAAAACAGGAAAAAGCAAATGAACAAACAACAGTGGCTCCAGATAAACTGAGAGGAGCACAAGCCCCCAGAGGGGACCTGGCTGACCTCCACAGAAGTGCAGGGAACAATGCAAAAAGCAAGCACAAAAATAAAAGCAGAAAATATCTTATCTGATAGCAGAAGATGCAGGCAAGACTCAGCAAACTTCCAAATGAACCAGGAACCACAATTGAGACAAGAACAATTGATCACCGGTAACCATCATGGGAGGGAACCTCCCTTATATCAGACCAGTACGTGATCCCAGATTGCCATTCCTCGCTGAAAGGTTCAGTACTGTCTGTAACCACCAGAGGGAGCCTCTGCTCAGAAACCATCTCTAGCACATTCATAACATAGTAAGATACATACACCCAACCATTTTTTTCACTGATCTACTTATAGATAATTTCCAACCTTTCTCATTTTTCTCAGCTACCTTGAAGATATGTAACAAAGTGTATATACATCCTACAATTCACCTGAATTTCTCAGTCTCATACAGAACTTTTCTCATCAAGATGTTGATCAGATTAATTTGACAGCACGGATCACTAATAAACCCATGCTGATATGGAGCTATCCATTTATTTTTATTCGGATACTCGAAGATACTATCTCTTAGAAGACCATCAAACATTTTCACATAAAATAAAAGTTCAACTTTTCCACATTTCTTATGTGCCAGTCCTGTGGAACAGATCATCTATAGTATTGAGCATTCCGATAGTGCAAATATCGGGTATCGGCCGATATTCGCTGTATCGGAATTCCGAATCTGAGATCTGATATTTTTTGCATATCGGATACCGGAATCAGAGTTTTCCTGTAAAGTCTATGGGAAGTTCCTGTGTCACAGAACGAAGTACGTGACACAGGAACTTCCCGAAAGTGTCACTGTCAGTGTCGGTCAGGTCTGTCAGGTGTCAGCAGCACTTACCTGGCAGTAGATCCCCGGCGGTCATGTCCTGGACTCCTTGATGGCCGCCATTACCCTCTCCCTGGCGGTCACATGCAGCTTCTTGCGATAACTGCACGTGCTGCCGGGTACTGGGTAATCTCGGCCAGCTGTACTCTCGCGACAGTTGGCCGTAAACCAGTCCGATGACATCAGCGCCGGGGAATCTCCTCCGGTAAGCAGCTCTGCTGCGTCGGGATGTCAGGCTGAGCCTGGCATGCAGATGTAGCAGAGCTGGACTCGTCGTGGGACACTCGTGATTTTGGACTGCATCGGACAGGGAGTATTTGTGTTGGTTTGTTATTTTTGTTTTTTTACAGGAGAACAATGGCGTCGCAGGATGAGCGTGCAATAAAAATTATGAAAACTGTGTGGTGTTTTATTTCATTAAAATACTTTTTTCTGGCTGTGTATTTTTTTAAAAATTTACAAACTATGATTAATAATGGATCGGTGTCTTATTGACGCCTCTCCATTATTAACCGGGCTTATTGTCACCTTTCAATCAAAGGTGACATTAACCCCTTATTAGCCGCTTGCCACCGCTACAGGGCAAGTGGGAAGAGCCGGGTAAAGTGCCACAATTGGCGCATCTTTGGATGTGCCAATTGTGGGGCTGCTGCAGCCTGGTATTTTTAGGCTGTTGAGGGCCAAAATCCATGGGCCTTGACAGTCTTTCAATACCAGGCCGCAGCAGTCTGCTTTTTACTTGGCTGGTTAACAAAATAGGGGGACCCCCACGCCTTTTTTTTTTCGAGGTGATCCCCTATTTTTTTTAATCAGCCAAGCTAAGCAGACTGCTGTGGCCTGGTATTATCAGGCTTGCAAGGTTAATGGATATTGGATCCTGAAAAACCAGGCCTCAGCAGTCTGCTTCATCTGGCTGGTTAACAATAATAGGGGGGACCCCACGCCATTTTTTTTTTCGAGGGGATCCCCTATTTTTGCTAATCAGTTCACTTTAGGTGAGCTGAGATTCCCTCTGACGTCACTGATGCTGCGATGTCCCTTGCTGACCTGAAGTGAAAGTGGGAAGCAATCAATTATGCTAACCACTTCCTCTCCTGTCAGCCAGGAGAGGAGATGATTCAGTCCGGGGTTTACTGCGAGGCTGTCAGCATTAGCTGCGGTCCCTTCAGTAAACATTAACCCTTTCAGAAGGATTACATCGGGGGACCTGGCTGAACATCGGATAGGTAAGAATAATGTTGCTTTATTATTTTATTTTTATTACAGGTGAACAAGGGCTTCGCAAGGAATGGCAGTAAAATAAAATATGGTCAAAAACTGTGTGTTTATTTCATTAAAATGATTTTTAATTAAAGTGTGGGTTTTTTTTTTATTTCATACAATAGGATTAATAATTGATAGTTGTCTAATTGACAGCTCTCAATTATTAACCTGGCTTAAAGTCACCTTTCAATAGCAAGGTGGCTTTGACCCCTTATTAACCCATTCGCCACCGCTACAGGGCAATGGGAATAGATGGGCAAAGTGCCAGAAAGGGCGAATCTAATTATAGATTTGCCTTTTCAGGGGTGTCTGGGGGCAGATGTTAGTAGCCAGGGGGGGCAAAAATAATGGTCCCTCTCTGGGCTATTATTATCTGCACCCACTCGCTGGCTTTGCCTGTCTGGTTGAGAAAATAGGGTGGGAGCCCACACATTTTTTTTCAACAATTTTACACCTCATGTATATATATATATACATGTCACTGAATTTGTGACACATATATATATATATACTGTGGTGTAATGACCCTGATGCAGCTAGGGGGCACTGTGTATGGCCCTCGGGATATGCATGGAGGCATGTGATGGATGGACGGTATGTATCGCAGAGGTGGGTGGCTCTGTGATGGAAGCCTGGATATGTTTTGCTCAGCAGATCTATTGCTGAGAGTTGTACTATATATTGGGAGGCTTCCAGGTGACTAGGAGAGCTGGGTGGGTCCAGTCACCTACAAACCCACCCAAGGGGCTTGTGTCTAAATACCCGGGATAAAACCTGTATGTGATGGTGTATCTAAAGGACCTGTGATGAGGTCATGACCAGGTGACCTAACCATGTGATCCTGACCTCACCTGTGGGCGGGGTTACACCTATGAAATGGAGTGTGCTTGGCACCTGGAGGAGAGTGTGTGGGAGTCTGCCAGTGTGGACAGACTTCCATGCGTCCAGACGGGACATTACAGAGAGGTCTCTGTGTCTGAGGAGTGAGGCTCCAGGCAGGAGCCGAAACATTGAAGAGTTGAATTGTACGGTACTATGGTTTATGATGTAATAAACCTAAGGACTTTTTGCATAAGAAAGTGTCTCCTGATTTGCCTCTGAAGCAGCCGAGTGAGTGAAACTTTACAATTGGTGGATGGAATGCTGGCAGCGACCCAAGGAGCACATGTTGCAGGACTGGGAATCAGAAACCAGAGGAGGAACAGACGGTCTGTGAAAACCGTGAGTGTGACCAGTGGTCACGAATAAACTGTGTTTATGTTTATGGGGTGCCTCTGAAGATATGAGGTATCTGAAGAAGCTGTTAAGCAGTGGTGACAGACAGGAGTCTGTGTTATGTTGACCGGGGTCATTGAAAATGGAGAAAAAAGCTTGCTGATAGGATACCTCAGAGGAGGTGTCCGGAAAATCTCTCTGGGCCGAGAGTGTAACAGACAGGAGTCTGTGGTGTGCTGACGGGTCAGTAAGAAACTGTATTTGCTCTGTTGGATGCCTCTGAGAGGAGGTGTCCAGAAAATCTCTCTGGCAGAGAGTGTAAAGGACAGGAGTCTGTGGTGTGCTGACGGGTCAGTAAGAAACTGTATTTGCTCTGTTGGATGCCTCTGAGAGGAGGTGTCCAGAAAATCTCTCTGGCAGAGAGTGTAAAGGACAGGAGTCTGTGTTGTGCTGACGGGTCAGTAAGAAACTGTATTTGCTCTGTTGGATGCCTCTGAGAGGAGGTGTCCGGAAATCTCTGTGGTCAAGAGTGTGACATACAGGAGTCTGTGTTGTGCTGACGGGTCAGTAAGAAACTGTATTTGCTCTGTTGGATGCCTCTGAGAGGAGGTGTCCGGAAATCTCTGTGGTCAAGAGTGTGACATACAGGAGTCTGTGTTGTGCTGACGGGTCAGTGAGAAACTGTTTTTTTGGTGTTTTTTTTTTTTTTCTCTGGAACACGTGTAAGGTGTGTGCTGTGACTCGTGGGGTCACGAAGGTGACAAGTGGCAAGACAGCGCAGCGTGCAGAGACTTTGGTAGCAGGAGCTACAGTGACTGTTGCAGCAAGAGGTTCTGCAGCAGCCGGAGCTGCAGTAACAGCCACAGTAGCTTAGGAGTAGCATCTGGAGGTGCTGGTTGTTGGTGGCTGCAGCCGAAGCGGTGGCAGTACCAGCAGGAGCTGGTGAGGTACCATAAGGACTTCAGAGGTCCAGAGTGGGTGACCTCTTAAAGGAACAGTACCAGCCCAAAGAGACATAAGGGTCTGTGCGAACTGGGGTCTGGTAGAGCCGTGGGGAGTCCACGGTGTATAACCCAAGGAGGGGTGGTGTCCCTAAAAAGGGGTGGAGTCCCAAAAGGGGGTGGCAACCCGAAAGGGGATGATGGCCCAAAAGGGGCGGAGTCCCAAAAGGGGGCGGCAACCCAAAAGGGGATAGTTGGCAAAAAGGGGGTGGAGGATCCCAACGTTAAAGGGGAGGTGCAGACCAACTGTTGCCCGGGGCAAATATGTTATATGTGTCCAGTCTGCCTTAGGAACTATCCACCCGGCACACTACTACGGGGGTGTACCCTGCAGATATACGATGAAGAGGTGATGGGTCTGGTCGACTCGGGGAGTCCGGTGACTCTAGTGAGGGTTGCACCTGACGGGTTTCAAATACCTGGAAGAAAGGTCAGGGTCACCTGTATCCATGGGGACACAAAGGATTATTCAGTGGCCAGGGTAATCTTTGAGACAGGCTGGGACATTGCAGGACAGGATGTCGCTATAATCCCTAATTTGTCGTGTCCAGTGGTCATAGGTCGGGACTCTAAACTGTTCTCTGGCTTGTGGGACAGGGGAGTTCCTTTACAGCAGGAGGGAGGCCTCTCTACTGTTGGGGTGGCAGACATTGGGACAGTGACACCTCCCAAAACTGATGAGTCAGACGTTGACACAGGAGGAAAGGATGCGTCTGCCCGACTTACTGACATGATGTCCTCTGAAATGTATGACAGTAGAACCAATGACGATGTGGTAGATAAGACCTCTAGAACGGACACCCGGTTAGAGGGTAACGGGAGGGGCCCAGAGAGTGACTCTTGTGCAGACTGTGACTCGACCGTAAGGGAAAGCGAGTGCAGTAAGGTGGAGCCAAGTAAAAATGGCCGATCTTCCTCTCGCCGCAGGGGCCGCGGAAAGGCGGGACAGGCTACATCCTCTAAGAAGAGAAATGATGAGGAAGAGTCAGGGTCAGGTACCGGTCAGGTGACTGTCCTTGATAAGGAGGCAGAGCTGGAGCTCTCTGAAGTTACCGGGAGTCGTGAAACAGTGGAAATTGTGGATGCAGAAACGGGCGGAACTCTGGAGAGGCAGAGTGTGTGTAGGCAAGAGTGCCCAGCCGAAAATGTAATTAAAGAGGTGATTGTGCGACATGTGCTGGCTAAAAGAGAGCAGGACCATGAGATAGAGCTGTTTAAAGAAACAGTGAAAGAGACAGTCGAGCGACTAAGGGTCCTGAGACAAATGATTGAGCACAAAGTGGAGGAGCTGGAGAAGGAAGTCTCTAAGCTCAGAGATCATCTGTCAGCATGTAAGAGTATGAACAAGGCTCTATGGAAAGAGACGGAGGTGCTCAGAGAGGAACAAGAGAAACATCAGCAGGAGTGTCGCTGCTTGGCAGAAGAGCGAGATAGAGTTTTCCGAGAGCTCAAGATAGAGGAGGAGACTAGTGCCCAGCTCCAGAAATCTATGGGAGAAGAAATCCAGCAGGGGAAGTGCCATGCAGATGGCCACACAAAGGAGATCGAGGTCTTGGAAAACCGTACTAACGCTCAGGACGAGGAGGTACAACAGTCTGTCCAAGAAGGTGACGGGTCCGTTTTCAAGTGTGTAATAGAGATACCCGAAGACAGGCGAGAAGTGTGTGCCATTGAGGAGGTACATGAGGCCTTTAGAAAGGCAGTAGAAGCATGCAGTGTGAACTGGGTGCCAGAATTGAAACAGTTGGTCATACTGTCGACTAGGGAAGTCACGATGAAGCGGGTGGCTATCCTGAGGGACATGCACCTACATTGTCTCCGCACGAAACAGGTGATCCTGTTGAGAAATAAAGAAGCCGCTCGACGTCTGGAGCAAGCAAGAAAGACTCAAAATCAGCTTGGCTTGATGGAAGACATCATTCAAGTGCCCAGAGGTCTGGTGAAGAAGGTCATCGGAAGACTCGGGAAAGTGATGCAGGAGATGGTGAATAAGTCCGGTGTGACGAGAGTCAGGATTCCGGCTGATGACGAAGTCCAGGTAGTGGCTAAAGATGGGATGGTTCCGTTCCTCATTATCGGGTCCAGGGAGAGCCTTGGGAATATCCGGATGCTCCTGGAGTATCGTGTGTCGTACCTAAGAGAAGTAGAGCTGCTACGACTTGAGAGGGACCAGGTCAACAGAAACCTGCAGGAAATAGAAAGAAGATGGCCTCCACCTTCAACCCGTGGTATTGAGAGGAGAAGAGGTAGAAGTAGTGATGCCTCAGTTAGCTCAGTGATGAGTGACCTAAGTAGGAGAACCTATAGTGGAAAAAATGAAAAGGACGCAGACCAGACAGGACGTAGGGGTGCAAGAGAATTGCGACACTGTACTGACCGCTGGGGATGTGGGTGGTCTGACAGGGGGGTGTCAGCAACAGATGTGACAGAGTCGGAGGACAGACGCCTACCAAAGAGTTTAGAAGCAGGGTCCGACTTAGAGAGACGGGGTGACTGGCAGAGACGACCGAGAAGGATCTCTGGTCGGGTAACAAGTGTTCAACCGCACAAGTTTGAACAGAGGGGGGAGGTATGTGGTGTAATGACCCCTGATGCAGCTAGGGGGCACTGTGTATGGCCCTCGGGATATGCATGGAGGCATGTGATGGATGGACGGTATGTATCGCAGAGGTGGGTGGCTCTGTGATGGAAGCCTGGATATGTTTTGCTCAGCAGATCTATTGCTGAGAGTTGTACTATATATTGGGAGGCTTCCAGGTGACTAGGAGAGCTGGGTGGGTCCAGTCACCTACAAACCCACCCAAGGGGCTTGTGTCTAAATACCCGGGATAAAACCTGTATGTGATGGTGTATCTAAAGGACCTGTGATGAGGTCATGACCAGGTGACCTAACCATGTGATCCTGACCTCATATATATATATATGTATTCTATGTGTATATATCTAGTGTTTACAAGGAAAGAAAGGGGTTTTTTTTAATTACGATATTTCTGTCCCATTGACTTGCATTGGGTTTCTGGTATAGGAATCGGCGATACCCGATACTTTTTGAGTATTGGGCCGATCCAATCCGATCCGATATTTCTGGATATCGGGCAGTATCGCTCAACACTAATCATCTAATTATAGAATGCTTAAATGTTAAAAATAATGTTCTGTCTATCACTATATACCATCTGGACCTGGTGGTTTGTCTGTTTTATTCTTTTTAAGGCAGCACTGTACTTGTGACTGAGCTAGACAGACAACATTTAATGGAGAGTTTACTTTATCCCTCTATTCACGCTAAGAAAAAGAAATGTTTAATAAACTTGCTTTCTTCTCATCACCCTCCACAATTCGTCCCTCGTTACTTATTAATGGGATGACACTTTCAGTTTTAACATTTTTAGTGTTCATGTAGCTGACGAACATTTTAGGCCTAGTTTTATTCTTTTTACTAATGAGTTTTTCTCCCTCCAGCTTTAGTAGTTTTACGTGCTTTCACAATTATGTTTCTCCTATTCACTTTTTAAAACTTCTTCACTGACTTATTGGTTTTCCGGTTTGAATAAGTTTTGACAATGTATTGCTTCATTTACATTTTTGTTTATCTACAGTGGCATGTCCTCTTTCAGAACATATTGGTCCCCAGGTACAGTTCATTATAAAAAAAAAATGACACCACACTTTACTCACCATCCTCAGGTCCGTCAAAGCGTCTCTGCCTCTGCTCCCAGAGTCTGGTATTGGCTGCAGCACTAACATCATAGCGCGACCACCAGTCAATGAATTTGGCGGCTCTGAGCAAGACGTTTTTTCTACCAGTGACTGGCTGTTGATGTGATGTCAGTGCTCCAGACAATACCAGACACTAGGAGCAATACTGTCTGATGGCCCCCAGAAGTCTAGTAGTCCACACACTGCATGGATGGCCTTGAGTGTTCCCCCACATTATAATGATGGACTCCAGTTGTCCCTCCACACTGTATGACGGTCCTCAGTCATCCCCCCAAGAGCACTATTAAAATAAAATTTTAACATCTCATACTCTCCTAACTATAGATACTGAGGAGTCCACTGCCGCACAGAACCAAGGTGTGGGTGGACCAACGTGGTGATGTCATCGCGCTGGGGCATGCGGAGTCCCAGCATGATGATGTCATCATACTGCCTTGCCCGCAGGCTTAAATTGACCTGCAGACCATGTCTCCCTGCTCCACCGCAGAGCTTAATTATATCGAAGGGCTGCACACACCGATACAGTTTAGAGAGGCAGTAGATTCAGGTGGGCCCCACTGAGTGAGGGGTCGGGGGCAACTGTAAACACTACTCCCTCAGTAATACATGTGCATAATAGTGCCGAGACACAGCTGTGCCCATACGATCACCTTGCAGATTTTGGCAAAAATTTTCCTAAATTGATTAATTACCAATCCCCGGAATACTTATGTATGAGATCATACTAACGATTGAGATTCTGGTTTTGGCGTTTGTCCTAAGTCATGTAACAAGGCTCGTTAAAGGGTCGACATTGACTTTCAGGAATGCTACTTTCTATAGGTGGCACTAGAGTTCTAGTCCTCTTCTTCTCTGCAGAGACAATTTGCATATTTCCCAAAGGAGCATTGCGGCTTAAAAGTCTCCTCATCTGGGCATGCTTGACATGTCATTCTCCGCAAGGAGAAACGTTACCCCTTAGACTCTACTAAAACCTACTATTCCTATCAATTGAGAAAACTACTAAATAACCTGGTCTATATCTCTTTAGTGGGAAAAGCTTGAGCACCACATTATATGTAATTTTAATAGAGCTCTCTCAAACTTGTATATTTTAAAAGAATCAATAAAAGTGATATTTTAAATTTAAGAACCTTTATTAGGAATTCTATGATGCCTTCGGCAATTTGTAAATGTTGGAAGGAAACGGCACAATGTGATTTTTTTTTTTCTCACAGACAGTCGGAGCAAGAGAAAAATTTGTTATTTGAACAGCCCTATTAAATAACATGGGTCAGTGTGCTGTCTGTGCGCTATCCGATCAAAAATCGTGCACACAGACACAAACACTTAACAAAGTTAGTAACTACTAACAGATGCAAGAAGCTTTTCTAAATTGAAAAATCAACCAAGACATTTATGCTGGAAATGAAGTGTGGGTAATAGTAGCTTTTCCAGCTCGCCAACACTTTGCATTTGAAGAACACTGAAGTGCCTGGCGTCACCGTATTCATGGCACATGGAGCTCTCAGAAAATGCAGTTATTTCTTCCTAGATAACTAAGAAGACCAGTCAAGGGTTGAGGACAGATATGGAAAATCCCACTTCTGCTCCAAATAAATTGTTATGAAAATCTTCTGGATTTTTCCTCATAAATATTCATTCATATCTGTGTTTTATTACAGTTCCTTAGTCATTAGTCAAAAATGTAATTGAAAAAACGAGTAGGAATAGAAAGTGAAAACTATTTGGTTTAGCGAGTCAATTGTCTTTCTCAAGTTTACTTTAAGCCCACGTGCACACGTTCAGTATTTGGTGAGTTTTTTACCTCAGTATCTGTAAGACAAAACCAGGAGCGGTGATAAATCCAGAAGTGGTTCACCAAGTAATAAACGTGTCACGTGGCTTTACTGTTCCGAAGACAGGTGGCTCTGCAGTGCTAATAAATGGACTTAGCTTCCTTATTAATTAGTGTCAATCCCTTTATTAAGCCATGCCCTATGACTTAGCACATTTAGCCAAACCAGTGTCTTCAAGTACGCTTCTACCAAAAAATAAAAGGTTTGACAGCAGCTAAGCAAAAAATTTCATTAATGTCCTAAAATATACTTTTAGCCCCAGGTGTGTATAAATCTAGGAGATCTGAGTCAGTAGTCACTGTGCTACCCTATAGCACAGGGAAAGTCACCAAGTGTGGACTTATCTCAATGAGAAAAAGCAAAAAATAGGAGAAAAAATGGAGTATAGGATAAATAGAGTAAAAAAATAAAAATTTTATTCAAATGTAATTAAATCCATTAAAAGTACAACATGACAATAGGACAAGACAAGCACCAAAACAGTGGAATCACGTGCAAAAAGAATATAAAGACACAACTTGTATATATACCATGCTCTTATTATCAGGTAAAGCTGTGGAAGGTAAATTGACAAGTGCGGCCACAGAGTAATATAAGTCCAAAATAAACGGAGAAAACTATCTCCGAAATGGAAAGGTCAATGAATAAATAAGGCCAGAGCTTACCAAAAAATTTGCACAGACCTAAAGCCAATGGCAGAAACCCCAATGAGAGCAGAAAATGCTGCTGTGATGCCGCTAGGGAGAACGGGCCTGTTCTTGGTTGGTTGCTACCCCATTTCAACCCCTTCACAAAGTGAACAATTTTTGTTTTTGAATGTTCATTTTTTGTTCCTCTTCATCCAAAAGTCATATTTTTTTTATTGTTTTGTCCACATATACATATGACGGTTTGTTTTTGCGAGACAAGTTGTACTTTTTAATGACATCATTCATTTTACCACATTGTAATGGAAAACAGGACAAAAATTCCAGGTGTGGGAGAAATTGTGAATAAAGCATAATTCTGACATTATTTTTGGGAATTGTTTTTAATGTCTACATTTTGTGGTAAAAATGACTTCACGATATAATTGTGTTCATCAGTACGATTTTGGCAATACCAAACATTTCCAGTATTTATTATTTTAGTGGCGAAAAAAATAAGAAGTTTGCAAAAAAATATTTGGGGTTGCGTCTCTACTTTCTGTAATTTTTTTTTTTTTTTTTCATTCAAAGCTGTGTGATGGCTTATTTTTTGTGGGCCAAGACAAAGTTTTTATTGATACCATTTTGGGATAGATGTGATATTTTGATTGTGTTACAGCCTTTTTGTGGAATTGCAGCTATTTTTTGTTTACAGTGTTTACCAATGGAGTTAAGTATTTTTATACTTTGATAGATCTAACTTTTCTGATGTTCCCATACTGTATGTGTTTTGTTTGCTTTTATATATTGTTTTATGCAATAGAATTTATCTCTCTTTATCTTTGTTTTTAAAATAAAAAGAAATCATAAGTTCAAAACACCCGCTTCCCACCCCGTGTATCACTGCATATAGCAAGAGTCACGGTTCTTTTGAAGCCTGGCTACAGACATACCATTGAGTGTATGGAATTATGCATCCTCCATGTCAGGACCTGTTAAATGCCGCAGTCAGAGTTTGACAGTGGCATTTAACACATTAACAATTACAGGTGGAGCTGCACTCCATCCGAAATTGTTAAAGGCAGATCCTGGCTGTGATACACAGCCATCACCTGACTGGTATGGGGCGAGCTCAATCGACAGGTCATGGCTCTGTTGCAGCCGCTCCAAAGAAAGCCTCCTCATTTCAGGGACTCAAAATTAATTGGAGAATATAATTTTGCCATAAGTAAAATGTTCATTTTTAATACTTTGCAGAGAATCCTTTGTAGGGAATGACTGCCTGAAGTCTGAAAGCCATAGACATCACTAAACACTGGGTTTCCTCCTTTGTGTTGCTTTGCTAGACCATTACTCCAGCTGACTTCAGTTGTTGCTTGTTTGTGGATCTTTTTGCCTTAAGTTTTGTCTTAAGCATGTAAAATGCATGCTCGATGGAGTTGAGATATGGTGATTGACTTGGCCATTGAAGAATATTCCACTTCTTTGCCTTAAACTCCTGGGTTGTTTTCGCAGTATAATTTTGGGTCACTGGCATTCTGTACTACAGAGTGCTGTCCAATCAACATTGCTGCATTTGGTTGAATCTGAGCGGAAAGTATAGCTCTGTTTAATTTGTACACTTCCGAATTCATCCGGCTGCTTCTGTTTTCAGTCACATCATCAATAAACATTAGTGACCCAGTCCCATTGGACACCATGCATGCCCATGCCGTCACACTGTCTCCTCCATGTTTTACAGAGGATGTGGTGTGCTTTGGATCATGAGCCGTTCTAAGCCTTCTCCATACTTTCTTTCTCTGTTTCATGTTGATCTTAGTTTCATCTGTTCAAAGAATGCTTTTCCAGAACTGGGCTGGCTTCATTAGATGTTTTTTGGCAAAGTCTTATCTGGCTTTTATATTTTCTTGTGGTGAACTCTATGTATTTGCTCTCATGAAGTCTTTTCTTTAAGGTAGGCTAAGACTAGTTTCACAATAGCTTTCGGCAGGGCTGCGGAGGGTTGCGTGCTTCCTCCGTCAAGCCCGCCCACTGCCGCACCTCTTCCTTTCAGCGCCGCCTACCTCTGCATGCGTCCTGCGTACCCTATCTTTAACATTGGGTACGCAGGCCATGTGGGTGTATGCAGATGCCTCTGCGTGCGTCGTTTTGACACTGCGCCAAACTGCATTGAGCGCAACATGTTGCATTTTGATGCAGTCGGTGCAGCGACAAAACGATGCATGCGTAGGCATCCACATACATCCACATGGCCTGCGTACCCAATGTTAAAGATAGGGTATGCAGGATGCATGCAGAGGTAGGCGGTGCTGAAAGGAAGAGGTGCGGCAGTGGGCGGGGCTTGACGGAGGAAGTACGCAACCCTCCGCAGCCCTGCCGAACGTTAATGTGAAACTAGCCTTAGATACTGAGTTTCCAAGCTTACCAGTGCACTCTTTTTTTGCAGAATGTTCCAAACTTTTGATTAGGCCGCTTTACTAACATTTCTGATATCTCTCCAATGGATTTGTTCGTTTCTTCTTTTTTGCAGTCTAATGATAGTCTGTTTCTCTTCCATTGAAAGTTCCTTTGACCACATGTTGTGGGTTCACAGCAGCAGCTTCCAAATGCAAATGTCACACCTGTAATCAGCTCCAGACCTTTAACCTGCTTAACTGATGATAGATTAATGAGTGAATAGCCTATGCAGCCCATTAAAGAGCTTTTGAGATAAAAGTCCAAATACTTTTGGTCCCTTGAAAAAGAAGCAGCTAAATATTGAAAAGCTATAATTCCTAAACCCTTCCTCCTATTAGGATGTGAATACCCTCAAATTAAAGCTGAGAGTCTGTACTTTAAGCCCATATTGATTATATAACAGTATCTGGAATATGTTAAGGTAAACTGCTAAAATACCAAAACTTGTGTCATTGTCCAAATATTTCTAGACATAAGTGCAAATCTATTCCTCGCAGTTTTATTATAATATTCAAAAATACAAAGAATATTATAATAAAATTGTGAGGAATACATTTTATTGTTATATGGATCTCTTCGGCAGCTGTTTACATAAGTCCGTATTTGGTTACATGTCATTTTGAAGTGCCATTACCTATTCACTTGGACATTTTTGTAGATATAATTGTAAATCTGTAAGCTGTTCTAAACTACTGCAGCACCACCTCAGGGGAAATGAAGTATTACACAGTTTATATTGAACTCAAAGGTCATCTATGTAATATAAACAGTAGTTGTGCTGGGTAACCCAGAGTAAGGATTGCTATTTGTAGATTTGTAGTCTGGCTAATAAACGAGGATCAGAATTGACTAGAAGGGTATTTGTAGATGGCGTTTCTACAGCAAGGAACAGTGATTTACACAGGAGGGGACACAATCACAATTACATGACTTTTACATATGTATTTTTTTTCCTTGTAGGTATATTGGTGCACTTGGAGCCAGAGTAATATGTGATAATATCCCAGGTCTTGTCAACAAGCAGAGACAACTTTGTCAGAAGCATCCGGACATCATGCAAGCCATTGGTGAGGGAGCTAAGGAGTGGATCAGAGAGTGCCAGCATCAATTTAGGCACCATCGCTGGAACTGCAGCACCCTGGACAGGGATCACACAGTCTTTGGTAGAGTCATGTTAAGAAGTATGTTATCTTGCCTAAAACTTCACTTAAAACAACCATAAAATATCATGAAACGGTGCTAGTACACATATATATATATATATATATATATATATATATATATATACTAGCTGAAGAGCTCGGCGTTGCCCAGGCATAGTAACTAACTCTGGTTAGTTAAAACAAATTATAATGATTATATTGCACGTAAAAACATTTGATCCCAAGAGAAATTGCACTAATTGCAATAAAAAAGAAAAATTTTGCTTCAACAAAACGGTGCTGGCTCATGCGCAATAGCCTCTATCGGCAAGCAATGCCCTCAATCTGCACATGCGCAGCCCACTGTGTTCTGAGGCCCAGTATGGGAACTCGCAGAAGAAAAAGAAATTGTCGCTGTTGAACATAGGAACGCTCCCGCACTGGTACATGTAACACAACCGATGCCATTTTGTTGAAGCAAAACATTTTTTTAACACAATGTTAACCCCTTAACGACTGTCGATATGACTTTTAACGGCGGCAGTTAAGGGGCCTTATTCCTCCTGCACCTCATGCTCTTTCCTTTTACACAGCCTCCTCCTCCACCTCACGCTCCTCCTTTATACACAGCATTTTTCTGCAGCACAGCTTTTCTCCTTTATAGTCACCTCCTCCGGCAGCACCTCACACTCCTCTACGATATACAATTGGAAACACTTGATCCCTAGAGAAATTGCACTAATTGCAATAAAGCGTATCATATACACAGCCTACGTCTTCTGCAGCACCACACAGCAGCTTTCTGTTATGAGCACAGCGGTGTAATCCATGAGGCTCCTCCCTTTCCCTTGATATCATGCCTCACAGGAGCAATTCCATTCTAGACACGACAGAACTAGATGTGGCCTGTGCCTTCGCGCACTGATACTCTGAGGGTGGCGGCCCTGATTGTAGCTCGCAGCGGCTGGGACGTCGCAGCTGGTGAGTTTTGCAGGGTGGCTTTCGAGATGAATGTTTCTTGGCCCGTGTACACTAACAACGTGGGCCGTGTGGACGGGGCTTTGCGTGTGGAGTGAGTGTGGCTATGTGGAGTGGGCAGGGCTATGTGGAGTGGGCGTGGCTTGATACATACACACACATACACATGCATACACTCAGCTTTATATATATATGGATATACATATTCAAATCTGATGTGGTGTGTGAGTGTTTGACGTTAAGGTGTAAGGTGAGTAAAATAACTATGATAGATAACTGAATGGTAAAATATAGACACACAATTATAGTTAGGACAAAAAATATTAATTTAAATTAGACACCATAAAGTAGTGATGACATTTGTTTTTTATAGTAGGTTTTTGCTTTTAATTTGAGTAGAATTAAAGTGTTATTCTCAAAATATCAAATCATCCCCTATTTTTAGGATATTGGATAACTTTCTTATCTCTGGGGTTCTGACCAGCAATAAGAAGATCAGAGGTCTGAAATCCAGAGAACGAGGCTCGGAAACTGCTGGCTGGAGTGGAGGTGCGCATGCTTGGCCTGCAGAGTATAACATTCAACTTTTACCTTCAGATGTAATGATTCCCGTGCTCTGGGTTCCAGAGACCCAATATCAGAATCACTTCTGGTCCCAACAGTCATACCCTCATCTATTAGCAAGTTATTACTTATCCAATAGAAAATGGATAACCTGATTTTTGGGGGGAACAACCCTTTCAGCAACATTTTTGGTGCATAGTCATTAGTCATACTTCTTTTTGGTTCTCAATGCTTAAAAGTTTGTCTGAGATGGGAACAAAAATGTTTTCTTGGCAGAGCACAATTTTTAATCACAGGCCTTTATTTGTATCTGAACTTAGCCTCATAAAAACCACCTATGGACCAGAGTAGGGCTGTTTCTAGAAAGAAACCAGACTTTCTTGTTATTTCCGACAACCTCATTAAAGCAGCGTCCTGCCTATGCACAGCATACAGAAAAATAAGCCAATGAGTGGTGTGTGGGGCGGGTTATACAGAGCTCAGCATGCAGAGAACTGGTAGATTTGCAGCAGAGAAAACGGTGATGTTATCAAATTTGTAGCAAGCAGGCCAGTAAGTGATGCATCACTGGAATCAGGGTCTCTGTGCTTACATCACTCTGTCTCATATGGGGTAGAAAAAAATAGTGACAGATGCACTATAAATCAGTGAACTGTGTAAAGTATGGACCTGCTGGTTGCTTTAAGCTGCGTTCACATTGCGTTAGGGCAATCCGTTTAACAGATCTGTTTCTAGGCGGCACTAACGCAATGTAACGGATCCGTTAACACACCCATTGACTTCCACTAGCGTAACGGATCCTCATGCATGTCAGAATCGGCATGCGTTAGCGCTGGTCCGTTATTTTGTGACGCACCTTCGAACGCGGACTACTGAGTTTTCGGGTCCATTGCAGCGAACGCACAGCGAATGGAAGGTTCGTTCTGCATAGAACTCTATTGCTAATGTGGGCCGACGCAATGCAATCATGCGTTAACGCGATTGCAAAAATACAGACAATTAGGGGCTCATCGTTAGCGCATCCGTTTAACGGATTGCCCTAACGCGATGTGAACCTAGCTTTACAATCAGTAATGCTCTTTGCAGCCATTTTGGACTTTGGTTAGTAAGTAAGGATCCTTCTTTATCAACTCCCCAATATTTCATATTTCACTACATCTTTATGACAGAGTTCCCACCTTGTAGCAGACTCATGTGGTTTACAACATTCCCACATGCTCAATGATTTCGCACTATTACTTACATTTTATCATCTTTAAAATCATGCTGTCAGGCGGCACCACATGTGAACATCATTTTGGTTGCATTACTATTATTATTATTATTATTCATTGTTATAGCGCCATTTATTCCATGGCGCTTTACATGTGAGAGGGGCGAATATAGACAAGTACAATGAATATGAGCAATACAGGACACATCTAAGTACAGAGGGAGAGAGGACCCTGCCCTATTGATGCTGTTGCCTAGACCAGGAATGGACAATTCATTTTCCCTAGGGGCCACATGAGAGACCGTGATTTTTGTGGAGGACCAGACCAACAGGCTTAACTTAATTCTGCTCATCATTATTGTTATTTCATATTTTTATTGCTTAATATTGAGCAGAGTAGAGTCTGTTGACTAGCTGCGACTGCTAATACATGTTGTGATAGCGCTTCTTGTAACATGTATTCTAATCATTAGCAGTGAATCATAACCGTGTAAATTACTGCTTTTTATAAAGTTTATAAAAGAAGTAAAACTGCTCCTGTTATTCAGCTCTTGTACCTTCACCAACAGCTACCAACACACTGATGCCCTCACAGTACCCCCACACAGTATGATGTCCCAACACAGCTCCCCACAAAGTATATCCCAACAAATCACCCACACAGTATGTCACCACTTAGCCCCTAAGCTGTATGAAGACCCCAGATAGCGCCCTGCACAGTATGATGTCCTGTCACAGTCCTTCCACACAGTATACTATTCCCACACAACCCCTCAGTGTGATGTCACCACAAAAGCCTACCACACAGTATAATGTCCCTGCAAAAGCCCCCATTGTATGATGTCTCCACACAGTCCCCCACACAATATGATATTCCCACACAGCCTCTCACACAGTATGATGCCCCCAAGAAGCCACCTATGCAGTATGATGTCCCCACAAAGCCCTCCATGCAGTATAATGTCCCCACAGAAGCCCCCATTGTAAGATGTCTCCACACAGTCCCCCACACAATATGATATTCCCACACAGCCTCTCACACAGTATGATGCCCCAAGAAGCCACCTATGCAGTATGATGTCCCCACAAAGCCCTCCATGCAGTATGATGTCCCCACACATTCTCCCATGCAAGTATCATGTTTTTCTGCAATCCTAGCCTTCAAGGGTGACTGTCACCCATTCTTTTTTACACAAACTGAAATAAAGCTGACTTTGATAAATGTAATGTTCACACTCCTCGTGCTCAGACAGGTGCAGACATATCATCATCTCCGCTATAGTCATTGGAATGAGTTTCCAACATTGCTTACAACTGATCATTTTGGAATTTCTTTACTGCGGTTAATATGGTGGCTGCTCATTGCATATAAAGGCTACATGTTCATGAAGATTTTTAGACACAAGATTTGATAAAAAGAAACACTGAAAAATCCACCATGCTCAATACCATGTTTAATTACCAGTTTTTCAGCTTTTTTTCTAGCTCATCTGAGAGCAGTATCATGTTGGAGGGGAAGACCCTAATTCCAGTGATATAGTACTTACTTTGCGGATTGCTGCAGTTTTGATAAAAAACTGTTTTTTTCTGCTGCAGATCTACCAGTTTTATGAATGCTGAGCTCTGTATAAGCCCGCCCACACCACTGATTGACAGCTTCCTGCCTATGCACAGTGTACACAGAAAGATGCCAATTAGCAGTGGTAGCAGACTTATACAGAGATCATGAATATGTAGAGCTAAATGGCAGTAGGATGAGTCCACTAATGATAATCTCATGCTGATAAAACTGTGAATTTTATAGAAACTAGAGCAAGCAGCCCAGTAAGTGACACATCGCCTGAATCAGGGTATCTGTTCCTACATTATGCTGATCTCAGATTAGGCAGCAAAAATCTAGTAGCAGATTCACTTAAAACATTAGATATGCCTCTTAACTGCTTCCTGACCAGCTACTGTAGATAAACGGTGCTTACAGGGCTTTGCGCAGCGCCAACGTTTCTCTATGGTCAATGGTTTCGCAGCACCCAGGACTGAAAGAGCTGCGATTGATTGGATCAGGTCCCAATGATGTCAACACTTTGCTATCTTCTAGAGGCAGTGATCGCAGCATTTAGAAGATAGTGATAGAGTGAGCTCTGCTGCACTCACCTCTCCGACACCCCCCTACTGTAATGTGATCAAATCTCATCACGGGGGGAGCGGAGCATTGTCATGGCAGACAGAGGTCACATGATGACCTCCGAGTCTGCCAGCTATGGGTGCCTGTTAGACTCGGCAAGCAGATGATCTGCCAGTGTAAAACTAACAGGTATCATGCAATGCAATAAATGTGTATTGCAATGCATGAAACCAGTGATCAGAAAAATAAAAATTGAAGTCCCATACAGGAACTTAGTAAAAAAGTTTTAAAAAAGGTCAAAAATGTTTTAAAACTATTGAAAAAAATCACAAAATAAATAAAAAAGAAGAGGAACAAATATTAAACCAATAGATATGTATATTTATGTAAAAAACAAAAAAAGTAGACATATTTGGTAGCTCAGCATCCCGAATAACTCGACCTATAAAAGTCTCCCACTAGCTAAAAAAAAAAAAACGAGCCAATAAACATTGCTTTTTCATCATACCCACAAACAAAAAGTGGAGTAAAACGTGATCAAAAACTCAAATTGAAATAAAAATGGTACCAATGAAAACTTCATCTTGTACCACAAAAAAACAAGCTGCCATGGAAATGGAAGAACACAGGGACAGTTCTTGTTAAGGCCAGAAGTGGCAGACCAAGAAAAACATCAGAAAGGCAGAGAAGAAGAATGGTGAGATCAGTCAAGGACAATCCTCAGACCACCTCCAGAGAGCTGCAGCATCAACTTGCTGCAGATGGTGTCACTGTGCATCGGTCAACTATACAACGCACTTTGCACAAGGAGAAGCTGTATGGGAGAGTGATGCGAAAGAAGCCGTTTCTGCAAGCACGCCACAAACAGAGTCGGCTGAGGTATGCAAAAGCACATTTGGAGAAGCCAATTTCTTTTTGAAAGAAGGTCCTGTGGACTGATGAAACCAAGATTGAGTTGTTTGGTCATACAAAAAGGCGTTATGCATGGCGTCAAAAAAACACAGCATTCCAAGAAAAACACTTGCTACCCACAGAAAAATTTGGTGGAGGTTCCATCATGCTTTGGGGCTGTGTTGCCAATGCCGGCACCGGGAATCTTGTTAAAGTTGAGGGACGCATGGATTCTACTCAGTATCAGCAGATTCTTGACAATAATGTTCAAGAATTAGTGACAAAGTTGAAGTTACGCAGGGGATGGATCTTTCAGCAAGACAATGATCCAAAACACCGCTCCAAATCTACTCAGGCATTCATGCAGATGAACAATTACAATGTTCTGGAATGGCCATCCCAGTCCCCAGACCGGAATATCATTGAACATCTGTGGGATTATTTGAAGAGGACTGTACAAGCTCGGCGACCATCAAACTTAACTAAACTGGAATTGTTTTGTAAAGAGGAATGGTCAAAAATACCTTCATCCAGGATCCAGGAACTCATTATAAGCTACAGGAAGCGACTAGAGGCTGTTATTTTTGCAAAAGGAGGATCTACTAAATATTAATGTCACTTTTCTGGTGAGGTGCCCATACTTATGCACCTGTCAAATTTTGTTTGGATGCAGATTGCACATTTTCTGTTAGTACAATAAACCTCATTTCAAGGCAGAAACATTACTGTGTCCAATAGTTATTAGATATGTCAAACTGAAATAGTTGTTGAAAAAACACCAATTTTTATAAAACATTAAGCTTAAAATTAATAGGGGTGCCCAAACTTTTTCATATAACTGTATATGGGGCTTCTACGTTACTGGTAGTACAAAGGCTTTGGAAAATTGTTATAGCACCCTTGCTCCCCAAAAGAAATCCAACGAATTCTGCACTCCCAAATCCAAATGCCCCCCTTCCTTCTGTGACTCACAGTGTGCCTAAACCACATGTTTGGCATTTCTGTAGTGATGAGAGCCCACCTAACTTACGGGTGCATGCTTCCAGAAGCATTAGTTGGGCATAATGTACTGGTCACTGCAACCTACTGGTCACTGCAACGTACTGGTCACTACAACGTACTGGTCACTAAAATGGTAGTTTGCAATTTTCACTCAGCAACATCCACTACTGCTTGTTTCTGTAAAATACTGTATGTAGTCAAAATTGTCACTATACCTGTAGCTAATTTCCCAGAGGGGTGTAATTTAAAAAATGTGGTCAATTGAGGGGGGATTCTGCACTTCTCGCACTAAGGGGCGCTGTTTATGGAGTCCGCAAACTACTGTATTTTTTGGACTATAAGACGCACTGGACCATAAGACACACAACAAATTTTCAGAAGGAAAATAGTGAAAAAATTTAATGTATCAAATGTGGGTCCATCTTACAGTTCAAATTTAGCTTAACAGGGGGAGGGATTCGGCAGTGCTGGTGGAGCGGGGTCACAGGAGGTGTTCGGGGTCCGGCAATGATCTGATCCCATCCTAGGCTGATGCGGCAGGTTCGCTGGTGCTCGGGCTCCGCTGACATTTTGTGAAAGTCCAGAGCCCCCGCACATCCATTGCTGAAATGAGATGGCCTCAGGATTATGGCCGCCTGAGGCGGCACATGGTCAGATTTAGATCTCTGCACCAAGATCTTGTCTCCTGAGATCTCAGGACAAGATCTCATTGCTGAGATCTCAATCTGTGCATGCACCGCCATTTTCCCGGAGACCACCGCATTGCAGCATTGGAAGTGCAGGGGCTCTGGACTTTCACAAAATGTCAGCAGAGCCTCCACACAACCGAGCACCGCCGAACATGCCGCACCAGCCCGCATCAGATTATCGCCCTTCAGCGTTGGACTACCGAACACCCCCTCTTTCCAGCCCAGGGCTGGCAGAATTGCCCTACTCTTGCCCCCACCACAATCCTGGTAAGTACATCCGGACTATAAGACACACCCTCATTTTCCCCAAAATATTTTTGGGAAAAGAGTGCGTCTTATAGTCTGAACAATAATTTCTTCTCAAAGAGTCAAAGAGTGCTCCTCCCAAGTGTCACTGTGTGGCTAAGCAGTACTGTACATCCACATGTGGGGTATTGCCACGTTCAGCAGAAATTGTGTAACACATTTTGGCAAAATTTTTACTTCTAGAAAATGTAAAATCTGGTGCAAAAACATGTTTCTCACTTATGGGAGTTTCTGCTGTTCAGGAACTCCAGGGGCTTTGCCAATGTGACATGGCTCCCTCAAAACAGTGCAGCAAAATCTGCACTCTAATATGGCCCTCCTTCCCTTCTGATCTTTGCACTGCGCTTCAAAATTAGTTTTCGACGACTTATCTAGTACTGCTGTACTCAGGAGAAATTGTTCAACACATTGTAATGTTTCCTCTTATTACCCCTAATAGTAAAATTTCATGCACTCAGCCCAATGTTATACAAGTTTGTAAATCGGCCGAGGGTTAAAAATACTACTCCCCCAGATGAATTCCTTGAAAGGTGTAGTTTACAAAATAGGATCACTTGTGGGGGTCTCTGCTGTTTTGACATGTTAGGGGCACTTCAAATGTGACATGGTACCGCAACCTATTTCATCCAAAATAGCGCTCATTCCGTTCCGAGCCCTGTTGTGCGCCCAGACAGTACTCAGATATAGAGTTGAGCGAAACAGGTCGGTCAGATTCATAAGTCGCCGACTTTCGCCAAAGTCGGGTTTCGCCGAGCGAAACCTGACCATAGCGTGAAGTCGGCCATGCGTGCAGCAAAACAAGTGCCAAAGTCGGTTTTCCCATAATGCTTGCAGGCGCCTTTTTTCAGCCAATGAGCAAGGAGGTACACTGTGGGCAACGAGATGACATGGGCAGCGGCCACCACCATCTTGGAGAAGGGCATTGCAGTGATTGGCTTGCTTTGGGGGGTGTCATAGTGTCTATAAAAGCCCTGACCGCCGACCTCCATTTTACTTCTGCCGATCTTAACAGTAGGGAGAGGTTGCTTGCTGTTTATCAGTAGGGAGAGCATTAGGGCTGGAAAGAGAAGTTCTTATGTGCTTGTGCTGATAGCAATTGTGCTGTACAGTTAGTGTGCAGTGACAGGGGAGGATTTTCTTGTGTGCAGCAGCGCTGGTTATTAGGCTGCCTGATAGCTGTATTGCTGTGTGTACACTGCTGTGCAGACTGCTTTTTACACAGCACTAATACTTTTCCTCTATTTTTCTGCACAGTTAACGAGCGTTCATTTTTTCTCACACCGTATAGAGCTGTACGCTCCTCACACACTACCATGTACCGGCTGGTATCACAGACAAATACATGCTGACTATCTGTGTGAGACCCCGGAAATATATACAGAGATTTAAATTTTCCCCTACACTGTATACAGCTGTACGCTTGTGATACAGTACCGTTTTTCTGCTTTTTGCATTACAGTCAAATCCAAACTGAGTGAGCATCTGTGTGTGACTCCGGAAATATATACGGAGATTTAAATTTTCCCCTACACTGTATACAGCTGTATGCTTCTGATACAGTACCGTTTTTCTGCTTTTTGCATTACGGTCAAATCCATACTGAGAGAGCGTCTGTGTGTGACTCCGGAAATATATACGGAGATTGAAATTTTCCCCTTCACCATATACAGCTGTACGCTTCCGATACAGTACCATTTTTCTGCCTTTTGTATTATGGTCAAATCCATACTGAGTGAGCGTCTGTGTGTGACTCCGGAAATATATACAGAGATTTAAATTTTCCCCTACACCATATGCAGTTGTACGCTTGTGATACAGTACTGTTTTTCTGCTTTCTGTATTACTGTCAAATCCATACTGAGAGAGCGTCTGTGTGTGACTCTGGAAATATATACGGAGATTTAAATTTTCCCCTTCACAGTATACAGCTGTATGCTTCTGATACAGTACCGTTTTTCAGCTTTTTGTATTACGGTCAAATCCATACTGAGGGAGCGTCTGTGTGTGACTCCGGAAATATATACGGAGATTTAAATTTTCCCCTTCACCGTATACAGCTGTACGCTTGTGATACAGTACCGTTTTTCTGCCTTTTGTATTATGGTCTAATCCATACTGAGTGAGCGTCTGTGTGTGACTCCGGAAATATATACGGAGATTTAAATTTTCCCCTACACTGTATACATCTGTACGCTTCTGATACAGTACTGTTATGTTTCGGTAGCTGAGGAGTGCAGGTAAAAAAGGCAATACACCAGAGCAGTTGGAATCTATGTGATTGCAGTACCCTGACTAACCACCACAACTAGAGGCAGCCGTGGAGCGTTCCTACGTTGGTCCTAGACGCCTCGTCACAGCCTGAGAAACTAACTACACCTAAAGATAGAAATAGGAAAGCTATCTGCCCCGGAGCAGAACCCCAAAGATAACAGAAAGCCCCCAAACATGTAATGGCGGTTAGACAAGAGGAACCAAGGGAAACCCAGCACGATAATGTCATGCAGATTATATAAAACCAAAAATTTGCAGCACTCCTGGTGATCAGGTTCAACCCTCATTATCACCTGAGTAGAAAACTGGGGTTTATTCTCAGCCAAAGGGTAGAATCGATCCCCAGTAGGGGAATAGACTTCTGTAGGGGTATCAAGGGAAACCCACAATGTTTAGCAAAATCATAATCCATCAGGTTAATAGCTGCTCCAGAATCAACGAAAGCCTGAGCAGAAAATGAGGACAGAGAGCATATCAGAGTGACAGTTAATAAAAACTTAGTCTGAACACTACCCAAGACAACTGAGCGTGCAAAACGTCTTCCCCGCTTAGGGCAGACTGAAATAGCATGAGAGGCATCACCACAGTAGAAACATAACCCATTGCGCTTTCGAAACTCATGACGCTGTGCCCCAGACACCACTCCATCACACTGCATGGGCTCAGAAGCTGGCTCACAAGGCAACACCACTCCACGCATACTTCTCCGCTCACGCAAACGTCTGTCAATTTGAATCGCTAATGACATAGAATCATTGAGACCAGAGGGGACAGGGAATCCCACCATAACATCCTTTACATTATCCGACAGACCCTTCCGGAAAAGGGCCGCCAAAGCGTCGTCATTCCATTTGGTCAGGACTGCCCACCTACGGAATCTCTGACAGTATAACTCAGCGTCATCAAGCCCCTGATTTAATGCCAACAAGGCTTTTTCAGCTTGATCAGTGACATTAGGCTCATCGTACAATAACCCCAAAGCCTGAAAAAATGCATCAACATCACTCAAAACAGGATCCCCAGGTATCAGGGAAAAAGCCCAATCCTGAGGATCGCCGCGCAGGAGAGAGATGATAATTTGAACCTGCTGCGCTGCGTTTCCTGAGGACTTAGATTTTAAGGCAAAAAACAATTTACAATTATTTTTGAAATTCTGAAACTTAGCTCGATCCCCTAAAAACAAATCTGGCATGGGGATCCTAGGTTCCACAACAGGCAACCTAGCAAGATATGCAGCAATACTCTGAACCTCAGTGGCAAGCTGATCCACACGGCCAGACAACTGTGCAAACTCCATTGGGAGAAAAGATCCTCCCCAGCACCCAGAGATACAGAGGGAAAAAAATGCAACAAACAGAAAAATATCTCTGACAACTCTGACAACCTTATTCTTTCACAATATTTTTTCCCTTCTGTGAGTACCATACAATTTTCAATTTTAGGCCGGTGATACTGTTATGTTTCGGTAGCTGAGGAGGGCAGGTAAAAAAGGCAATACACCAGAGCAGTTGGAATCTATGAGATTGCAGTACCCTGACTAACCACCACAACTAGAGGCAGCCGTGGAGCGTTCCTACGTTGGTCCTAGACGCCTCGTCACAGCCTGAGAAACTAACTACACCTAAAGATAGAAATAGGAAAGCTATCTGCCCCGGAGCAGAACCCCAAAGATAACAGAAAGCCCCCAAACATGTAATGGCGGTTAGACAAGAGGAAATACTGACACAGAAAGAAAATAGTATGAGCAAACGCTGGGGCCCAAACTATCTAAATAGAAAAGGATAGGAAGGGTACTTACTGCAATCCCAGAAAACCCTGAAAAGCACCAACTCTACTAATTTCAAAATCACCTGAGATCACACGACCTCTACCACCTAAATTAGTTCTCTGGTGTAACAAAATCAAAACAGCAGCCACTGAAAAAACTGGAAAAAGCAAAAGTACAAACATCAGTGGCTGAACTAAACAGAGGGCAAAAGCCCCCGGAGGGGACCCTGAAGGCCCCCACAGAAGTGCAGGACAAAAATGCAAAAATACAGCAAAAACACAAAAGAAGCAAAAGTCTTATCTGTAAGCAGGAGATGCAGACACGACACAGCAGGCTACAAGGGAAACTGGAATGAAGGATTCAGACCAGAACAATTGATCACCGGCAACCCTGATGGGAAAATGACACCCTTATATAAGACCAGTCAGTAACACCTGATTCCCAGTCCTCACAATCTTCACTAGTACCGCTTGTAACCACCAGAGGGAGCCTCTGCTCAGAACTCATCTCAAACCCATTCACAACAGTACCCCCCCCTTGAGGAGGGTCACCGAACCCTCATTTGAGCAACCAGGTCGGTCAGGATGAGTTCTATGATACGCACGGATAAGTCTCCTAGCATGGATGTCCGAAGCAAACACCCAAGAATTGTCTTCCTGACCATAACCTCTCCATTTAACCAAATACTGGAGTCTTCGTCTAGAAAAACGAGAATCCAATATTTTCTCAACCACATACTCCAGATTGCCCTCAACCAAAACAGGGTCAGGAGGCACAGCAGCAGGAACCACTGGCTCAACAAACCTCTTCAACAAGGACTTGTGGAACACGTTATGGATCTTAAATGTCCCTGGAAGAAGCAAACGAAAAGAAACAGGATTAATAATCTCCATGATCTTATAAGGTCCAATGAACCTAGGCTTAAATTTAGGAGATGCTACTCTCATAGGAATATTCTTTGAGGACAACCAGACCAAGTCCCCCACTTTAAACCGAGGACCATCAGTCCTATGCCGGTTAGCAAACCGCTGGGCCTTCTCCTGAGAGGGACAACCTCTCCACTACCTGGTCCCAAATCTGTTGCATACGCTCAACAACAGAGTCAACACCTGGACAGACAGAAGCTTCAGTCTGTCCTGAAGAAAATCGAGGGTGAAACCCAGAATTACAGAAAAACGGAGACATCAAAGTGGCAGAGCTAGCCCTATTATTAAGAGCAAACTCAGCCAAAGGCAAAAAAGAGACCCAGTCATCCTGATCGGCAGACACAAAGCATCTTAGATAAGTCTCCAATGTCTGGTTTGTTCTCTCAGTTTGACCATTGGTCTGAGGATGAAATGCCGAGGAGAAAGACAATTGAACACCCAGTTTAGAACAAAAAGTCCTCCAAAATCTGGAAACAAACTGGACTCCTCTGTCAGACACAATGTTCTCAGGAATGCCGTGTAAACGAACCACGTGCTGAAGGAACAACGGCACCAATTCAGAGGAGGAAGGCAACTTAGGTAATGGCACAAGATGTATCATTTTGGAAAACCTATCACAAATTACCCAGATGGTGGTCATTCTCTGAGAAACAGGAAGATCGGAAATGAAATCCATAGAGATATGGGTCCATGGTCTCTTGGGCACAGGCAATGGCATCAACAAACCACTAGAGCGAGAGCAAGGCTTGGAGCGAGAGCAAGTCCCGCAGGACTGCACAAATTCCCTGACATCGCGAGACAAGGTAGGCCACCAAAAGGACCGACTAACCAAGTCTCTGGTACCAAAAATTCCGGGATGCCCAGCCAATGCGGAACAATGAATCTCAGACATCACACTCTTTTTCCATTGGTCCGGGACAAACAATTTTCCAACAGGGCAGCGCTCGGGCCTATCCTCCTGACACCCCTCCAGAGCAAGTCTCAAATTGGGCGAGATGGCGGAAAGAACTACACCCTCTTTCAAAATAACAGAAGGATCAGATAACTCAGGAGAGTCCGCAAGGAAACTCCTCGAGAGGGCATCCGCCTTAACATTCTTAGTGCCAGGAAGAAAGGAAACCACAAAATTAAAACGTGTGAAAAACAAGGCCCACCTGGCCTGTCTAGGATTGAGTCGCCTGGCAGATTCCAGATAGACCAGATTCTTATGGTCCGTAAGGACCACCACCTGATGTTTGGCTCCCTCCAGCCAATGTCTCCACTCTTCAAAAGCCCACTTCATGGCCAATAACTCCCGATTACCCACGTATAATTACGTTCAGTAGGAGAAAATTTTCGAGAGAAAAAGGCACAAGGGTTACTTTTAGAGGTCTCTGGATCTTTTTGGGACAAAACGGCACCTGCCCCAATTTCAGAGGCATCAACCTCCACCTGAAATGGCAGAGAAACATCAGGCTGCCGTAGAACAGGAGCAGAAGTGAATCTCTGCTTAAGTTCCTGAAATGCAGAGACTGCCTCAGGAGGCCAATTCACCACATCAGAACCCTTTCTGGTCAAATCAGTTAATGGTTTAACAATAACCGAGAAATTACCAATAAATTTACGATAAAAATTGGCAAAACCTAAAAATCTCTGAAGAGCCTTTAATGAAGTAGGTTGGACCCAATCACAGATGGCCTGAACCTTGACCGGGTCCATTTCAATAACAGATGGGGACAAAATGAATCCCAGAAATGAGATCTTCTGTACGCCAAAAAGACACTTTGATCCCTTCACATACAGAGCATTCTCTCTCAAAATCTGGAATACAGTTCGAACATGTTTCACATGAGAGTCCCAGTCATTAGAAAAAATCAAGATATCATCCAAATAAACAATCAGAAATTTATCCACAAAATCCCTGAAAATGTCATTCATGAAGGACTGGAAGACGGAAGGAGCATTAGTGAGCCCAAAGGGCATCACTAGGTACTCAAAATGCCCTTCAGGGGTATTGAATGCCGTCTTCCATTCATCCCCGTGCTTAATGCGAATAAGGTTATACGCTCCCCTGAGGTCAAGCTTGGTAAACCAAGTAGCGTTTTTCACCCTGGAAAACAGGTCAGAAATCAAGGGTAACGGGTATTGATATTTCACAGTAATATTGTTCAAGAGACGATAATCAATACACGGCCTTAATGAACCATCTTTTTTGGCCACAAAGAAAAAACCGGCACCTAAGGGTGAAGAGGATGGTCTGATATGACCCTTCTCCAATGATTCCTTGATATAAGACCGCATAGCATCATGTTCAGGTACAGACAAGTTAAAAAGGCGACCTTTAGGGAATTTACTACCCGGCACTAATTCAATAGCGCAGTCATAGCTCCTATGGGGAGGTAAGGATGCAGATTTACTTTCGCTAAACACATCAGAAAAATCAAACAAAAAGTCAGGAACATCCTGAGCCTGGGGGGAGGCAGAAAAAACAGGAGTGTTGGTATTAACACATTGGCAGCCCCAATGGTTACAGACACAGATTTCCAATCCAAAACAGGATCATGAGACTGTAACCAAGGGAAACCCAGCACGATAATGTCATGCAGATTATATAAAACCAAAAATTTGCAGCACTCCTGGTGATCAGGTTCAACCCTCATTATCACCTGAGTAGAAAACTGGGGTTTATTCTCAGCCAAAGGGGTAGAATCGATCCCCAGTAGGGGAATAGACTTCTGTAGGGGTATCAAGGGAAACCCACAAGTTTAGCAAAATCATAATCCATCAGGTTAATAGCTGCTCCAGAATCAACGAAAGCCTGAGCAGAAAATGAGGACAGAGAGCATATCAGAGTGACAGTTAATAAAAACTTAGTCTGAACACTACCCAAGACAACTGAGCGTGCAAAACGTCTTCCCCGCTTAGGGCAGACTGAAATAGCATGAGAGGCATCACCACAGTAGAAACATAACCCATTGCGCTTTCGAAACTCATGACGCTGTGCCCCAGACACCACTCCATCACACTGCATGGGCTCAGAAGCTGGCTCACAAGGCAACACCACTCCACGCATACTTCTCCGCTCACGCAAACGTCTGTCAATTTGAATCGCTAATGACATAGAATCATTGAGACCAGAGGGGACAGGGAATCCCACCATAACATCCTTTACATTATCCGACAGACCCTTCCGGAAAAGGGCCGCCAAAGCGTCGTCATTCCATTTGGTCAGGACTGCCCACCTACGGAATCTCTGACAGTATAACTCAGCGTCATCAAGCCCCTGATTTAATGCCAACAAGGCTTTTTCAGCTTGATCAGTGACATTAGGCTCATCGTACAATAACCCCAAAGCCTGAAAAAATGCATCAACATCACTCAAAACAGGATCCCCAGGTATCAGGGAAAAGCCCAATCCTGAGGATCGCCGCGCAGGAGAGAGATGATAATTTGAACCTGCTGCGCTGCGTTTCCTGAGGACTTAGATTTTAAGGCAAAAAACAATTTACAATTATTTTTGAAATTCTGAAACTTAGCTCGATCCCCTAAAAACAAATCTGGCATGGGGATCCTAGGTTCCACAACAGGCAACCTAGCAAGATATGCAGCAATACTCTGAACCTCAGTGGCAAGCTGATCCACACGGCCAGACAACTGTGCAAACTCCATTGGGAGAAAAGATCCTCCCCAGCACCCAGAGATACAGAGGGAAAAAAATGCAACAAACAGAAAAATATCTCTGACAACTCTGACAACCTTATTCTTTCACAATATTTTTTCCCTTCTGTGAGTACCATACAATTTTCAATTTTAGGCCGGTGATACTGTTATGTTTCGGTAGCTGAGGAGGGCAGGTAAAAAAGGCAATACACCAGAGCAGTTGGAATCTATGAGATTGCAGTACCCTGACTAACCACCACAACTAGAGGCAGCCGTGGAGCGTTCCTACGTTGGTCCTAGACGCCTCGTCACAGCCTGAGAAACTAACTACACCTAAAGATAGAAATAGGAAAGCTATCTGCCCCGGAGCAGAACCCCAAAGATAACAGAAAGCCCCCAAACATGTAATGGCGGTTAGACAAGAGGAAATACTGACACAGAAAGAAAATAGTATGAGCAAACGCTGGGGCCCAAACTATCTAAATAGAAAAGGATAGGAAGGGTACTTACTGCAATCCCAGAAAACCCTGAAAAGCACCAACTCTACTAATTTCAAAATCACCTGAGATCACACGACCTCTACCACCTAAATTAGTTCTCTGGTGTAACAAAATCAAAACAGCAGCCACTGAAAAAACTGGAAAAAGCAAAAGTACAAACATCAGTGGCTGAACTAAACAGAGGGCAAAAGCCCCCGGAGGGGACCCTGAAGGCCCCACAGAAGTGCAGGACAAAAATGCAAAAATACAGCAAAAACACAAAAGAAGCAAAAGTCTTATCTGTAAGCAGGAGATGCAGACACGACACAGCAGGCTACAAGGGAAACTGGAATGAAGGATTCAGACCAGAACAATTGATCACCGGCAACCCTGATGGGAAAATGACTCCCTTATATAAGACCAGTCAGTAACACCTGATTCCCAGTCCTCACAATCTTCACTAGTACCGCTTGTAACCACCAGAGGGAGCCTCTGCTCAGAACTCATCTCAAACCCATTCACAACACAGTACCGTTTTTCTGCCTTTTGTATTACGGTCAAATCCATACTGAGTGAGCGCCTGTGTGTGACTCCGGAAATATATACGAAGATTTAAATTTTCCCCTACACCGTATACAGCTGTACGCTCCTCATACAGTACCATATATCTGCTTGTATTTTTGGTACATTTTCCCAAACATGAGGAAGTATGGTGGCAGAGGCCGCGGATGTGGGCGGGGGGGGCCAGCTAGTACTGATTGTGGTGATGGTGCATCTGCTGGTAGTGCCAAAAGCACAATAGCACCTAAGGCAGGAGGTGTTGAGCCTGCCTCATCGTCTGGCTCCAGAAGGCCTGGAAGACTCCCTTTTCTAGAAGTAGGTAAACCGCTTTTAAAGCCGGAGCATCAGGAACAGGTTTTGGCTTACATTGCCAAAACAGCCTCCAACTCTATCGCCTCCTCTTCTGAAGTTTCAAAAACTGCAAGCACTGAGTCGTCAGTCATGAACAACTTCTTCCCTTGTGTCCTTCACCCCCACCAAAAGTGAAGGATGCGGCAGGCCACACTTCAGATTACTCCCTGGAGCTCTTTTCACATACCATGCCTGGGTTATCAAGTCAAATCCTGAATTCCCCAGTCCAAGATGAATATGACATGGAGTGCACTGATGCACAGCCACTGCTATGTGATTCTGCTGGTACATTCACTCAGAGCACTACATTGCCCTCGCAGTCTACTGAGCCAGAATCTGACCCTGATGAAACTCAGGTGCCCCTTCCCGCATACTATATCACCTTACACGGTGACACAGAGGAAGGTTCAGATGAAATTGAAGAGGAGGTGATGGATGACCCAGTTGTTGATTCGGATTGGCATCCATTGGGGAAGAGGGTGCCGCTGGCAATAGCTCAGAGGAGGAGGAGGATCCGCAGCAGGCAACGACATCGCAGCTGCGGTTATCTTGGGGGCCCGTAGCAGTCCAAAAAGGTGTTAAAAAAACAAAAAGGGTTGCACGACAGCTTGGCCAGACGGTCAAATTACCACAGCGTGCAAGCCCTGAAAAGTTTTACCATAGTAGGAAGAGTGCAGTATGGCACTTTTTTGACCAAAATCCTATTGATGAGGCAAAGGTTATCTGTAAGAAGTGCGGAAGGACCTTTAGCCGAGGGAAAAATTTCCAAAATTTGAATACCAGTTGCATGCTTAGACATGAAAACACCATGCACTTGCAAGCGTGGACAGACTACAAAACCTCAGGTAGCACACGTGCACCTGCTCCGACTGAAGGTAGCCATCAACGCTACATCACTTCCCCCACTGTAAGCTCACCGGTTAGCACACCACCAGCAAGAAATGTTGAGGTGTCGTATCAAGACCAAAGCAGTCAGGGAATCCAAATGGTTTTACAACCAAAGACTTCATCTAGGCCATCACCACCACCACCACCACCATCACCAACCCCCTCTCATTCCGCCATGTCCACCGCTAGTTCCACCATATGCAGCTCTCAAGTCCAGCTCACCGTAGCAGAGACTATGAGTAGGACAAGAAAGTACTCATCCTCTCATCCGTGTACACTGGCTTTGAACGCCTACATTGCCAAACTGATCTCATTAGAGATGATGCCCTTCTGTTTGGTTGAAAGCGCAGCGTTCCGAGAGCTCATGGCCTACGCTGTCCCACGCTATGACCTACCCAGTTGGCACTTCCTAGCTAGAAAAGCCATCCCTGCCCTCCACCTGCATGTGAAAGACCGCTGTTATGTTTTGGTAGCTGAGGAGGCAGGAGCAAAAAAACGCAAAGGTAGCCAAACACCAGAGAGGTTGGAAACTAATAGGTTGCAGACCCCTAAACTAACCGCACAACTAGAAGTAGCCGTGGGACGTTCCTACGGTGCCCTAGACGCCTCGTCACAGCCGGAGAGATAGCTACCCTGAAGATGGAAAGAGGAAAGCTAACTTCCCCGGAGTAGAGCCCCAAAAGAATAGGAAGCCCCGAAACATGTAATGGCGGTTAGACAAGATGAAAACATGAACACAGACAGAAAATAGATTGAGCAAACGCTGGGGCCCAAAACTGTCTAGATAGGACAGCACAGGAGAGAATACTGTCTGCAACCCAGAAAAAACCCTAGGAAAAACTCCAACACTTCTGAATCCAAAAATAATGAGACCACACGGTCTCGACCACCTATATCAGATCGCTGGTGTAAACACGCAGCTACCGAGCAGTAAAATATCAAAAGAATAGAGCAAATGAACAAATACAAAAAGAGAACAGAGAGCAGCCCAAGCCCCCCAAAGGGGACCCGGCTGAACTCAAAAAGCAAGGCAGCAAAAAGCAAGGAAAATCAAACCACAGTAAAAAAAAACTGAAAGTGACTTATCTGAATGCAAGCAGGAGACAGCAGAAAAGCATGCTGAATTCCAACCTAGACCAGGAAGAACAAATTGATCACCGGCGAGGATCATGGGAGGTCAGCTCACTTATATCAGGCCAGTCCGTCCCACCTGATAACCAATCCTCAGTTGCAGGTGGTGGATTTTTGCTGTTCAACATAGGTTCAATACCCTCAGCAACCACCAGAGGGAGCTTCAGCTCTGAAGTCATCTCCAACACGTTCACAACAGTACCCCCCCCTTGAGGAGGGGTCACCGAACCCTCACGTGTGCCACCAGGCCGATCAGGATGAGCTCGGTGATAGGCACGGACCAGTCTCTCAGCATGAATGTCAGAAACAAACACCCAAGAATTGTCCTCCTGACCATAGCCTTTCCACTTCACCAAGTACTGGAGTCTCCGCCTAGCCAAACGAGAATCCAATATCTTCTCAACCACATACTCCAAATTGCCCTCAACCAAAACAGGATCAGGAGGTACAGCCATAGGAACCACTGGCTCTACAAACCTCTTCAATAAAGATTTGTGGAATAAGTTGTGAATCTTGAATGTTCCTGGAAGAAGCAAACGGAAGGAAACGGGATTAAGAATTTCCACGATCTTATAAGGTCCAATGCATCTTGGCTTAAATTTTGGAGACGCGACCCTCATAGGGATATTTTTTGAGGACAACCAAACCAAGTCACCCACTTTAAACCGAGGACCATCAGTCCTATGCCGGTTGGCAAACCGCTGGGCCTTCTCCTGAGAGAGAGACAACTTATCCACTACTTGATCCCAAATCTGCTGCATTCTCTCCACAGTAGAGTCAACACCAGGACCGACATAAGCCTCCACCTGCCCTGAAGAAAATCGAGGATGAAACCTGAAATTGCAGAAAAATGGAGACATCAAGGTGGCAGAACTAGCCCTATTATTCAAAGCAAACTCAGCCAAAGGCAAAAAAGAGACCCAGTCGTCTTGATCAGCAGACACAAAACATCTCAAATAAGTCTCCAAGGTCTGGTTTGTTCTCTCAGTTTGTCCATTGGTCTGATGTTGGAACGCAGAGGAAAAAGACAGCTGAACTCCCTGTTTGGAACAAAATGTCCTCCAAAATCTGGAAACAAACTGGAATCCTCTGTCAGATACAATGTTCTCTGGAATGCCGTGCAACCGAACCACCTGTTGAAAAATAAGGGCACCAACTCGGAGGAGGATGGCAACTTAGGTAATGGCACAAGATGTATCATCTTGGAAAACCTATCACACATTACCCAAATAACGGTCATTCTCTGAGAGACAGGGAGGTCGGAAATAAAATCCATAGAGATATGGGTCCATGGCTTCTTGTTCACAGGCAATGGCATTAACAAACCACTAGAGCGAGAGCAAGGTTTGGACCGAGAACAAGTTCCACAGGACTGCATAAAGTCCCTGACGTCACGAGACAAAGTGGGTCACCAAAAGGACCGACTCACCAAATCTCTGGTACCAAAACTACCAGGATGGCCAGCCAACGTGGAGCAATGAATCTCAGGCATCACATTCTTCCTCCACTGGTCTGGGACAAACAATTTCCCAACAGGGCAGCGTTCAGGTTTATCCTCCTGAAATTGTTCCAGGGCCAGTCTCAAATCGGGCGAGATAGCGGGAAGAACCACACCCTCCTTCAGAATAACAGCAGGCTCAGTTACCTCAAGAGAATCCGCAAAGAAACTCCTCGAGAGGGCATCCACCTTAACATTTTTAGAGCCTGGGAGAAAAGAGACCACAAAATTAAAACGTGTGAAAAACAAGGCCCACCTGGCCTGTCTAGGATTAAGTCGCTTTGCCGATTCAAGATAAACCAGGTTCCTGTGATCCGTGAGGACCACCATCTGATGTTTGGCTCCTTCCAGCCAATGTCTCCACTCTTCAAAAGCCCACTTCATAGCCAATAATTCCCGATTTCCCACATCATAATTTCATTCCGCTGGGGAAAATTTTAGAGAGAAAAAGGCACAAGGGTTACTCTTAGAAGTGTCCGGATCCCTTTGGGACAAAACGGCTCCTTCACCGATCTCAGAAGCATCAAACTCCACCTGAAATGGTAGAGAAACATCAGGTTGCCGTAGAACAGGAGCAGAAGTGAATCTCCGCTTAAGCTCCTGAAACGCAGAAACTGCCTCAGGAGACCAATTCACTACATCAGAACCCTTCTTGGTCAAATCAGTCAGTGGTTTCACAATAGTAGAGAAGTTACCTATAAATTTACGATAAAAATTAGCAAAACCCAAAAATCTCTGAAGAGCCTTCAATATAGTGGGCTGAAACCAATCACAAATGGCCTGAACTTTGACCGAGTCCATTTCAATAACAGACGGAGACAAAATGAATCCCAGAAATGAAGCCTTCTGTACGCCAAAAAGACATTTTGATCCCTTCACATACAATACACTTTTTCTCAAAATCCGGAATACAGTCCGAACATGTTCCACATGAGAATCCCAGTCATCGGAAAAAATCAAGATATCGTCCAAATAAACTATCAGAAATTTATCCACGAAATCCTGGAAAATATTGTTCATAAAGGATTGGAAGACGGAAGGGGCATTAGTGAGCCCAAAAGGCATCACTAGGTACTCAAAATGCCACTCTGGGGTATTAAACGCCGTCTTCCATTCATCACCGTGCTTGATGCGAATAAGATTACACGCCCCCCTGAGGTCAAGCTTGGTATACCAACTAGCACCTTTCACTCTGGAAAATAGGTCAGAAATCAATGGTAACGGATATTGATATTTAATAGTGATCTTATTCAGGAGACGATAGTCAATACACGGCCTCAATGAGCCATCCTTCTTGGCCACAAAGAAAAAGCCGGTGCCCAAGGGTGAAGAGGATGGTCTGATATGACCCTTCTTTAAAGACTCTTTGATATAAGATCGCATAGCATCATGCTCAGGTACAGATAAATTAAAGAGCCAAACCTTGGGAAATTTACAACCGGGTACTAAGTCAATAGCGCAATCATAACTCCTATGAGGAGGTAAGGATGCAGACTTACTCTCACTAACCACATCAGAAAAATCAGTCAAATAGTCAGGGACATCTTGAGACTGGGGAGAGGCAGAAAAAACAGGAATGTCATTACGAACACATTGACAACCCCAACTGACCACAGACACAGACTTACAATCCAAAACAGGATTATGAGTCTGTAACCAAGGAACACCCAGTACAATAATGTCATGTAAATTATGTAACACCAAGAATTTGCAATTCACTTGGTGGTCCGGGCCAACCCGCATTATCACCTGGGTAGAAAACTGGGGTTTATTCTCTGCCAAAGGGGTAGAATCAATGCCCAGCAAAGGAATAGACTTCTGCAGGGGTATCATAGGAAATCCACAACGTTTGGCAAAATCAAAATCCATCAGGTTTATAGCTGCTCCTGAATCAACAAAATCCTGAGCTGAAAATGTGGACATGGAGCAAATCAAGGTAACAGTCAACAGAAATTTAGCCACTACCCAAAACAACTGAGCGCGCAAAACGTCTTCCCTGCTTGGGGCAGACGGAAATAGCATGAGAAGCGTCACCACAATAGTAGCACAACTTATTACGCTTTCAAAACTCATGACGCTGTGCCCCAGAAGTCACTCCATCACACTGCATGGGCTCAGGGGCTGGCCAGCAAGGCATCACAATCTCATGCATACTTCCACGCTCGCGCAAGCGTCTGTCAACTTGAATAGCTAATGACATAGAGTCATTGAGACCAGAGGGGACAGGGAATCCCACCATAACATCCTTTACAGTCTCTGCCAGACATTCCGAAAAAGAGCTGCCAGAGCATCATCATTCCATTTAGTAAGGACTGCCCACTTTCTGAATTTCTGACAATACAGCTCTGCGGCTTCTTGACCCTGATTCAATGCCAACAAGGTTTTTTCAGCTTGATCAGTAACATTAGGTTCATGGTACAACAACCCCATGGCCTGAAAAAACACATCAACATCATTCAAAACAGGATCCCCAGGTGTCAGGGAAAAGGCCCAATCCTGAGGGTCGCCACGCAACAGGGAGATGACATTTTGAACCTGCTGCGCTGCGTTCCCTGAGGACTTAGGCTTCAAAGCAAAAAACAACTTACAGTTAGACCGATCCCCCAAAATAAATCCGGCAGAGGGATCCTAGGTTCCACAACAGGCAACCCAGCAAAATAGATAGCAATACTCCGAACTTCAGCAGCAAGCTGCTCCACACGATCGGACAAATGCTTGACCTCCATTGGGGAAAAAAATTCTCCTCAGCCACCAGAGAAAAAATGTAACAAACACAAATTTTTTTTTTCTCTGATGACTCTGACAACCCTGACAACTCTGACAACTTTTTTTTTTAACTATTTTTTTTCCCTTCTGTTGAGTACCATATAATATCAGTATGGCCAGTGATTCTGTTATGTTTTGGTAGCTGAGGAGGCAGGATCAAAAAACCACAAAGGTAGCCAAACACCAGAGAGGTTGGAAACTAATAGGTTGCAGACCCCTAAACTAACCGCACAACTAGAAGCAGCCGTGGAACATTCCTACGGTGCCCTATACGCCTCGTCACGGCCGGAGAGATTAGCTATCCCTGAAGATGGAAAGAGGGAAGCTAACTGCCAAGAAGTAGAGCCCCAAAAGAATAGGAAGCCCCCAAACATTTAATGGCGGTTAGACAAGATGAAAACATGAACACAGACAGAAAATAGATTGAGCAAACGCTGGGGCCCAAAACTGTCTAGATAGGACAGCACAGGAGAGAATACTGTCTGCAACCCAGAAAAACCCTAGGAAAAGCTCCAACACTTCTGATTCCAAAAACACTGAGACCACACGGTTTCGACCACCTATATCAGATCGCTGGTGTAAACACGCAGCTACCCAGCAGTAAAATATCAAAAGAGCAGAGCAAATTAACAAATACAAAAAGAGAACAGAGACCAGCCCAAGCCCCCCAAAGGGGACCCAGCTGAACTCAAAAAGCAAGGCAGCAAAAAGCAAGGAAAATCAAACCACAGTAAAAAAAAAACTGAAAGTGACTTATCTGAATGCAAGCAGGAGACAGCAGAAAAGCAAGCTGAATTCCAACCTAGACCAGGAAGAACAATTGATCACCGGCGAGGATCATGGGAGGTCAGCTCACTAATATCAGTCCAGTCCGTCCCACCTGATAACCAATCCTCAGTTGCAGGTGGTGGATTTTTGTTGTTCAACATAGGATCAATACCCTCAGCAACCACCAGAGGGAGCTTCAGCTCCGAAGTCGTCTCCAACACGTTCACAACAGACCGCATTGTCCATGCAATCAGTGAGTGGAAAGGTGCACCTCACAACAGATGCATGGGCCAGTAGGCATGGCCAGGGCCGTTACGTGTCCATCACTGCGCACTGGGTTAATGTGGTGGATGCAGGGTCCACAGGGGACAGCGGCGGTGGGACAGTGTCTGCCTAGCTCACTGTACAGGCAACAGTTGGCTGTAGGTGTTCGACCCTCCTCCTCCTCCAGAAGCGAAAGCTCGTCGACAGAGCGCAGTCACACGAGCACTCTATCCGCAGCTGCCAGTGTTGCACACGAGGTGTCACACTATCAAACAGCTAGTGGTAAGCGTCAGCAGGCTGTTTTAAAGATGATGTCTTTGGGTGACAACAGACACACAGCGGAGGTACTGGCAGACTACTTGCAGCGAGAAACTGAGTCATGGCTGGGCAGTCTACATCTTGAGCCAGGGAAGGTAGTCAGTGATAACGGCAGTAATTTTGTGGCGGCCATAGCCCTGGCAAAACTCAGACACATACCTTGCCTGGCTCACACCTTGAACCTGGTGGTGCAGTGCTTCATAAATAAGTATCCGAAGTTACCAGCCCTGCTCCATAAGGTGTGAAGACTGTGTTCGCACATCCGTCGCTCGCCCGTAGACTCCAGTTGTATGCAGAGCCTGCAGCGATCACTCCACCTCCCCAAGCACCGCCTAATCATAGACATAGCAACAAGGTGGAACTCCACCATGCACATGGTTGAAAGGCTGTGCGAACAGAGGCAGGCTGTAATGCATTTGTGGGAGGATACACGGGCAGGCAGTTTGAGGGCAGACATCAAGTTGTTGGGTGTGTGTTGTGAACGTTTTGGAGATGACTTCGGAGCTGAAGCTCCCTCTGGTGGTTGCTGAGGTTATTGAACCTATCTTGAATACCAAGAGTCCTACACCCGCAGATAACGAATGGGTGTCAGGTGGTACTGACTGGCCTGATATAAGTGAGCTGATCTCCCATGATCCTCGCCGGTGATCAATTGTGCTTCCTGGTTTATTTTGGAATTCAGCTTGCTTTCCTGCTGTCTCCTGCTTGCGTTCAGATAAGTCTCTTTCAGTTTTTTTTTACTGTGGTTTGAATTCCTTCCTTTTTGCTGCATTGCTTTTTGTCTTCAGCCGGATCCCCTATGGGGGGCTTTGGCTGGTCTCCGTTCGTTTTTTGTATTTGTTCATTTGCTCAGTTCTTGTGATATTTTTCTGCTGGGTAGCTACATGTCCACACCAGAGATCTGATATAGGTGGTCGAGACCGTGTGGTCTCAGTGTTTTTGGATTCAGAAGTGTTGGAGTTTTTCCTAGGGTTTTTCTGGGTTGCAGACAGTATTCTCTCCTGTGCTGTCCTATCTAGACAGTTTTGGGCCCTAGCGTTTGCTCTTTTCTGTCTGTGTTCGTATTTTCATCTTGTCTAACCACCATTATATGTTTGGGGGCTTCCTACTCTTTTGGGGTCTACTACCGGGGCAGTTAGCTTTCCTCTTTCCATCTTCAGGGATAGCTATCTCTCCGGCTGTGCCGAGGCGTCTAGAACCACCGTAGGTACGCTCCACGGCTGCTTCTAGTTGTGCGGTTAGTTTAGGGGTCTGCAACCTATTAGTTTCCAACCTCTCAGGTGTTAGGCTGCCTATGCGGTTTTTTGCTCCTGCCTCCTCAGCTACCATAACATAACAGGTGTGCAGTGGTCAAAGCTGAAAGACCTCTGTAAAGTCCTTCAGTGTTTTGAGGAATGCACACGGCTGGTAAGCGCTGACGACGCCATCATAAGCATGAGCATCCCACTTATGCGTCTGCTCAAGCAAACTTTGATGCACATTAAGGATCAGGCATCTGCAGCAGAGGAGGAGGAGGGAAGCCTTGATGACAGTCAGCCATTGTCGCTCAGGGAACTGTCCTGGACGAGGTGGAGGAAGAAGAGGAAGAGGAGGAGGAGGAGGGGGATGATTATTTTGGGGAGGTGGATACCTTCTCAGGGGCAAGAGAAAATGTTGGCTTGCCAAGGTCAGGTACAGGGTTTGTGCGTGACTGGAGGGATGTGGATTTGGCAGAAAGTGCTCCTCCACCCACCACTGGCAGTGCATCATTGACACCTGGAACATTGGCCCACATGTGTGATTATGTCTTGCGGATCCTAAAAAGGGACCCCCGCATTGCCAAAATTATGAAGGATGATGACTACTGGTTGGCCAGCATCCTCAATCCACGCTATAAAGGCAAATTACAGAACATCATACCACAGGAGAACCTAGAGCTAATATTGGTGAACAAACAAACAACTCTGGTAAACCGTTTGTTAGAGGCATTCCCAGCACACAGCAGCGGTGCAGGTTCTACCACGAGCCGTACTGGGCAACATGTAAGAGGTGTTCGTGGTGCACACAGCCAAAGTGGCATTGGAGACAGGGGTTTCATGACCATGTTGTGGACTGATTTCTCGAGTAACGCTCACACGACTGGTAATACTGAATCGATTGCAACAGACAGGAGACAGCAGATGTCAACTATGGTTCAAAATTACCTCTTCTCCCGTATCAATGTTCTCCCTCACAGTTCATTCCCCTTTGACTACTGGGCCTGTAAACTGGACACATGGCCTGAATTGGCACAATATGCCTTACAGGAGCTCGCTTGCCCTGCTGGTAGTGTGCTATCAGAAAGAGTCTTCAGTGCTGCTGGATCAATCCTGACAGAAAGAAGGACCGGCTGTCGACACAAAATGTAGGTGATCTCACCTTCATTAAAATGAACCATGCCTGGGTTTCAAAGGATTTTGCACCACCTTCCCCTGATGACACATAGGTTGCCAGCAAAATGGCTCGATTTGTCCTCCTCTTCCCCCGACTTCTCCAATTCCTCCATTTGCAGCTGCTGAACATCCAGCCTTCACCTCAACATATGCCAGTTTTTCCACCTCCCTAACTGGGCTGTACCCCCCCCACCCGGGCCGGCGTCTGCACCTGGCGCACTCGGGCAAGTGATGGGGCCCTGATCAGGTGTGGGGCCCACTCACCGTCAGAGACACCAGCGTACTATGAGGGTCCCTGTGCCAGTGCCGACGCCCACGAGTGTGCCCCCCTGCTTGCTCAGGGCCCCAGCACTTGCAATACTTATCTCTCCCTGCTCCACCGCTGTGACGTCTTCCGCGTTTCCTGACAGTGACATTCAGGTCAGAGAGCGTGATGACGTCACGTCTGTGCGCCCTCTGCCTGAACAGTCACAGTGCAGAGAGCTGGAAGATGGCAACGCTGAGGAGTCCAGAGTAGAGCAGTGCCCAGAGAGGAGAGGTATTTCATTTTTTTTAATGTTTGGAGCAATATATTGGGAGCATTATACACTGGAGAATTATATATGGGGCCCATCATACACTTGAGCATCATAGATATGGCCCATTCTACACTGGAGCATTATATATGGGGCCCATCATACACTGGAGCATTATAAATGGGGCCCATCATACACTGGAGCATCATATACGGGGCCCATTATACACTGGAGCATCATATGGGGCCCATAATATATGGAGCATTATATAGGCCCATCATACAGTGGAGCATCATCCATGGGGCACATCATATACTGGAGCATCATATGGGGCCCATTATATATGGTGCATCATATGAGGCACATTATATATGGAGCATCACAAGGAGCCCATTATATATGGAGCATTATATATGGGGACCATTATATTTGGAGCATTATATGGGGCTCATCATACACTGGAGCATCATATATGGGGCACATCATATACTAGAGCATCGTATGGGGTTCATTATTTATGGGGCATCATATAGGGCCCTTTATATATGGAGCATCATATGGAGCACATATGGGGCCTATTCTGTATGGAGCATGATTTGGAGCCCATTCTGTATGGCGCACTATGTGGTGCCCATAATACTGTATGGAGGAATATACTGTCCGGTTTTTGAGCTATTGTACAATTTACAATAGTTATCACTCATGTAATGTAAGAAGTGAAGTATTTGGCATTGTACTATACCTATATTTCTCTGCCGTATCGGAGCATCATGAATTGTGGTATGTGTTAAAGGGGCCCACTGAGACTTTTTCGCCCGGGGCCCACGAAAGTCTGGAGCCAGCCCTGCCCCCCCCACAACTTTAGCCAAATAACCCCCAGTTTTCAATGCGTTACTATAATTATAAAGTAAATTAAGGTTGACAAGCTTAAGTTATAAGAATTTATGTCGTTGGCATTGAAATGGGCACTGTAGGTGTGTTTACTGTCCTCCACTCACTGCCGACTTTTCTTCCCCATTGACTTGCATTGGGGACGTTTGGAGTTTCAGTCGGACCTTCGACTTTTGCTGCTAGTCGGCCGATTTCGTTCGACTCGACTTTTGGAAAAGTCGGTGGTGGTCTGAAACCCGACTCGACCCTCCTGGAGGCAAAGTCGCTCATCTCTACTCAGGTAATTTTGGCATGTATTATCTATTGTTCCCCTTTTGAAAATAAAAAAATAGGCCTTAAACAACATTTTTGTGGGAAAAACGTGGTTTCTTATTTTCACAGCTCAACATTATAAAACCTGTGAATCCCTGAGGGTTTAAGGTGCTCACTACATATCTAGATAAATTCCTTAAGGATCTAGTTTTCAAAATGGGGTCATTTGTGGGGATTTACACTATTTAGGCACCTCAGTGGCTCTCCAAACAAACACGACATGGCGTCCGCTATCGATTCCAGCCAATTTTGTATTCCAAAAGTCAAATGGCGCTCCATCCCTTCTGAGCCCTGCCGTGTGCCCAAACAGTAGTTTTCCTCCACATATGTGGTATCGGCTTTCACAGGAAAAATTGCACTACAAATTTTGGGGTCCATTTTTTTCTTGCTACCCTCGTGAATAATATAAAATTTGGAACTAAAATAACATTTTGTGGGAAAAATGTGTTTTTTAATTTTCATGGCTCAACATGATAAAATCCTGTGAAGACCCCTGATGGTTCAAGGTGCTCACCACACATCTAGAAACATTTCTAGAAGGGTTTAGTTTCCAAAATGGGGTCATTTGTGGGGGGGTTCCACTTATTAGGCACATCAGGGGCTCTCAAAAAACGCGACATGACATCCGCTATCAATTCCAGCAAATTTTGCATTCCAAAACTCAAACACAGTGCTCCTTTCCTTCTGAGCCATGCCGTGCACCCAACAGTAGTTTTTCACCACATATGGGGTATTGGCGTACTCAGGAGAAATCGTACAACAAATTTTATGGTGCATTTTCTCCTCTTACCATTGTGAAAATGAAAAATTTGGGGCTAAAGTAACATTTTTGTAAAGCAACATATTTGCCTGATAAAGAGACCTGAGTAGTCTCGAAAGCTTGCAATTTGTTACCATCTTTTCAGTTAGCCATCAAAAGTATCAACCACTGAGGACTCTCAATTCTAAATATTGTTCTATCTACTGGCTAACACGGTACAAAGATACACATCTTTACTGTATCATTTTTTCCTTCCACATTCCATTCATTCCTGTGAAGCACCTGAAGGGTGTAGTTTTTAGATTGGTGTCACTTGGGTATTTTCCATCATGTAAATTTCTCAATGTCGCTTTAAATGTGTTGTGGTCCGTAAAAAAAACGGTTTTGTTAATTGTATGGAAAAATGAGAAATTGCTGATCAAATTGTAACCCTTCTAACTTCATAACAAAAAAACTTATTGATGTACTATTTTGTGTGACATAACTATCTGGTTTAAGGGCATAAAAAATAAAAGTTTGAAAATTGTGACATTTTCAGTAAATTTTCGATATTTTCAGAAATAAACCCTTATAGCGTTATATTGAACAAATGTTACCCTTAGAACAAATTTTATCACTATCATGAAGTACAATATGTCATGAAAAAACAGTTTCAGAGTAAGTGGGTTCCACTGAAGGTGTTCCAGAGTTAATACCTCATAAAGTGACACTGGTCAGAATTCAAAAAATTGGCCTGGTAATGAAGGCGAAAACAGGCTTTGGGGTGAAAGTGTTAAAGGGGTCACTGGACCCCTTGTATGTATTTTACTTTTAAATGCCTGTTTATTTCATAGAAAAATATTTAGAGTTGAGAGTCCTCAGTGGTTGATACCTTTTAATGGCTAACTGAACAGATGGTAACAAATTGCAAGCTTTCGAGACTACACAGGTCTCTTCATCAGGCAAAGACTAAAACAAAAACTGAAGAATCACATATTTATAATTCACATGTTTATTTCATGTCATAATTTAAACTCTTTTCTAATATACTTTAATTAAAAACTCCCTACCATACTACCATTCCCTCACTACACTATCTAACCGCTTTATCTATTTTTTTTTTACTACTTACTCATTGATCCCGCTTCGTTTGAGAATCGTAGTGCATGCTGGAATAGTGAAACGAGTCATAGGTGGCATATAATGGCATCCACAGCACCAAACTAACTTTACCATTCAAACTGACTTTGTACTTTAAAAGAAAACCCAGTAAACTCAAATATAGCGCTAACAAGTGCCCAGCAGACAGAAACAGCAGCACCGTCCTCAAACAAAATTCCATGTGATGCAAAACAGAAATCTATTTGGACATGGTTGAACTGTATGTATGTTCATTAACACATTCTTTGGTGGATGGGGTGTGTAAATCATTGCTGTTCACAGGCACACCCATTAAGTGACTGGGCTGATATGTTAGTTCACAGTGTGCAGTTACCTCATTGCTGAAAAATTAGAATTGTACTACAACAATGTATTTGGAACAAATGAATATAATTCAGAAATGTTTCAGGTTGCCCATTGTTGATCAAAGGATATGTTTGCACTCTAAGTGGTATACATATTTCTAAATTCTAAGAGTAAATAGAAAAAATGATCAAGGGAACAAATTGTGCAGAATATTTGAAGGGTGTCCTCGGTGCAGGGCTGGTTTCCCACGAATAGCATATATCCAATAAAAACAGATTGTTCTTTATTTAGTTATCCATAGCAGCACATGATAAAAAATGATGAGGACAGAAAAAAACAACGTATTTCAGGTGGCTAGACCACCCGTGTTAATACACAAGGTATGCTCAGCATCCTTTTAAAATCCAAACTTGTATAAAAAATGTATGTATCCCATTGTAAAGTGCAACCTTTGAAACCTAATTAAACTTTGCAAGGAATACATGATAATACAACAATGAATGGGAGAAGCATAGAAGGAAAATCAGAGTGAAGCCTTAGAACGGACATCTAAAATACATAATTATAAAATCATATAACAGAAGCAATTCTGTTAAAAAGCACAATATTTTGGTTTACAGTCAGAAACGCGTAGGAAATTTATATTACATTGCTGGATGAAATTGAAGGTGTCATTGGTTTTTTTTAATCGCACTGGAATTGTATTTTTTACCTGGATTTTCGGCTGTAGGAGTTTTTTCTATTGGATTGATACAATATTTTGCGTGCCACCTATAGAAGGCCGTCCCACAATGGTTCAGATATACCATTTGACAGAAATTATAAAAAGATGCTATACTGTAAGTACATACATTTTGGTTGGGGAAAGGTTAAGTTTTATTACATGTTTTGAAACTTTTTCTTTACTTTTTTCTTTATTTGTTAGTCTGTTTAGGGGACTTGAACCTAATCTGATCACTTCTGTAATATACTGCAAGAGTATTGCTGTTTATAGTAAAAATCACTGTCAGGAGGGCTACTAGAAGTGTTTGTAATGTGTCTCAACTTTTG
>JARQOD010000002.1:506267788-506317121 GCA_033576555.1 Oophaga sylvatica | reverse complement strand
CCGAAGTTACCAGCCCTGCTCCATAAGGGTGAAGACTGTGTTCGCACATCCGTCGCTCGCCCGTAGACTCCAGTTGTATGCAGAGCCTGCAGCGATCACTCCACCTCCCCAAGCACCGCCTAATCATAGACATAGCAACAAGGTGGAACTCCACCATGCACATGGTTGAAAGGCTGTGCGAACAGAGGCAGGCTGTAATGCATTTGTGGGAGGATACACGGGCAGGCAGTTTGAGGGCAGACATCAAGTTGTTGGGTGTGTGTTGTGAACGTTTTGGAGATGACTTCGGAGCTGAAGCTCCCTCTGGTGGTTGCTGAGGTTATTGAACCTATCTTGAATACCAAGAGTCCTACACCCGCAGATAACGAATGGGTGTCAGGTGGTACTGACTGGCCTGATATAAGTGAGCTGATCTCCCATGATCCTCGCCGGTGATCAATTGTGCTTCCTGGTTTATTTTGGAATTCAGCTTGCTTTCCTGCTGTCTCCTGCTTGCGTTCAGATAAGTCTCTTTCAGTTTTTTTTTACTGTGGTTTGAATTCCTTCCTTTTTGCTGCATTGCTTTTTGTCTTCAGCCGGATCCCCTATGGGGGGCTTTGGCTGGTCTCCGTTCGTTTTTTGTATTTGTTCATTTGCTCAGTTCTTGTGATATTTTTCTGCTGGGTAGCTACATGTCCACACCAGAGATCTGATATAGGTGGTCGAGACCGTGTGGTCTCAGTGTTTTTGGATTCAGAAGTGTTGGAGTTTTTCCTAGGGTTTTTCTGGGTTGCAGACAGTATTCTCTCCTGTGCTGTCCTATCTAGACAGTTTTGGGCCCTAGCGTTTGCTCTTTTCTGTCTGTGTTCGTATTTTCATCTTGTCTAACCACCATTATATGTTTGGGGGCTTCCTACTCTTTTGGGTCTACACCGGGGCAGTTAGCTTTCCTCTTTCCATCTTCAGGGATAGCTATCTCTCCGGCTGTGCCGAGGCGTCTAGAACCACCGTAGGTACGCTCCACGGCTGCTTCTAGTTGTGCGGTTAGTTTAGGGGTCTGCAACCTATTAGTTTCCAACCTCTCAGGTGTTAGGCTGCCTATGCGGTTTTTTGCTCCTGCCTCCTCAGCTACCATAACATAACAGGTGTGCAGTGGTCAAAGCTGAAAGACCTCTGTAAAGTCCTTCAGTGTTTTGAGGAATGCACACGGCTGGTAAGCGCTGACGACGCCATCAATAAGCATGAGCATCCCACTTATGCGTCTGCTCAAGCAAACTTTGATGCACATTAAGGATCAGGCATCTGCAGCAGAGGAGGAGGAGGGAAGCCTTGATGACAGTCAGCCATTGTCGCTCAGGGAACTGTCCTGGACGAGGTGGAGGAAGAAGAGGAAGAGAGAGGAGGAGGAGGGGATGATTATTTTGGGGGGTGGATACCTTCTCAGGGGCAAGAGAAAATGTTGGCTTGCCAAGGTCAGGTACAGGGTTTGTGCGTGACTGGAGGGATGTGGATTTGGCAGAAAGTGCTCCTCCACCCACCACTGGCAGTGCATCATTGACACCTGGAACATTGGCCCACATGTGTGATTATGTCTTGCGGATCCTAAAAAGGGACCCCCGCATTGCCAAAATTATGAAGGATGATGACTACTGGTTGGCCAGCATCCTCAATCCACGCTATAAAGGCAAATTACAGAACATCATACCACAGGAGAACCTAGAGCTAATATTGGTGAACAAACAAACAACTCTGGTAAACCGTTTGTTAGAGGCATTCCCAGCACACAGCAGCGGTGCAGGTTCTACCACGAGCCGTACTGGGCAACATGTAAGAGGTGTTCGTGGTGCACACAGCCAAAGTGGCATTGGAGACAGGGGTTTCATGACCATGTTGTGGACTGATTTCTCGAGTAACGCTCACACGACTGGTAATACTGAATCGATTGCAACAGACAGGAGACAGCAGATGTCAACTATGGTTCAAAATTACCTCTTCTCCCGTATCAATGTTCTCCCTCACAGTTCATTCCCCTTTGACTACTGGGCCTGTAAACTGGACACATGGCCTGAATTGGCACAATATGCCTTACAGGAGCTCGCTTGCCCTGCTGGTAGTGTGCTATCAGAAAGAGTCTTCAGTGCTGCTGGATCAATCCTGACAGAAAGAAGGACCCGGCTGTCGACACAAAATGTAGGTGATCTCACCTTCATTAAAATGAACCATGCCTGGGTTTCAAAGGATTTTGCACCACCTTCCCCTGATGACACATAGGTTGCCAGCAAAATGGCTCGATTTGTCCTCCTCTTCCCCCGACTTCTCCAATTCCTCCATTTGCAGCTGCTGAACATCCAGCCTTCACCTCAACATATGCCAGTTTTTCCACCTCCCTAACTGGGCTGTACCCCCCCACCCGGGCCGGCGTCTGCACCTGGCGCACTCGGGCAAGTGATGGGGCCCTGATCAGGTGTGGGGCCCACTCACCGTCAGAGACACCAGCGTACTATGAGGGTCCCTGTGCCAGTGCCGACGCCCACGAGTGTGCCCCCCTGCTTGCTCAGGGCCCCAGCACTTGCAATACTTATCTCTCCCTGCTCCACCGCTGTGACGTCTTCCGCGTTTCCTGACAGTGACATTCAGGTCAGAGAGCGTGATGACGTCACGTCTGTGCGCCCTCTGCCTGAACAGTCACAGTGCAGAGAGCTGGAAGATGGCAACGCTGAGGAGTCCAGAGTAGAGCAGTGCCCAGAGAGGAGAGGTATTTCATTTTTTTTAATGTTTGGAGCAATATATTGGGAGCATTATACACTGGAGAATTATATATGGGGCCCATCATACACTTGAGCATCATAGATATGGCCCATTCTACACTGGAGCATTATATATGGGGCCCATCATACACTGGAGCATTATAAATGGGGCCCATCATACACTGGAGCATCATATACGGGGCCCATTATACACTGGAGCATCATATGGGGCCCATAATATATGGAGCATTATATAGGCCCATCATACAGTGGAGCATCATCCATGGGGCACATCATATACTGGAGCATCATATGGGGCCCATTATATATGGTGCATCATATGAGGCACATTATATATGGAGCATCACAAGGAGCCCATTATATATGGAGCATTATATATGGGGACCATTATATTTGGAGCATTATATGGGGCTCATCATACACTGGAGCATCATATATGGGGCACATCATATACTAGAGCATCGTATGGGGTTCATTATTTATGGGGCATCATATAGGGCCCTTTATATATGGAGCATCATATGGAGCACATATGGGGCCTATTCTGTATGGAGCATGATTTGGAGCCCATTCTGTATGGCGCACTATGTGGTGCCCATAATACTGTATGGAGGAATATACTGTCCGGTTTTTGAGCTATTGTACAATTTACAATAGTTATCACTCATGTAATGTAAGAAGTGAAGTATTTGGCATTGTACTATACCTATATTTCTCTGCCGTATCGGAGCATCATGAATTGTGGTATGTGTTAAAGGGGCCCACTGAGACTTTTTCGCCCGGGGCCCACGAAAGTCTGGAGCCAGCCCTGCCCCCCCCACAACTTTAGCCAAATAACCCCCAGTTTTCAATGCGTTACTATAATTATAAAGTAAATTAAGGTTGACAAGCTTAAGTTATAAGAATTTATGTCGTTGGCATTGAAATGGGCACTGTAGGTGTGTTTACTGTCCTCCACTCACTGCCGACTTTTCTTCCCCATTGACTTGCATTGGGGACGTTTGGAGTTTCAGTCGGACCTTCGACTTTTGCTGCTAGTCGGCCGATTTCGTTCGACTCGACTTTTGGAAAAGTCGGGTGGTTGGTCTGAAACCCGACTCGACCCTCCTGGAGGCAAAGTCGCTCATCTCTACTCAGGTAATTTTGGCATGTATTATCTATTGTTCCCCTTTTGAAAATAAAAAAAATAGGCCTTAAACAACATTTTTGTGGGAAAAACGTGGTTTCTTATTTTCACAGCTCAACATTATAAAACCTGTGAATCCCCTGAGGGTTTAAGGTGCTCACTACATATCTAGATAAATTCCTTAAGGATCTAGTTTTCAAAATGGGGTCATTTGTGGGGATTTACACTATTTAGGCACCTCAGTGGCTCTCCAAACAAACACGACATGGCGTCCGCTATCGATTCCAGCCAATTTTGTATTCCAAAAGTCAAATGGCGCTCCATCCCTTCTGAGCCCTGCCGTGTGCCCAAACAGTAGTTTTCCTCCACATATGTGGTATCGGCTTTCACAGGAAAAATTGCACTACAAATTTTGGGGTCCATTTTTTTCTTGCTACCCTCGTGAATAATATAAAATTTGGAACTAAAATAACATTTTGTGGGAAAAATGTGTTTTTTAATTTTCATGGCTCAACATGATAAAATCCTGTGAAGACCCCTGATGGTTCAAGGTGCTCACCACACATCTAGAAACATTTCTAGAAGGGTTTAGTTTCCAAAATGGGGTCATTTGTGGGGGGTTCCACTTATTAGGCACATCAGGGGCTCTCAAAAAACGCGACATGACATCCGCTATCAATTCCAGCAAATTTTGCATTCCAAAACTCAAACACAGTGCTCCTTTCCTTCTGAGCCATGCCGTGCACCCAACAGTAGTTTTTCACCACATATGGGGTATTGGCGTACTCAGGAGAAATCGTACAACAAATTTTATGGTGCATTTTCTCCTCTTACCATTGTGAAAATGAAAAATTTGGGGCTAAAGTAACATTTTTGTAAAGCAACATATTTGCCTGATAAAGAGACCTGAGTAGTCTCGAAAGCTTGCAATTTGTTACCATCTTTTCAGTTAGCCATCAAAAGTATCAACCACTGAGGACTCTCAATTCTAAATATTGTTCTATCTACTGGCTAACACGGTACAAAGATACACATCTTTACTGTATCATTTTTTCCTTCCACATTCCATTCATTCCTGTGAAGCACCTGAAGGGTGTAGTTTTTAGATTGGTGTCACTTGGGTATTTTCCATCATGTAAATTTCTCAATGTCGCTTTAAATGTGTTGTGGTCCGTAAAAAAAAACGGTTTTGTTAATTGTATGGAAAAATGAGAAATTGCTGATCAAATTGTAACCCTTCTAACTTCATAACAAAAAAACTTATTGATGTACTATTTTGTGTGACATAACTATCTGGTTTAAGGGCATAAAAAATAAAAGTTTGAAAATTGTGACATTTTCAGTAAATTTTCGATATTTTCAGAAATAAACCCTTATAGCGTTATATTGAACAAATGTTACCCTTAGAACAAATTTTATCACTATCATGAAGTACAATATGTCATGAAAAAACAGTTTCAGAGTAAGTGGGTTCCACTGAAGGTGTTCCAGAGTTAATACCTCATAAAGTGACACTGGTCAGAATTCAAAAAATTGGCCTGGTAATGAAGGCGAAAACAGGCTTTGGGGTGAAAGTGTTAAAGGGGTCACTGGACCCCTTGTATGTATTTTACTTTTAAATGCCTGTTTATTTCATAGAAAAATATTTAGAGTTGAGAGTCCTCAGTGGTTGATACCTTTTAATGGCTAACTGAACAGATGGTAACAAATTGCAAGCTTTCGAGACTACACAGGTCTCTTCATCAGGCAAAGACTAAAACAAAAACTGAAGAATCACATATTTATAATTCACATGTTTATTTCATGTCATAATTTAAACTCTTTTCTAATATACTTTAATTAAAAACTCCCTACCATACTACCATTCCCTCACTACACTATCTAACCGCTTTATCTATTTTTTTTTTACTACTTACTCATTGATCCCGCTTCGTTTGAGAATCGTAGTGCATGCTGGAATAGTGAAACGAGTCATAGGTGGCATATAATGGCATCCACAGCACCAAACTAACTTTACCATTCAAACTGACTTTGTACTTTAAAAGAAAACCCAGTAAACTCAAATATAGCGCTAACAAGTGCCCAGCAGACAGAAACAGCAGCACCGTCCTCAAACAAAATTCCATGTGATGCAAAACAGAAATCTATTTGGACATGGTTGAACTGTATGTATGTTCATTAACACATTCTTTGGTGGATGGGGTGTGTAAATCATTGCTGTTCACAGGCACACCCATTAAGTGACTGGGCTGATATGTTAGTTCACAGTGTGCAGTTACCTCATTGCTGAAAAATTAGAATTGTACTACAACAATGTATTTGGAACAAATGAATATAATTCAGAAATGTTTCAGGTTGCCCATTGTTGATCAAAGGATATGTTTGCACTCTAAGTGGTATACATATTTCTAAATTCTAAGAGTAAATAGAAAAAATGATCAAGGGAACAAATTGTGCAGAATATTTGAAGGGTGTCCTCGGTGCAGGGCTGGTTTCCCACGAATAGCATATATCCAATAAAAACAGATTGTTCTTTATTTAGTTATCCATAGCAGCACATGATAAAAAATGATGAGGACAGAAAAAAACAACGTATTTCAGGTGGCTAGACCACCCGTGTTAATACACAAGGTATGCTCAGCATCCTTTTAAAATCCAAACTTGTATAAAAAATGTATGTATCCCATTGTAAAGTGCAACCTTTGAAACCTAATTAAACTTTGCAAGGAATACATGATAATACAACAATGAATGGGAGAAGCATAGAAGGAAAATCAGAGTGAAGCCTTAGAACGGACATCTAAAATACATAATTATAAAATCATATAACAGAAGCAATTCTGTTAAAAAGCACAATATTTTGGTTTACAGTCAGAAACGCGTAGGAAATTTATATTACATTGCTGGATGAAATTGAAGGTGTCATTGGTTTTTTTTAATCGCACTGGAATTGTATTTTTTACCTGGATTTTCGGCTGTAGGAGTTTTTTCTATTGGATTGATACAATATTTTGCGTGCCACCTATAGAAGGCCGTCCCACAATGGTTCAGATATACCATTTGACAGAAATTATAAAAAGATGCTATACTGTAAGTACATACATTTTGGTTGGGGAAAGGTTAAGTTTTATTACATGTTTTGAAACTTTTTCTTTACTTTTTTCTTTATTTGTTAGTCTGTTTAGGGGACTTGAACCTAATCTGATCACTTCTGTAATATACTGCAAGAGTATTGCTGTTTATAGTAAAAATCACTGTCAGGAGGGCTACTAGAAGTGTTTGTAATGTGTCTCAACTTTTGCAGTACTACCGCTCTCCCCAAATTGACTGCCAGAGATGAGAACTGAAAGCTGTCAGATAATCACACTCAGGTCTGCTATTCTCCAGCACGTCTAATCACAACATAGTGAGGAGAGCAGGCTGGCAATATATATTTCAAACTGAGCTTGTTCTAAGCTATTGTGAGGGTGTGTTCTTCCTCCAGTGTGTTGCTGCCTGCTTATGTTTGATCAGCATCAGAAAGAGGAAGAAGAACACACCCTCAGTGAAATCTCTCTGGTAATACTTTGATCGATAATAGCTTTACAAAGGATGGGCAAAATTTACAAAGAAAAAAACATATACTTTTCTCTGCAATACCTAATACATAATGTGTCTAGTTCGTCATGAAAATGTTGGTGAAAGGGCCTCTTTAATCTAATTTATATGCTTTCAAAATAGGCGTCCTTCATACATTTCTAAAAATTCCTCACATTACAGGATTTAAGCCATGTTAGACCCCAATGTCTTTCACGTATATGTGTCCTACATCAGGTCTGCTCTTAGTTCTACATATTTCAAAATATGTGGCACAAAATCACAAGGTTTGGGAAAAAAACATGATATTATGATACTCTATGCTATATGTGCCCATGTGAGGTTACCCAGTAATTGTGATATGCCTGTAAGGGGAGAACAAGGTGATGTTCCCTTTGAAAAGTATATACACTAGCCCACATTGGTAAATGTGATCTACCCACTCTGGAATGGCAAATGCAGTGCAAACAGACACAAATAACACTTAGGCCGGGTCACACTTGCGAGTGCAATGCGAGAAACTTGCGCGAGTCTCTTGCCTCAATACCTGGCACTGCCGCCAGCACTCAGACCGGGGAGTTAAGCTGCATAGAAATACATGCAGCCGCACACACTCCGGTCCTGAGTGCCGGCGGCAGTGTCGGGTATTGATGTGAGAGACTCGCGTGAGTTTCTCGCCTTGCACTCGCAAGTGTGACCCTGGCCTTAAAGTGAATATTATACACTGGATGACAACAAGCTTGATTGATACCAAGTCTCTCATATGTGCAAGAATCTGCTAGCAAAGACTTCAGCAGTACCTTCATCAAATAGACATCTAGAATGCTGGTCATGGTCCATTCTCACAGTCATCTATCTTGGCAGCAGTACTTCTTGCCTGGAAACTTGCACACTATTACTATCTAGTCACTCAGTTTCTAGGTTACAGTTCCTCGAAACCAGGCATTTGTCTCTGGCTGTCTCTCATTTGAGGTTTCAGCAATTACATTTTTTTTGTATGGTAATCCTTATATTCAGGAATAAACTGATTTGTTCCCCTCTGATGTATCTAATTTTTGCTCTTGTGGTAGCTGAGCTTCCCATTATTGGCAGAAACATTTTTCACTCACATGAATAAGCCTCTGTTCAGCTTCTATGTGGTGGCAACCCCCACTATCTCATTGTTATAAGAGCACTCTAAAATAGGAGTGCTAGTCTCTTCTTGGGCAAACTACAACTGCAGTACAGCATGGAGCATGCTCCTCCTTTGCCCTAACTAGTTCCCCAGGGTGGCACACAAATTGGCAAGTGTTACTCAACACTTGCTCACTAGTTTTCTATCTATGCTTCTAACTTTTCCTGTAAACATAACTCCTGGTACACAGTGGCACCTCATTTGGGTATGTTATACCAGCGACTTATCTCCTACAAAATATATTGCACACATCAGGCATAGCTCACATTACATTGTGCCGCACTTCACTAGATGTGTTGCACAGTTGTCACAGTATACATGTAAACACAAGTTTGTTGTATGTTGCATTTCTGGTGAAAATAAATATTCTAGGTCCAAAAATTATCAGTTCATTACCATGAAGTTTATTCTATTTTATGCAACTGTTTAATATTTGCAACTAATTTTATCTGTAGTTTAGCAACTAGTCTTTTATTTGCATATTTCCCTGTAGAATGCAAATTTGTTGTTTGCAAATGACTGTATTTATCTGACCCCAAACTATTGTTTTTTTTTATTGGTTGGTTACTGTTTTTGAACAAAATTTCAATCTGGGACTTTTAAGGAGACTTGTTTTTAGGAAAGAGCGTCACTGTGACTGAAGAGTGGTCTGTTTCCTGTAAACACGTCTGCCTGTTGTAGCCTGTCTCTCTGTTATCCTTCCTCTTCTACTGTTATGTGTTCAGTTGTTACATAAATGAGACAAAGGGTCATCTCTGCCTATTGCAGCTCACACACAGTGCAAGTTAAGGAGGTCTCGGAACAACAGTGACATATCTAAACAGTAATTGGATATCTAAATATTTGGTTTAAGAAATGGTGTAAGGTTATGGTGGAGGAACTGTCTTCAAGAAAATATTTTGAAATCCAGGCACTAGATAAGACAGTTTGCTTTCGCTGATGTCCAAAACACAAGCCTGCATGGCCTTTTTTTTTTTTATTTTTTGTACTTGAGATTATATTTTCATGAAATAGAATATGTTGTGTATATTAAGAGAACACTAAGGCTATATTCACGTTTCATTTTAACCGCATTTTGCTCAGCAGCCAAAATCTGCCGTCTTGGCAGTAAAAATGCTGCATTCAAACCTTCTATTTTTCAGTGTTTTCGAGACATTTTTGTGTTTTGTTTTTTTTGCAGCTTTTTTCCGCATTTTTTGGTGTGGATTACTTGTGTGATTTGTCTACAGTACATGGTTAATAAACTTACTTTTATTAATTAAAGGTGCTACTTAACCTTAACGATCTTTAATCTTTATTGCATCAAAACATAAAATATACAGAATGCAAGAAAATTGGTGATATCATCATGGAAAGAGTTTTACCCAGTACGTGTTATTTATATTTTATAATTATTTTGATTATATTTGGTATCACACAAGAACCATACAAACAATAAATTAGCCCCATATCACCTCTACCCTCCACCCCACTCCTTTCTTTACGAAGCCTGCAAAAAAATGAGCAAATTATCCAACTAATTTAACAAATTTACCAATTGGCTAATATTTGGTTGACAGTAGTTAGTTAATCTGTATTCACTGACTTTACTCAAAATAAAACAATGAGTTCTCCTTCAATGGAAGTCTTCAAGCAGAGGCTGTACAGACATCTGTCTGAGGTGGTTTAGTGAATCCTGCATTGAGCAGGGAGTTGGACACAATGACCCTTGACGTCCTTTCCAACCCTAACATTCTATGATTCTATGAAACCTGGTCCTTTTTCAATGTGTCAGTGAAGGAACTGGCTGGGAAAGCCAGATATTGTGCAGTTATGAATATTTCTCTTACATCCACATTTGGCAATATCTGTACTTAGAATATAGAATAGAGAGCAAACATTGCGAGGTCATGGTGACCTAAAATGTGGTGTATTTACCAAGTTAACCAGTTAACAAATTCCACTGTTGATTAGGCTCACCACATCCAGTAGTATTCTAAGAACCCCTATTCAGTGGTGTAACTTGAAGCTTGTGTGCCTCAATGAAAATTCTCTAATTGAGGGTCCTCAATTATAAATATCATGGCTCTGTATTAGTATTGGCCATTTAATATAGGTTAAAGAGGCTGTTTGGGCCCCTTAGGATTCAGGCCCACTTGCGACTCCAATCCCTGCACGTATTATTCTTAATACCACTGCCCCTATTGTAAGAGGTCATCTATTTGCTTATCTATTTACTAGGAAACCTTTTTCTGCTCCTGTTGGAACAAAGGGAGTATAAACCATATAGGCAGACCATGTAGCTGCTATGAAACCCTTGGAGTGATGGAGAGAAGAAAATTTAGCCCTTGATAATTCCATCACCTTTGCTATTTGATGACAAAAAAACCCACTTTACAGGATTTCTCCCTCCAGAAGAAATGCAATGTAAACAAATAAGGGGGTAAAGTTTGGATTCAAAGGCCATTTTTGTAACATGTAGGGTAGAAATACACACTCTGGTTGGCAAAACTCAGCACATTAGTGAGGGAACCATTTAGAATTTTGCCACAGAGCAATGGCTGGAACCTCATATAGGGCACTTGTAGGAGTGAGAGGGTCAGCCAACAAAAAAAAATGGCTAAAATGAAAAATAAAATCTAAGCAGAAGAGTAAAACTAACGTCATTTAGCACTGCAAATGCATAGCTTTATCATAATGCGTATAAAAATCCAAATGATTCATAGTGCTGTGACTTTCATCAGTATTACCATGCTTTCCAACCAATTTGGGGGCTTCTTTATGGTGGTACTGAAAATATGAAAGGATAAGTAGCTGGAAATCATGAATCTAAATTATAGCAAGATGTCAACAAGCCCCCCTGAAGTTTATATGCCAGTAAATTACACGCTGCTGACTAAAAAAACATGCTGCTGCGTGATCTCTAATGGAGTATACCCAACAGAATTCTAATTACATGCACAGCCTTACCGCATCGTTTCTTCAGTGCAGGACCTAATCTTGTCATGTAGATTTCACACCCTTGTGTTTCTCATTTACAGTTTATTATTTCACAAATCTCTAAATGCTCTGTATATTAAAATGCCATGAAATACAGACTCTGTGTCATGAAGAGCCTTGGATTTTTTTCCCCTGATTTTTGTTGTTGTTGGATTTATGGTACATTTGAGATCTTTGATTCTTGAAGATGTTCTTCGGTAAGACATAAAAGCCAACCAGTTGGTGAATCTCCACAGCAAACGATAGAGCTTTCACAACAGCTGCATTTTATTAAATCCAAAAGATCATATGATAATATGCAGCATGATCACATACCTGAGCATTAGTAAAGAATTGTTTTATATAATTATTCAACTATGGTCTTAATGGTATGTATTCTTTATATGACTCCCACAAACGTTTATTGGCCCTTACTGTTTCTCTGAATACCTCTGACTTCATGTGGTAAAAAAGTACCATCAGATTCCATGAAATCCATAGCAATATCATAGTAATATCATATAGCGGTAGATGTGGTGTAGTACATTGGCGCAGGTACTCTTTACTGACTGCTTTGCTATGTCTTTAGATTGCAGTTGGTTGCTTGACTACTGTTGTTTCAGCAAACTTTGCATAAATAGTGCAAGCAAATGTAAGAAACTTTGTAATATCTTTAATGCTTCTTTCTCCACCTATCAGCCTCTTCTTTTCCAGCCCAAAACAGGTAAAATCTTAGTCAAAACAAAACAAACTACCTAAGAGCAGGAAACACAGCGGTACTGCCGTATAATGTTTAATATGCTCCCATACCTCCTGCCGTCTCAAACTCAAAAATATTTCACGGATCCGTGCATTCCTTGACCATGACGCCACAAAAACACTAGTGCATGCCCTTATCATCTCCCGTCTTGACTACTGCAACCTCCTACTCTCTGGCCTCCCCTCTAACACTCTGGCACCACTCCAATCCATCCTAAATTCTGCTGCCCAACTAATCCAACTGTCTCCCCGTTATTCCCCAGCCTCTCACCTATGCCAAGCCCTTCATTGGCTTCCTATCATCCAGAGGCTCCAGTTCAAAACCCTAACTGTGACATACAAAGCCATTCACAACCTGTCTCCTCCATATATTTGTGACATGATTTCCCGGTACTTACCCACACGCTACCTTCGATCCTCTCAAGATCTCCTTCTCTACTCTCCTCTTATCTCTTCTTCCCACAACCGCATTCGACTTATCCTGTGCTTCCCCCATACTCTGGAATTCTCTACCCCAACACATCAGACTCGCGCCTACCAAGGAAACCTTCAAAAAGAACCTGAAGACTCACCTCTTCTGGCAAGCCTACAACCTGCAGTGATCCTCAGTCTACTGAACCGCCGCACGACCAGCAATACCCTCTCCTAGTGTAGTCTCACCCACCCCCTGTAGACCGTGAGCCCTTGCGAGCAGGGTCCTCTCTCCTTCTGTACTTGTGTGTGTCTTGTATTGCTCATGTTTACTGTACTTGTCTGTATTTGCCCCTTCTCACATGTAAAGCGCGATGGAATAAATGGCGCTATAAAAATGTATAATAATAAAAATAACAAGATGTAATTCATTTTTTTCTTTTATTTCCTATAGGTAGTCGAGAAGCAGCTTTTGTCTATGCAATTTCTTATGCTGGGGTGGTATATGCAATTACCCGTGCTTGCAGTCAAGGAGAACTGAAATCATGTAGCTGTGATCCCAAAAAGAGAGGACGCTCCAGGGATGAAAGGGGGGAGTTCGACTGGGGAGGCTGCAGTGACAACATTGACTTTGGAATTGAATTTGCCAAGGATTTTGTGGATGCCAAGGAAAGAAAAGTTAGGGATGCCCGAGCATTGATGAATTTGCACAATAACCGCTGTGGAAGAATGGTGAGTTCTCTTAGAAGGTGTTTGTGAGAACTGTGAAAAGAATGCTTTACTGTCAGCAAAAATCATCCCTTATGATCATACCATCACATATCTTTAGCTGATTTATTTAGGTGGAAAACCAAAAAGTTCATCAAGGTAATTTCTCTCAGCTGACAAAAAGTAGAAGGGCAAGAAAAGACATCCCCTTTCCTTTTTCCAGATGTCTCCCGATCTGGGTCTAACGTCAAAACCTTTTTAGCTATTAATGCTTTAAAAAAACAACACTGGAGTTGAGGCATAAATATTATGTGCAATAAATACATTTTCCTTGCTGGGTAATTTATGGTCCTCTAGCTCAAAGAGAAGAAATAGTTATGGTTTCAAAGGGAGTCATAAGATAACATCTAAAGAGGAGGGGGTTTATGGGAAACATTATTCTGCCAGATTTCCTAGGTCCATAATGTAGCGTCATCTGCCAATTGGATATTTTAGATTCTTGTCTCTTTTGAGCAGTTTAATTACTTTGTCAAGACTTATGTCACAAATTATTTTTGACCAAAAGGAACCATATTGAAGTAATTGGTTGATACGTCAGGTTTACATAGATTAGTAATCCTAGATTGATCGGTTTACGACATAGGCCTAAGCATCACTACATTTGGAGCACTTAGGTGTTCATTTAGTAAACACTCCCCTCAGTAAAAAAAAGATCCATATTTCTAGAAGAGCTTGAAAAAATAAACCCCATTCCTGATTTTAGTTACGGCTCACTAGGTGCCATGAATCATTACACCATAATGATTGTAAAAGCTTGTCTTATGTATAGTGAGTGCTTATAAACCTTTTTTATTTGATGCTCCAATCTAATTCCTGTCTTATGTCTAACAGGCAGTAAAACGTTTCATGAAGCTTGAATGTAAGTGTCATGGGGTCAGTGGGTCATGCACATTAAGGACTTGTTGGAAAGCCATGTCAGATTTTCGGAAAACAGGGGACTTTCTTAGAAGGAAATACAATGGAGCAATCCAGGTCACAATGAATCAAGATGGGACTAACTTCACTGTTGCTAATCAGAACTTCAGAAAACCCACCAAAAAGGACCTTGTATATTTTGAGAATTCTCCCGATTATTGTGTGATGGACAAGTCTGCAGGTAAGACTCATTTTTCTTGTTGTGGTAGGAAAAGATTTCACTAACAAGCTATAAACAGCCTCAGGCTTTCTGTAATCCCAGTCAGAAGATAACTCTTGCAAGACTCATCACTTTGATCTTTCGGCAGCCAAAACATAAAGTAATTAGATGTTTCCTCATGGTTAAAAGTTATCAGGGAAAAGCTGCTTTGATATATCAGATCTCTATCATTTTATTGGACATTTATCATTTCGCAGTTATGTTAAATTAGTCCTCTTTAAACAGTTTAGGTGTCACAAAACAAACTTTCTTTGATGGTTGAGACATTACTTCACAAGTTATTTTTGCACAAAATTATGCCTTTAAGGACGGAACGATGCTTTTTGTTGAAAAATATGGGAATGGGCCATTGGTAAAGTCTGGCGATTAATTGTTCATACCTGCAAGTATTTCTTGTTGCCGGCCATCTTTTGCAACTCAATAATTTAAAAAAAGGATATTCTAACAACTACCAATAGTGTCAGTAAGCAAGAGGATCTGCAAGACCCTTGTCTGTTGTGAATGAGCAGAGGCTCCCTCTGGTGGTTACAGACAGTACTGAACCTTCCAGCGAGGAATGGCAATCTAGGATCGCTGACTGGTCTGATATAAGGGAGGTTCCCTCCCATGATGGTCGCCGGTGATCAATTGTTCTGGTCTCAATTGTGGTTCCTGGTTCATTTGGAAGTTTGCTGGTGTCTTGCCTGCATCTGCTGCTTTCAGATAAGATATTTTCTGCTTATCTTTTTGTGCTTGCTATTTGCATAGTTTTCTGCACATTTGTGGAGGACAGCCGGGTCCCCTCCTGGGCCTGTGCTCCTCACAGTTTGTCTGTAGCCACTGTTGTTTTTTCATTTGCTTTTTCCTGCTTTTTCAGCTTCTGTGGCTTGGTTTTGTTCACACTGAGATCTGATTTAGTGGGTGGCGAGATCGTGTGATCTCAGTATTTTTGTAATCAGAATTGTTGGATTTTTGTATGGTTTTCTGGGTTGCAGAAAGTAATCTCTCCTGTCCTATCCTATTTAGTCAGCTTGTGGCCCCAGCGTTTGCTCATTCTATTTTCTGTCTGTGTCCGTGCTTTCTTCTTGTCTAACCGCCATTACATGTTTGGGGGCTTCCTATTTTCTTTGGGGATCTGCTCCGGGGCAGATAGCTTTCATCTTTCTGCCTTTAGGTGTAGTTATCTCTCAGGCTGTGACAGGCATCTAGGATCAACATAGGAACGCTCCACGGCTACCTCTAGTTGTGTGGTTAGTTTAGGAATCTGCAACCCATTAGTTACCAACATCTCAGGTGTTCGGCTGCCCGGCTGTTGTTCCTGTCCTCCTCAGCTACCTAACATAACAGTATCACCGGCCAAACTGAAAATTATATGGTACTCACAGAAGGGAAAAATAGTGTGGAAAGAAAAAAGTTGTCAGAGTTGTCAGAGATTTTTTTTTTTTTTTCTGTTCGTTGCATTTTTTCCCTCTTTTTCTCTGGGTGCTGAGGAGGATTTTTTTTTCTCTCAATGGAGTTTGCACAGTTGTCTGGCCATGTGGATCAGCTTGCCACTGAGGTTCGGAGTATTGCTACCTATCTTGCTAGTTTGCCGGTTGTGGAACCTAGGATTCCCATGCCAGATTTGTTTTTGGGGGATCGGGCTAAATTTCTGAATTTCAAAAATAACTGTAAGTTGTTTTTTGCCTTAAAGCCTAAGTCCTCGGGGAGCGCAGCACAGCAGGTTCAAATTGTCATCTCTCTCCTGCGCGGCGACCCTCAGGATTGGGCTTTTTCCCTGACACCTGGGGATCCTGTTTTGAATGATATTGATGTATTTTTTCAGGCTCTGGGGTTATTGTACGATGAACCTAATGTCACTGATCAAGCTGAAAAGACCTTGTTGGCATTAAATCAGGGTCTTGAAGATGCTGAGTTGTACTGTCAGAAATTCCAAAAGTGGGCAGTCCTGACCAAATGGAATGATGATGCTTTGGCAGCCCTTTTTCGGAAGGGGCTGTCAGAGAATGTAAAGGATGTTATGGTAGGATTCCCTGTTCCCTCTGGTCTCAATGATTCTATGTCATTGGCTATTCAAATTGACAGACGTTTGCGTGAGCGCAGAGGTATGCGTGAGATGGTGTTGCCTTGTGAGCCAGCTCCTGGGCCCATGCAGTGTGATGGAGTGACTTCTGGGGCACAGCGTCATGAGTTTCAAAAGCGAAATGGGTTATGTTTCTACTGTGGTGACTCTTCCCATGCTATTTCCATCTGCCTTAAGCGGGGAAGACGTTTTGCACGCTCAGTTGTCTTGGGTAGTGTTCAGACTAAATTTCTGTTGACTGTTATCCTCATTTGCTCCATGTCCACATTTTCGGCTCAGGCTTTTGTTGATTCAGGAGCAGCTATTAACCTGATGGATTTTGACTTTGCCAAATGTTGTAGCTTTCCCATGATACCACTGCGGAAGTCTATTCCTTTACTGGGCATTGATTCTACCCCTTTGGCGGAGAATAAACCCCAATTTTCTACTCAGGTAATAATGAGGGTTGAACCAGATCATCAGGAGACTTGCAAATTTTTGGTGTTGCATAATCTGCATGACATTATTGTACTGGGTTTCCCTTGGTTACAGACTCAGAATCCTCTTTTGGATTGGAAATCTGTGTCTGTGACCAGTTGGGGTTGCCAATGTGTTAATACTGACACTCCTGTTTTTTCTGCCTCTCCCCAGTCTCAGGATGTCCGTGACTTTTTGAATGATTTTTCTGATGTGTTTAGTGAAAGTAAGTCTGCATCCTTACCTCCTCACAGAAGCTACGATTGCGCTCTTGAGTTAGTGCCTGGTGGTAAATTTCCTAAGGGTCGCCTTTTTAACTTATCTGTACCTAAACACGATGCTATGCGATCTTATATCAAGGAGTCATTGGAGAAGGGTCATATCAGACCATCCTCTTCACCCTTGGGCGTCGGTTTTTTCTTTGTGGCCAAAAAGGATGGTTCATTAAGGCCGTGTATTGATTATCGCCTCCTGAATAAGATCACTGTGAAATATCAATATCCGTTACCCTTGATTTCTGACCTGTTTTCCAGACTGAAAAGTGCTAGTTGGTTTACCAAGCTTGACCTCAGGGGGGCGTGTAACCTTATTCGCATTAAGCACGGGGATGAATGGAAGACGGCGTTTAATACCCCAGAGGGGCATTTTGAGTACCTAGTGATGCCTTTTGGGCTCACTAATGCTGTTCTATGGCAGCCTGATGTTTCTCTACCGTTTCAGGTGGAGGTTGATGCTTCTGAAATTGGGGCAGGTGCCGTTTTGTCCCAAAGGGATCCAGAGACCTCTAAGAGTAACCCTTGTGCCTTTTTCTCTCGAAAGTTTTCTCCAACTGAACGTAATTATGATGTGAGTAATCGGGAGTTATTGGCCATGAAGTGGGCCTTTGCAGAGTGGAGACATTGGCTGGAAGGAGCCAAACATCAGGTGGTGGTCCTCACGGACCATAAGAACCTGGTTTATCTCGAATCAGCCAAGCGACTTAATCCCAGACAGGCCAGGTGGGCCTTGTTTTTCACACGTTTTAATTTTGTGGTTTCTTTTCTTCCTGGCACTAAGAATGTTAAGGCGGATGCCCTCTCGAGTTTCTTTGCGGATTCTCCTGAGTTATCTAATCCTGCTGTTATTTGAAAGAGGGTGTAGTACTTTCCGCCATCTCACCCAATTTGAGACTGGCTCTGGAGGGGTGTCAGGAGGATAAACCTGAGTGCTGCCCTGTTGGGAAATTGTTTGTCCCAGACCAGTGGAAGAAGAGTGTGATGTCTGAGATTCATTGTTCCGCGTTGGCTGGTCATCCCGGGATTTTTGGTACCAGAGACTTGGTGAGTCGGTCCTTTTGGTGGCCTACTTTGTCTCGTGATGTCGGGGACTTTGTGCAGTCCTGTGGGACTTGCTCTCGTTCCAAGCCTTGCTCTCGCTCTAGTGGTTTATTGATGCGATTACCTGTGCCCAAGATGCCATGGACCCATATCTCTATGGATTTTATTTCCGACCACCCTGTCTCTCAGAGAATGACCGTTATCTGGGTAATCTGTGATAGGTTTTCCGAGATGATGCATCTTGTGCCATTACCTAAGTTGCATTCCTCCTCCGAGTTGGTGCCTTTGTTCCTTCAGCATGTGGTTCGGTTACACGGCATTCCGGAGAACATTGTGTCTGACAGAGGAGTCCAGTTTGTTTCCAGATTTTTGAGGACATTTTGTTCTAAACTTGGTGTTCAATTATCTTTCTCCTCTGTATTTCATCCTCAGACCAATGGACAAACCGAGAGAACAAACCAGACCTTGGAGACTTATTTGAGATGTTTTGTGTCTGCTGATCAAGATGACTGGGTCTCTTTTTTGCCTTTGGCTGAGTTTGCTCTTAATAATAGGGCTAGCTCTGCCACCTTGATGTCTCCATTTTTTTGCAATTCTGGGTTTCACCCTCGATTTTCTTCGGGACAGGCGGAGGCTTCTGTCTGTCCGGGTGTTGACTCTGTTGTGGAGCGTATGTTGCAGATTTGGGACCAGGTAGTGGAGAGATTGTCCCTCTCTCAGGAGAAGGCCCAGCGGTTTGCCAACCGGCATAGGACTGATGGTCCTCGGTTTAAAGTGGGGGACTTGGTCTGGTTGTCCGCAAGAATTATCCCTATGAGAGTTGCACCTCCAAAGTTTAAGCCAAGGTTAATTGGACCTTATAAGATCATGGAGATTCTTAATCTGGTTTCCTTCCGTTTGCTTCTTCCAGGGACATTTAAGATCCATAACGTGTTCCACAAGTCCTTATTGAAGAGGTTTGTCGAGCCAGCGGTTCCTATGGCTGTGCCTCCTGACCCTGTTTTGGTTGAGGGCAATCTGGAGTATGTGGTTGAGAAAATATTGGATTCTCGTTTTTCTAGACTTAAACTCCAGTATTTGGTTAAGTGGAGAGGTTATGGTCAGGAGGACAATTCTTGGGTGTTTGCTTCGGACATCCATGCTAGGAGACTGATCCGTGCCTATCACCGAGCTTATCCTGATCGGCCTGGTTGCACAAGTGAGGGTTCAGTGACCCCTCCTCAAGGGGGGGTGCTGTTGTGAATGAGCAGAGGCTCCCTCTGGTGGTTACAGACAGTACTGAACCTTCCAGCGAGGAATGGCAATCTGGGATCACTGACTGGACTGATATAAGGGAGGTTCCCTCCCATGATGGTGGCCGGTGATCAATTGTTCTGGTCTCAATTGTGGTTCCTGGTTCATTTGGAAGTTTGCTGGTGTCTTGCCTGCGTCTGCTGCTTTCAGATAAGATATTTTCTGCTTATCTTTTTGTGCTTGCTATTTGCATAGTTTTCTGCACATTTGTGGAGGACAGCCGGGTCCCCTCCTTGGGCCTGTGCTCCTCACAGTTTGTCTGTAGCCACTGTTGTTTTTTCATTTGCTTTTTTCCTGCTTTTTCAGCGGCTGCGGCTTGGTTTTGTTCACACTGAGATCTGATTTAGTGGGTGGCGAGATCGTGTGATCTCAGTATTTTTGTAATCAGAGTTGTTGGATTTTTGTAGGGTTTTCCGGGTTGTAGAAAGTAATCTCTCCTGTCCTATCCTATTTAGTCAGCTTGTGACCCCAGCGTTTGCTCATTCTATTTTCTGTCTGTTCCGTGCTTTCTTCTTGTCTAACCGCCATTACATATTTGGGGGCTTCCTATTTTCTTTGGGGATCTGCTCCGGGGCTATCTTTTTGAAGTTCTTCATTATTTGATAAATGGTTGATTTAGGGGCAATCCTACAAGCAGCAAAGTCCTTGACTGTAAAGCCCTTTTACTGCAACACTTTCTCCTAAGCTAAAGAGAAGAACACTGAACTGGTGTCAACAGGTCATTTTGTAGCAGGGATTAAATTAAGTGCTAATGGGGTTTGGGGATTTAGTTAATTTTAATGGCAAGTAAAGACTTTGCAATTGTTTGCAGTTCATCTGATCTTTCTTCATATCAATCTAGTTTTAATGCAAATTGCCACTATAAAAACTAAAGCAGCAAACTTTGTAAAATCCAGCATTTGTGTCAGTGTCAAAACTTTTGCCCATAACTGTACATAGTCAATCTATATGCTTTTTGTTCAGCAATGGAGTCTTGCATGGTGAGCATGCATACAGGTCATGGAGGTTGAGTGCTTTACTTATAGTTTTCTTTGAAACATTTTGTACCTGCTGATTCCAGTCTTTCTGTAGCTGTCCACAGGTGCTTCATTGCTTTTGAACAACTCTTTAGAAAATGTTGTTATACACATATTTATTTCCTTACTTTTTTGTGTGTATTGGAACAACACAAAAAACGGACAAAAAAAGCAAACTGGATATTATTTCACACAAAACCTCTAAAATGGGCCAGATAAAATTGTTGGTACCTTTCCAAAATTGTGGGTAAACAACTTTGTTTCAAGCATGCAATACTCGTTCAAACTCACCTGTGGCAAGTAGCAGGTGTAGACAACATGAAAATCACTCCTGAAGCCAAAAAAAGGGGACAAGGTGGCTCAGTCTTTGCATTGTGTGTCTGTGTGTGTGCCACACTAAGCATGGAGAATAGAAGGAGAAGAGAACTATCTGAGGACTTGAGAACCAAAATTGTTGAAAAATTTCATCAATCTCAATGTTGCAAGTCCATCTCCAGAGATCTTGATGTTCCTCTGTTCATGGTGCACAACATAATTAAGAAGTTTAAAGCCCAAGGGTCTGTAGCTAATCTCCCTGGACCTGGATGACAGAGAAAATTTGATGAATGGTTGCAACACAGGATAGTCCGGATGGTGGATAAGCAACCCTGATCAAGTTCCAATGAAATTCAAGCTGTCCTGCAGGCTCAGAGTGCATCAGTGTCAGCATGAACTATCCATCAACATTTGAATGAAATGAAATGCTAAGGCAGGAGACCCAGGAGGACCCTTGTGCCTCTGCTTTTTTGCCAAAAAGTACATTAGTAAGCCAAAATCTTGTCACCAGATGAGACCAAGATAGAGCTTTTTGATAAAGCACATCATTCTACTGTTTACCCAAAACGGAATGAGGCCTAGAAATATTTGACTGTAGGTACTGTGTTCTTTTACACAGTACCTACAGTCAACTATGGTATAGGTTCAAAAATGTTTTGGGGTTGTTCTGCTGCCTCTGACACTGGGTGCTTTGATTGTGTGCAAGACATCATGAAATCTGAAGATTAGATTTTGGGTTGCAATGTAGTGCCCAGGGTCAATAAGCTGGGTTTGAGTCCTAGGTCATGGGTCTTTCAGCAAGACATACTTCAAGAATAACTCAGAAATGGATGGAAACAAAGCGCGCTGAAAAGTTCTGAAGTGGTCAACAATTAGTCCGGATCTAAATACCATGGAACACCTGTGAAAAGATGTTTAAATTGCTGTTGGGAGAAGGCACCTTTGAAATATGAGAGACCTGGAGCAGTTCACAAAAGAAGAATGGTCCAAAATTCCAGATGAGAGGTGTAAGAATCTCATGGATGGTTATAAGAAGTGATTGATTGCAGTTACAATGGCTTGTGAAAGTATTCACCACTTTGTCATTTTTTTGGGTTTTGCTACCTCACAACCAGGAATGTCACTTTTTTTAGGGTTTGCATCAATTCATGTAAAGAACATTCTGTGGTAAGACGACTCGCTCGGCTCTCCTGAAGTCAGACTCAGGACACACGTTCTCTGGGTTTTCTTTCTGCTGGTTTATTATCAGCCATAAACTCATGCAGGTTTCGCAGGAAAAGTAAACATGACCCCTCTGGGTTAAACGGGAAAAACATAAAAAAAACAAACAATAACTCAGTCCATAGATGAGTGGGTTCCGCCCGCTCTCGGTAGCATAAACTGCACTGCTAAAGTCCTTGTGGAAAGCTCTGCAGCTTCCACTATCCTGTCTGGAGACTTTCCTCTCCAGACCACACCAGAGAAAAAAAAACAGGACTGAGCTTTTATACATTGCTCAGCCACACCCTTTAACAGAGTAAACCTACCAGCATATAACTTGCTGGCAGATAAATAAAGCAGGTCTTAGTTCACACAGGAGAGCATCCTGTGTGACACATACCTCCCTTCACATATAAAACCAGTGACACTGTCACATATTCCCCCCTCTGCCCAAAGCCGGGGGTTTGGGCACCTTCTGACACCAGACAGGGAATCCTAGAGAGGGCATCTGCATTCCCACGTAACTTCCCTGGCCTATGCTCCACGTGAAAGTTAAATTCTTGAAGCTCTAGGAACCATCTAGTTACCCTAGCATTTTTTCCCCTCTTTTCCCTCAACCATCTCAACGGGGCATGGTCTGATACTAATTTAAACTTCCGGCCTAGTAGGTAATATTTTAGTGTATCCACGGCCCATTTTATGGCTAAACACTCTTTCTCTACTATGGCGTACAGTCATGGCCAAAAGTTTTGAGAATGACACAAATATTAATTTTTACAAAGTCTACTGCTTCACTTTTTCTAATGGCAATTTGCATATACTCCAGAATGTTATAAAGAGTGATCAGCTTAACAGCAATTACTTGCAAAGTCAATATTTGGCTAGAAAATGAACTTTATCCCCAAAACACATTTCAACATCATTGCAGCCCTGCCTTAAAAGGACCAGCTAACCTCTTTTCAGTGATTGCTCCATTAACACAGGTGTGTGTGTTGATGAGGACATGGCTGGAGATCAATCTGTCATGATTAAGTAAGAATGACACCACTGGACACTTTAAAAAGAGACTGGTGCTTGGCATCATTGTTTCTCTTCTGTTAACCATGGTTATCTCTAAAGAAACACGTGCAGTCATCATTGCAATGCACAAAAATGGCCTAACAGGGAAGAGTATCGCAGCTAGAAAGATTGCACCTTAGTCAACAATCTATCGCATCATCAAGAACTTCAAGGAGAGAGGTTCCATTGTTGCCAAAAAGGCTTCAGGGCGCCCAAGAAAGACCAGCAAGCGCCAGGACCGTCTCTTAAAAGTGTTTCAGCTGCGGGATTGGGCTACCAGCAGTGCAGAGCTTGCTCAGGAATGGCAGCAGGCAGGTGTGAGTGCATCTGCACGCACTGTGAGGCGGAGACTCTTGGAGCAAGGCCTGGTCTCACGGAGGGCAGCAAAGAAGCCACTTCTCTCCAGAAAAAACATCACGGACAGACTGATATTCTGCAAAAGGTACAGGCAGTGGACTGCTGAGGACTGGGGTAAAGTTATTTTCTCTGATGAATCCCCTTTTCGATTGTTTGGGACATCAGGAAATTTCCTCATTCAGAGAAGACAAGGTGAGCACTACAACCAGTCTTGTCTCATGCCAACTGTTAAGCATCCTGAAACCATTCATGTGTGGGGTTGCTTCTCAGCCAAGGGAATCAGCTCTCTCACAGTCTTGCCTAAAAACACAGCCATGAATAAAGAATGATACCAGAATGTCCTCCAAGAGCAACTTCTCCCAACCCTCCAAGAGCAGTTTGGCGATCAACAATGCCTTTTCCAGCATGATGGAGCACCTTGCCATAAAGCAAAGGTGATAACTAAATGGCTCAGGGAACAAAACATAGAGATTTTGGGTCCATGGCCTAGAAACTCCCCAGATCTAAATCCCATTGAGAACTTGTAGTCAATCATCAAGAGACGGGTGGACAAACAAAAACCTAAAAATTCTGACAAAATGAAAGCATTGATTGTGCAAGAATGGACTGCTATCAGTCAGGATTTGGTTCAGAAGTTGATTGAGAGCATGCCAGGGAGAATTGCAGAGGTCCTGAAGAAGAAGGGTCAACACTGCAAATATTGACTTGCTGCATTAACTCATTCTAACTGTCAATATAAGCTTTTGTTACTCATATGTTTGCAATTATTATATTTCTGTTTGTGATAAAAACATCTGTCAAACATACATAAAAACCAGAGGGCAGCAGATCATGTGAAAATATAATATTTGTGTCATTCTCAAAACTTTTGGCCATGACTGTAGTTCTTCTCGCAGGAGGACAGCTTTCGGCTTAGATAGAGAATGGGATGTTCTTCTCCATTTATTTCTTGGGAGAGTACGGCCCCTAGACCAACCTCTGATGCGTCAGTCTGGACCACAAATTCTTTCTTAAAGTCTGGCGCGACCAGGACAGGCTGCTTGCACAGTGTTAGCTTCAGCTTTTGAAACGCGGTCTCCGTTTCTTCCGTCCATTTCACCATGGTTGATTTGGTGCCTTTTAGAAGATCTGTTAGTGGGGCGGCAATCGTGGCGAAATTCGGGATAAACCGCCGGTAGTATCCCACCATTCCCAGGAATGCTTTCACCTGCTTCTTTGAGAGCGGTTGCGGCTAGGTTTGAATTGCCTCCACTTTCTTGATCTGCGGCTTTATTTCGCCTCTCCCAACAACATAGCCCAGGTACTTGGCCTCCTCTTTTCCGATGGCACACTTTCTCGGATTTATGGTAAATCCTACTTTCCTTAGCGCGTCCAAAACGGCCTGTAGTTTAGGTAGGTGACTAGCCCAGTCTAAGCTAAAGACCACAATGTCGTCGAGGTAGGCTGCGGCATACTTCTTATGTGGGCTAGGATCCGATCCATAGCCCTCTGGAAAGTGGCTGGGGCCCCCTGTAGTCCGAACGGCATCCGCTTGTATTGAAAACAGCCATCCAGTGTTGAGAAAGCCGTCTTCTCTTTAGCCATCTGGGACATGGGGATCTGCCAGTAGCCCTTCGTCAGGTCAAGAGTGGTGATGTACCTCGCCGGTCCAAGCCTCTCGATGAGTTCGTCGACGCGGGGCATCGGGTACGCGTCACACTTGGATACCTCATTTAGCCGACGGTAGTCATTACAAAACCTCCACTCTCCATTGGGTTTCGGCACGAGGACGATTGGGCTCGACCACCCACTCTTCGACTCCTCTATTACCCCGAGGTCTAACATCCTCTTCACCTCAGCCGAGATCACCTCCCGGCGTGCTTCCGGAATCCGATACGGCTTCAAATTCACTCGTACATGCGGTTCTGTCAGCACGTCATGCTCTATCACTTGTGTATGCCCTGGCAACTCTGAGAACAGGTCCCGATTCCGCTGTAGTAATTCTCGACACTGTTGCTTCTGGGCCGGTGATAGAGTCTCTGCAATAGTGACCTCCTCCACCTTGCCTTCTGGTGCGGCTCCCAGGCAAGGAGTTTCCACAGGTTCACGGTCCCGCCACGGCTTGAGCAAGTTTATATGATATATTTGATGTGCCTTCCTTCGGCCAGGCTGGTGGACTTTATAATTAACCTCGCTGACTTTCTCCACCACCTCGTATGGACCTTGCCATTTGGCGAGGAACTTGCTCTCGACGGTAGAGATCAGCACCAAAACACGGTCTCGGGCTGGAACTGTCTTAGTCTCGCCGACCGGTTATAGACTCTCGCCTGGGCTTCCTGCGCCTGGAGGAGATGTTCCTTTAAAGATGGGCATCACCTTTGACATTCTCTCCTGTAACTGGGCGACATGTTCGATGATACTCCGGTGTGGCGTGACTTCAGCCTCCCAAGTTTCCTTGGCGATGTCTAGGAGACCTCTTGGATGCCGCCCATATAGGAGCTCAAATGGAGAGAAGCCCGTGGAGGCTTGAGGAACTTCTCTGACCGAGAAAAGCAAAAATGGGAGCAGGTAGTCCCAGTCTCTCCCATCCTTTTCAACGACCTTCTTGAGCATCGCCTTTAAGGTCTTGTTGAAGCGTTCCACTAGGCCGTCCGTTTGTGGATGATAAACCGAGGTCCGCAGCTGAGTTATCTGAAGGACTCTGCAAAGCTCCTTCATCACCTTGCTCATGAAGGGGGTTCCTTGGTCTGTTAGAATCTCTTTTGGTAGACCTGTCCGAGCAAAAATATGGACCAACTCTCGGGCTATACTTTTACTGGACATGTTCCTTAGGGGAACCGCTTCTGGATACCAAGTCGCATAGTCCATGACGACCAGGATATATTGGTGACCCCGAGCTGATTTGACTATGGGGCCCACGAGGTCCATGGCAATCCTCTCAAAGGGAACCTCTATCACAGGTAGTGGAACTAAGGGGCTACGGAAGTGGGAGGAGGGAGTGGTTATTTGGCAGGTGGGGCAGGACCTACAAAAGTTTTGAATTTCTCGATAACACCCTGGCCAATAAAACCTCCTCAGTATCCTCTCCTGAGTTTTCTCTACCCCTAGGTGTCCCCCCAGAACATGTGAATGGGCCATGTCTAGCACCCGCCGTCTGTATGGCCACGGCACTAACAGCTGTTCCACTATCTTATCGCCCCTCAGTTTGGCCACCCGATATAGCAACTCCCCCTGTACTGCAAAGTGGGGGAATCTGGTGTCGGCCCCGGCTCTTGGGCAACCCCATTACATACAGTAACCTGGTCGAACGCCCCTTTTAAGGTCAGGTCTCGAACTTGAGCAGTCCCAAAGTTCTCTCTGGACATATCTAACGCAGGTAGGTCGGCCTCCTCGGTCACCGTCTCCCCCTCATCACTGACAAGGACGCACAGTGGGAACTCCTCTCTCTGAGACTCTGTCGGGGGTTCTTCTTCAAGGATCTCGCTTTTCCCCATGCTACTTAGTCCAGTTCCCTTCCCCCACAAGTCCCAGAATAAGGAAAAATCACGGCCCAATATGACGGGATGTATCAGGTCCTTTACCACCCCGACTTCATGGGACTGGGCACCACAGTCTGTCCCCACTGTTACTGTGGCCACGGGATAGTCCTTGGCGTCACCATGGATGCACCGAACACCCAGGGTTTTGGAAGGGATCAACTGGTGGGGAAGGGATGCTCTGATCAAGGTCACCAGACTCCCGGAGTCCAACAGCCCAAGCACTTTTATTCCATTAATGGATACTGCACACGCCTGCGGTCCCTTGCCGGGTCGACAGTCCACGCTACAGGCTGGATAGGCATAATAGGAGACCCGTCTGCCTAGGCTGCAGTCCATGGGCTCAGGGGATATTTGACACTTGGCGGCTACATGTCCAGGGTTGTGACATCGCCAGCAAACTATATCTTTCCCACTTGTTCTAAAGGCCCCTTCAATAGGAGTGGGACGCCCCCCAGTGGTGGCTTTAGACCCCTTCCGTGGTGAACCCACCCCCTTTTGGGTATCCCAGTAGGGAGAAATGACTGCATCCGGTTTCCCAAGAGATCTCTAACTACCTGGTACCTCTCTACCAGGCCGATAAAGTCATCTGCGTTCTGGGGATCACCCTGGGCAACCCAGGTCTGTACTGACTTGGGAAGGGAATGCATGAATCTATCAATCACCACCCGCTCAACCATCTGGGCCAGAGTGGAGGACTCCGGTTGTAGCCACTTCTGAACAAGATGCAGTAGGTCAAACATCTGCGAACGAGGGGGTTTGTTGCTAGCATATGCCCAGTGATGAACTCGCTGGGCTCTTACTGCCATATTTACTCCCAGACGTGCTAGGATCTCTGTCTTTAGTTTGGGATACTCCTTAGCATCTTGCAGCGCCAAGTCAAAATACGCTTTTTGGGGTTCACCCGATAAATATGGCGCCAGAACCTCTGCCCATTGTGCTGGTGGAAGTCTCTCCCGATCAGCCACCCTCTCAAAAACAGTCAGAAATGCTTCTACATCATCCCCAGGGGTCATCTTCTGCATGGCCCGCCTTACCGCCTTCCTGACGTGAGAATCATCAGTCGGCCCTGGGGTTGGGGTGGCCGCCTGGCTCTGGATGGCTTCTGCCAAAAGCTGTATCTGCTGTTGCGCCTCCTGCTGGTGCTGCTGCTGCGACTTTTGCTGCAACTGGAGCTGTTGAAGCAACAGTTTGGTCATCTCCTGGTGCTGCTGCTGCATGCTCTGCTGGGCCTGGACCAGGTGCTTAACGAGCTCCTCCATGCTGCCGGACTTCTCTAGCTGTCTGGCAGACTTCACCCAGGACATCCACCGGTCTTTGTGGCAGGTACACGTGTTCCTGGAATCCTGCATGCACTCTCACACCAACTGTGGTAAGACGACTCGCTCGGCTCTCCTGAAGGCAGACTCAGGACACACGTTCTCTGGGTTTTCTTTCTGCTGGTTTATTATCAGCCATAAACTCATGCAGGTTTCGCAGGAAAAGTAAACATGACCCCTCTGGGTTAAACGGGAAAAACATAAAAAAAAAAAACAATAACTCAGTCCATAGATGAGTGGGTTCCGCCCGCTCTCGGTAGCATAAACTGCACTGCTAAAGTCCTTGTGGAAAGCTCTGCAGCTTCCACTATCCTGTCTGGAGACTCCTCTCCAGACCACACCAGAGAAAAAAAAACAGACTGAGCTTTTATACATTGCTCAGCCACACCCTTTAACAGAGTAAACCTACCAGCATATAACTTGCTGGCAGATAAATAAAGCAGGTCTTAGTTCACACAGGAGAGCATCCTGTGTGACACATACCTCCCTTCACATATAAAACCAGTGACACTGTCACAATGCCTACAACAGTGAACATTTGATTTGCTTTTTCTTGTGAAGCAAACCTCAAATAGGTCAAAATAACTGAAAATTTCAGTGAGCATAATTATTCATCTCCCTAAAGTCAGTACTTAGTAGAGCCTCGTTTTTCAGCAATTACAGCTGCAAATCATTTTGGATAAGTCTCTGTGAGCTTTCTACATTTTGCCACTGGGAATTTTGCCCATTACTCAAGGCAAAACTGCTCCAGCTACTTCAAGTTAGATGGTTTCCTCTGGGGAACAGCAATCTTCAAGTCTGACCACATATCCTCAATTAGATTAAGGCCTGGGCTTTGACTAGGTCACTTCAAAACATTTACATGTTTCCCCTTGAACCATTCAACTTTTGCTTTAGCATAATGCTTTGGGTCATTGTCTTGCTGGAAGGTGAACCTCCTTTCCAGCCTCAAATCACTGACAGACTGAAACAGGTTTTGCTCAAGAATATCACTGTATTTTGCACCATCCATCTTTCCCTTGACTGGGACCATGTGTCCTGTCCCTGTTGCCGAAAAACATCCCCACAGCATGATGCTGCCACCAACACTTTTCACTGTGTGGATGGTGTTCTTGGGGTGATGAGTTAAGTTGGGTTTGCACCAGACATACAGTGGGTTTGGAAAGTATTCAGACCCCTTTAAATATTTCACTCTTTTTCATTGCAGCCATTTGGTAAATGCAAAAAAGTTCATTTTTTTCTCATTAATGTACACTCTGCATCCCATCTAGACTGTTAAAAACCAGATATGTAGAAATTTCTGCAAATTTATTACAAAAGAAAAAGTGAATATCACATGGTCATACATATTCAGACCCTTTGCGCAGACACTCATATTTAAGTCACATGTTGTCCATTTCCTTGTGATCCTCCTTGAGATGGTTCTACTCCTTCATTGGATAGGACTTGATTTGTAAAGGCACACACCTATCTATCTGAGACCTCACAGCTCACTCTGCATGTCAGACCAAATGAGAATCATGAAGTCAAAAGGAACTGGCCAAGGAGCTCAGAGACAGAATTGTGGTAAGGCACACATCTGGCCAAGGATACAAAAGAATTTCTGTAGTACTCAAGGTTCCTAAGAGCACAGTGGCCTCTATAATCCTTAAATGGAAGAAGATTGGGACCACCAGAAGTCTTCCTAGACCTGGCCATCCAGCCAAACTGAGCAATTGTGGGAGAAGAACCCCAAGATCACTGTGGCTGAGCTCCACATATGCAGTAGGGAGATGGGAAAAAGTTCTACAAAGTCAACTATCACTGCAGCCCTCCACCAGTCGGGCCTTTATGGCAGAGTGGCCCAACGGAAGCCTCTCCTCAGTGCCGCATAGAGTTTGCTAAAAAAAACACATGAAGGACTCCCAGACTATGATAAATAAGATTCTCTGCTCTGATGAGATGAAGATAGAACTTTTTGGTGATAATTCTAAGCGGTATGTGTGGAGAAAACCAGGCACCTGCCCAATACAATCCCAACAGTGAAACATCGTGGTGGCAGCATCATGCTATGGGGGTGTTTTTCAGCTGCAGGGAGAGGACAACTTGTTGTTTTGGGTTGTCATTATGATTTAAAAAGATAAAACACAGTAGCTTGACAATAAATGGCTTCACCCAACCACTAACCATGAGTGGAGAAAAAGTTTTGGTGTTATCATTTATATTCTCTGAAAACAGGCCAAGAAAGCAAAAATTCTGCCATGGTATGTAAACTTTTGAGCACAACTGTATACATGGGGAAGACCTAGAGTAGTAGATCAATTTCTTCTAATTTTGATCATTAATTCTCAATTTTCCAATATGTTCTTAAAAATTGGTGACTGCCCATGCTTTTTGCTAAATTGCTCATGAAATATAGAATAGAAGGTTTCAACCCTGTACTAAAGAACACCAAACCAGGGCTGGGATGATTAGCCTAACAATTCAGACTAACCTTCCGATCTTCTGGTATTTGACGACTGGCGCTTCATCTCTTTAGTCGGTGGAAATGATTAACTAGATGAGTTGTTGAGAAGGAAACGTTTAATGGCAATAGTGAAACTCCAAATTAAAGAATTTTTCTAATCTCTTAAATTAATTTTGCCAAAGAGAAAATGTTATTTTTTTAAATCGTCTTGCAAGTTTTGCATGCCCTGAAGGAACATTGCTCAGTAGTTTCAATGGGTCTTTAAACCTTTCACTCTTCCAGTTGCTGGAGGGAGATGGAGACGGCCACACAGAAAAAGATGAAAAGGAGTGTATTACCAAAAGAATGCAATGCAATTTAGACATTTAGACCAGCAGTTGACTGGGGAACAAGATCTAGAGAAGTAAAATCAAATGTAATTAAATGTAAAATAAAGAGAATGGATCTTATAATTAGATTTTACCATTTTCTGATTTATTGACCAGTAGCAGACATCATGAATTGAATGAATAAATGAATAAATAAATGAATTTTCAGATGTATGAATCTCACTGCTGCTATGCATATCAAGCAGGCTTAATACTTTCTGTTGAGTCAACTATGTTAGAGTAGGGATTTTCACTATGATTTGCTAGAATAAACTGTACTATGTGATGAACCAATGATCCGAGATTCTGGATTATTAGAGAACATGCAACCTCAGGTTTTAGAGAAGCTATTAGCGTACAATGCTTTTGTCATTGAGATGTAGCAATATAGTCTTCAGCGCTGTTTAAAACTGCATTCTAAGTGAGAAATCAATTAAAACAGATTATTTTTGTTCCTATAATAAAATAAAGGAGTTGCTAACTACTTGGACAACCCCTTCTCATTCCCATGTTTGGCCCCTATAAAATAAAAACACCTTTACTCACCCCCCATGCCGGCACTGTTCCATCGGTGTCAACACTCCCGTTCCCGGGGCTCATATGACCAAAACAGCATGTTTCTTCATGCAATGATGTGGTATTTTGGTCATATGATCATAGAGAACCGTTTTTGCGCTCTTCTTTTTTTAATGTGTTGCTTATTTATTCCCGCATTTTTGCAAGCTGTACTCCATCATTGTGGTTTGTCCTGATGAAAAGGTACCTTAAAATGCGTTGACAGATAAGAACTGCATCCAAGCAATCTTGGTCTTTCATCGTATATTGGACCTCTGGCAGCGCAGATTTATATCCACTTTCCCTCCAAGTTTGCATCTTTTTATTTGTGAAAAGCACGGATAAAACACATAAGTGAAAAATAAACATCTGAATGAGGCCTAAAGCTAGGTTCACATTATGTTTGGCTATCATGTTCAGCAAAGGCATTTCAAATCTTCTACTGATCTTCTACAATATCCCTACATAATGACTACCAACATATAGAACAATAGTTATTAAAGACACACCTTAACTATGAATGCCACCCAAACAAAAATAGCTGCATACAGTATCTTTAAAAAAATATTTCTTCAAACTTTATTGAAAAATTGAAAAATTTAAAATACATATAAGTTCAACAGAGACATGCAATGGAGGACCACATGTTGTATTTGCATAGTTATATCCAATCAATATGGAATTATACAAAGTGTATAACAAAAATATACATTTCTTAAAGACATAAACTTAACCTCCAGAGCTATCTTATAAATATTTGCATAGTGCACAAGTACTGCCTTATTCATGCTGATGGTACAGATTACCTTGAATGATAAACCATTAACAACAAGATAACTCACATACTTAGGCAGGCTAATGTGGAATGTGGTCCTGGTGCCGTGACATATGTTTAACCCTTTGCTTCATTGCCCCCTGATGAAGCAAAGGGTGAAACGTACGTCAGTGCACCAAGACCACATTAGCCTGCAAAAATATGTGAGTTACCTTATTGTTAATGGGTTATCATTCAAGGTAATAAGTACCATCAGCGTGAATAAGGCAGTACTTGTGCACTATGCAAATATTTATAAGATACCTATGGAGGTTACGTTTTTATCTATTAAGAAATGTATATTTTTATTATACACAGTGCCGTATTTGCCACTAGGCACTGGAGGGCACGTGCCTAAGCCACGGGGCTGCAGGGGGCGGCACCAAGACAGGGAAGAAATTTTTTTTATTTTATTTTTTTTAACCTCCCCTCCGTTAGACAATCCAGGAAATATGTTGTCTTTTCGGAGGGGGTGTCGGGGTCAGGAGTGGGCAGGGGCGCACCTCCATATTCACCTCGATGCAGGGAGCTGACTGACTTATTAAGTAGTGGTGCCGCAACTTCCTGGGTCAGAGAAGTCCCTGCATCTGAGGTGCTGCAGCGTCTGTGCATGTGAGGAGGATCATCTCTCACTGCAGACATCACAGCAAAGGAGGAGGAGGAAGACAACATGGGAGGAGAACACAGGAACAGGTGAGCGCTCATAGAGCTGAAGATGGGGGAGGCTGGTGACAGGGGAGGCTGCTTCTGTATACTGGTGAGAGGAGGATGGTGACAGGGGAAGCTGTGCTGTATACTAGTGAGAGAAGGCTGGTAACGGGAGGCTGCTGCTGTATACTGCTGAGAGGAGGCTGGTGACAGCGGAGGCTGTGCTGTATACTGGTGAGAAGAGGTTGGAGACAGAGGAGGCTGCTGCTGTATACTGGTGAGAGGAGTATGGTGACAGGGGAAGCTATGCTGTATACTAGTGAGAGGAGGCTGGTGACAGGAGGCTGCTGCTGTATACTGCTGAGAGGAGGCTGGTGACAGGGGAGGCTGTGCTGTATACTGGTGAGAGGAGGCTGGTGATGGGAGGCTTTGCATTATACTGGTGAGAGGAGGTTGGTGACAGGGTAGGCTGCTGCTGTATACTGGTGAGAGGAAGCTGGTGACAGGGGAGGCTGTGCTGTATATTGGTGAGAGGAGGCTGGTTACAGGGGAGACTGATGCTGTATACTGGTGAGAGGAGGCTGGTGATAGGGAAGACTGGTGGCAGGGGAGGCTTTGCTGTATATTGGTGAGAGGAGGCTGGTGACAGGGGAGGCTGCTGCTGTATACTGGTGAGAGGAGGCTGGTGACAGGGAGGCTGCTGCTGTATACTGGTGAGAGGAGGCTGGTGACAGGGGAGGCTGCTGCTGTATACTGTTGAGAGGAGGCTTATGACGGGTGGCTGTGCTGTATACTGGTGAGAGGAGGCTGGTGACAGAGGAGGCTGCTGCTGTATACTAGTGAGAGGAGGCTGTGCTATATACTGATGAACAGAGGAGGCTGGTGACAGGGGAGGCTGTGCTATATACTGGTGAACATGGGAGGCTGTGCTGTATACTGGTGAACAGGGTAGGCTGGTGACAGGGTAAGCTGTGCTGTATACTGGTGAACAGGGGAGGCTGGTGACAGGGGAGGCTGTGCTGTATATGGTGAACAGGGGAGGCTGGTGCTGCTGTATACTGGTGAACAGGGGAGGCTGCCGATATATACTGGTGACAGGGGAGGCTGGAGCTGCTGTTTACTGGGGAACAGGGGAGGCTGGTGCTGCTATATAGTGGTGAACATAGGAGGCTGCTGCTGTATACTGGTGAACAGGGGAGGCTGTTGCTATATACTGGTGACAGGAGAGGCTGGAGCTGCTGTATACTGGGGAACAGGGGAGGTTGGTGCAGCTATATACTGGTGAACAGGGAAGGCTGGTGCTGCTATATACTGGTGAACAGTGGAGTCTGGTGCTATACAAGCTGGGGATTTGGGGGAGGCTGACGCTTTAGAATGGGGATTAGGGGGTATATTCCTATAGAATAGTTTTTAAAAAGTAAAATCTACTTTATTTAATATGCAAATGAGGGTGTTTTGCAGCACTCTCGTATTTCTATACTAAAGCTTGTCTTTATTTAGAGCTCCATTAGTAAAAGTGATTGCTGTCTAAAATCAGCTTGCTAGTCTGCGCTTTCTCACTGAGGCTGGTTTCACACTTGTGTTTTTTTCAAGTCAGGCAAAATCAGGTTTTTCAGCCAAATCCTGATCCTTTCAGGATCCAGTTTTTTGTCCATTCACTTTAATGGTGTCAGGAAACAACCTGAAGTAACTGGATTCTACCTGACACCATTAAAGTGAATGGACAAAAACTGGATCCTGAAAACATCAGGATATGGCTGAAAAACTGATTTTTGCCTGATTTGAAAAAAAACACAAGTGTGAAACCAGCGACACTGGATGAGTGCAGCAGCGCACTCCAAGTGTCAGTGTGGGTGCACACTATGTGGCTGCAGGCTCGCTCTGATGCCTGCTACCTGTCTGCTCTTGGATCCCTTTGAACACCTTCAGTAAAGAGTAGGGGTGAATGAGCAGACAGCATGTCACTAGGCCTCTCCTCACTGAAGCAATGGTTAGGTCACCTATTTTAATCTCTTGAATATTTGAGAAGCTGAAGATGTTAAAAAAACACTCAAAAAACTGAACCTGTGCGCAGCAAGTGCAGACGTTTATTCTTTTAGTGTTTTAATTAGCGCTTTTTAAGCGTTTTACAGAGTAGATCCGCCTTAAAGAGATGTCATGTGCACAGACTCAAGTGTGTGACGTCAGTAAGAGGCGCGACCACGAAAAGTGCCTAGGGCAGCATGAAGGCCAAATACGGCCTTGATTATACACTTTGCACAATTCCATATTGATTCGATATAACTATACAAATGAACGTGTCCTCCATTATTGCATTTCTCTGTTGAACCTATATGTATTTTAAATTGTTCAATTTTTCTATAAAGCTTAAAGAAATATATTTTTAAAGACACTATATGCACCTATTTTTATTTGGGTGGTATTTATATTCCTAGATAGTAGACTACCCCTGCCATTGACTTCTATTAAAAAAGTGTATGTCTCATGGGATACATTTTTGTACGGTGATTTTAAAAGGTATAGTCATCAAAGTCTTTTGATACAGTTGATAACATCATGTATGCTCCCCAAGCATAGTTTATTGGATATTTATGTTATGATACTAGTGGAACATGGATGGTATCCAATGGCCGGAAACTCATGAGCAAAGAACAGCCAGCAGTGATGGAAGTCGTTGGACGCAGCAGTAGGATTTGTAGCAACAATCCAGACAGGAGTGAAACAGTCTGGATAAAACAGTTCTCAGAATAAGGAGCTGGAGACTGAACTAGGCAAACAGCTAGGCACAATACTCAAGCAATGAGTGAGTGTCCATGTGGCTTTAAATGGGTATACCCATCGACAACATCTATCCCAATATGTAGTAAATGTAATAATAATAATATTAGCAAATACCTCTAATTAGAAATGTAGTATAGTTCTTGTGATTGACTATGTCGCTTACCCCATGGTCAGGACATTGCAGTAGCTTAGGTTTCCATGATTACAACCACTAACAACTAGCTAACTGTCAATATATTAGTGATCGTAACCATGGATACAGTACCTAAGCTGCAGCAATGCCCTGCACATGGGGTTTGAAGCATAGGTTAGGCCCAAACAGGAAACAAGATGGCTTCCATGGGTTCAGAATCTGTCATCTTAGTAAATGGCAATTGCAGAAGACAACAGCAGCCTCCAGTGGTAAGGAGTGGAAATGCAGCACAATTATAAAGATGAATAGCAGCCACTAGTGGTCAATCTGCAGAAGGACAACAAAATTCTGAAACTTTATTGCATACTTATTTCCTAGACACATTTCTTGATATAAAAGTCTCCCTACGCCACCTTGTAACAAGCAATTGTTCCAATTAGCCCTTTGTCAAAGGCCTCACACCCAAGCAACCAATAGCCTACTTTGCACCGATATAGGACAAGAACCCTGAAACAGCTGTCTGGATTTGTGACTTTGCCGTTTAAAAACACTCCGGTTAGACTGAATTTCCTAAGTCATGTGGCAAGGCTCATTAAAGCGTCACCCATTGGCCTATAGGGTATCTACCTTCAATAGTCAGCAATAAAGAATCAGATTTCTTTCTTGTAGAAGAGAGCAAATTAGTAATGACTGTTGGGACATATGGTACATTGTAGGTCAGATGTGTTTCCTGGAGTATACAATGAACACAGAGCCCAAACTTAGTGTGAACTGAACCTAAGTTCAAAAAGTTCTTTAAGAAGCCCATTTCATCATTATAATTTACTCAAATATTTTAACCTGCCATTTTTTTTGCAGGCTCCCTGGGCACTGCTGGAAGAGTTTGTGACAAGGTCTCCCGTGGGACAGATGGCTGTGAAGTTATGTGCTGTGGCAGGGGCTATGACACCACCCGAGTTACCCGGACAACTAAATGCGAATGTAAATTCCACTGGTGTTGTGCCGTACGCTGTAAAGAATGCGAGGAGACAGTGGATGTACATACGTGTAAAGCACCAAAAAGGGCGGAATGGCTTGACCAGACTTGAATTCAAGCAAGGTTTGCTCATCGGACAAGAAGTCCTGGGCCCTGCGGGATTCTGGGTATAAGTGTAGTCTGGCTGCATGGCTTCTTATTTAAGTAATTCTGCAAGGCACTAAAGACAAGACTATACTTCCCGAGATGCAGTGTGGACCTTGTGACAAAGGCCGGCTAAGAATCAACTCTTTTATTTGAGAAGTTTGCAATAGAACAAATGGTTCTCAATTTGGGATTTCTGGTCTACTAGCGGTACTCACCAAACTGCTGCTTTACAGCTTTCTCCTGCTGTGTGGCTTTTCTCATTAAGGAGTGCTTTTGATCAATGTGCTACAAATATGCCTACATATATTGATGACAAAAGCCAAATTAAAGTAAAATTAAGCATCCTGCAGAAGTGACCAAATAATCCACTATTTGGGACCTCTGCAGTGACAGGTTCAGCAACAGTTCTCCACTTTCAGAATCATGGATACAATTCACTGGAAGGATTTAGCTGCACTTAACATGTACACGTTTATGGGAATACCTCTGAACCACATTTATGAAGCTGCTTAGAAGGCCATGGAGACATTTTAAAAACTTTTCTTTGAGAAACATACACAATGAAGATCTCCTGTGCCAAAGTAAAATAATTATAAAATAGAGACTGATTCTGACTATAGAGGACTATGGATGTCACTGTGACAACCTCGTTTTGTAAACTTGCTTGTATGATGTGTATACTGCTTTAATTTTTTTTTTAAATCTATATAAACCTATATTGCAACCATTTTTCTTGTGTTCTTTGCCCATCAAGGACAGATTGTAGAACATTTATTTATTCATATACATTATAAAGAACGACAGAATAAAATATTAGTGATACAGATGCACTGGACATCATTTGTTCATTAATATGTGAGCGCTCTGACTTTACAGATGACGGCACTTGGTCTGCATTTCATATTACTTCTGGGAACATGCATATGCTTCAACGGATGGTGGCCTTTTCCACAAATTATCTTCAGACACCTCACCGACAGTCACAGAGCAGGAATTATTAGCAGTAAGTGACGCATTCACATCCCATAGACAAAGACATCGGGTGTAATAGTTCGCCGATGTCAGACACTCTTCCTTTGATGTGGGCTCCGGCGGTGAGCCCACATCTTTCCCGGCACATGGCAGCTGTTTTGAACAGCTGACATGTGCCCAGAACAGCCGTGGGTGGAATCGCAATCACCCCGCTTATATTAATCCATTTAATTTTGCACGCATTTCCGGCAATAATGCTGGAAATCCGCCCATCGGTGACCCTCGTCACGTGATTGCGGGTCACCGATGGGTTGGCATGACAACCAGAGGTCTCCTCTATGGTTGTCACTGCCGGATTGCTATGAGCACTGCCCGGTGGTCGGCGCTCATAGCAAGTGAGGTATTCTGCTACATACAGGTGATCTGATCATCGCCTCTATGTAGCAGAGCCGATAAGGTTTTAGCAGCTTCTAGTCTCCCATGGAGACTAATGAAGCATGCCAAAAGTGAAAAAAAAATGTTTTTAAAAATATATTAAAAATATATATATAAAATTTCAAATCACCCCCCATCGCCCCATTCAAGCTAAAACAATAAAAAAAAATCAAACATACACATATTTGGTATCGCCGCATTCATAATCACTCTATCTATCAATAAAAAAGGATTAACCTGATTGCAAAATGGCATAGCGAGAAAAAAGTGAAAATGCCAGAACTACCATTTTTTTGTTCTCTGCGACATTGCATTAAAATGTAATAATGGGCGATCAAAAGATCGTATCTTCACCAAAATGGTATCATTAAAAACGTCAGCTCAGTGCGCAAAAAATAAGCCCTCACCCAACCCAAGATCACGAAAAATGGAGACGCTACTGGTATTGCAACATTGCACAATTTTTTTTTTAACCCCTTAGTGACAGAGCCATTTTGCAGCTTAATGACCGGGCCAATTTTTACAATTCTGACCACTGTCAATTTATGAGGTTATAACTCTGGAACGCTTTAACTAATCGCGCTTATTCTGAGACTGTTTTTTCGTGACATATTGTACTTCACATTAGTGGTAAAATTCCTTTGATATGACTTGTGTTTATTTATGAAAAAAACGGAAATATGGCGAAAATTTTGAAAATTTAGCAATTTTCAAACTTTAAATTTTTATGCCCTTAAATCAGAGAGATATGTCACACAAATTTCTTAATAAATAACATTTTCCACATATCTACTTTACATCAGCACAATTTTGGGAACAAAATTTTTTTTTGTGACGAAGTTATAAGGGTTAAAAGTTGACCAGCGATTTCTCATTTTTACAACACCATTTTTTTAGGGACCACATCACATTTGAAGTCACTTTGAGGGGTCTATATGATAGAAAATACCCAAAAGTGACACCATTCTAAAAACTGCACCCCTCAAGGTGCTCAAAACCACATTCAAGAAGTTTATTAACCCTTTACGTGCTTCACAGGAACTGAAGCAATATGGAAGGAAAAAATTAACATTTAACTTTTTTTGCAAAAACTTTACTTCGGAACCAAATTTTTTTATTTTACAAGTGTTAAAAAAAAAAATAAACCACAAAATTTGTTGTGCAATTTTTCCTGAATACGCCGATACCCGATTTGTGGGGGTAAACCACTTTTTGGGCGCACGGCAGAGGTCGCAAGGGAAGGAGCGCAGATTTGGCTGGATGCCATGTCGCGTTTGTAGAGGCCCTGATGTGTCTAAACAGTGGAAACCCCCCACAAGTGACCCCATTTTGGAAACTAGACCCCCTAAGGAACTTATCTAGATGTGTGGTGAGCACTTTGAACCTCCAAGTGCTTCACAGAAGTTTATAACATTGAACCGTGAAAATAAAAAATCATATTTTTTCCACAAAAACAATCTTTTCACTCCAATTTTTATCTTCCCAAGGGTAACAAGATCCCAAAAGTTTTTGTGTAATTTGTCCTGAGCATGCTGATACCGCATATGTGGGGGTAAACCACTGTTTGGGTGCATGGCAGAGCTTGGAAGAGAAGGAGCGCCGTTTGACTTTTTCAACGCAAAGTTGGCTGGACGCCATGTTGCGTTTGTAGAGGCCCTGATGTGTCTAAACAGTGGAAACCCCCCACAAGTGACCCCATTTTGGAAACTAGACCCCCTAAGGAATTTATCTAGATGTGTGGTGAGCACTTTGCACTCCCAAGTGCTTCACAGAAGTTTATAACGCCCGGGCGTGAAAATAAAAAATCTTATTTTTTTCCACAAACCTGATCGTTTAGTCCCCAATTTTTTATTTTCCCAAGGGTAACAGGAGAAATTAGACCACAAAAGTTGTTGTCCAATTTGTCCTGACTCTGAGTACGCTGATACCCCTTATGTGGGGGGACCACTGTTTGGGCGCACGGCAGGGCTTGGAAGGGAAGGAGTGCCGTTTGACTTTTTCAAACCAAAATTGGCTGGAATTGAAATCGGACGCCATGTCTCATTTGGAGAGCCCCTGATATGCCTGAACAGTGGAAACCCCCCACAAATGACACCATTTTGGAAACTAGACCCCTTAAGGAATTTATCTAGATATGTGGTGAGCACTTTGAACCCCCAAGTGCTTCACAGAAGTTTATAACGTAGAGCCGTGAAAATAAAAAATCATTTTTTTCCTCAAAAATGATTCTTTAGCCTGCTATTTTTTTATTTTCCCAAGGGTAACAGGAGAAATTGGACCCCAAAAGTTGTTGTGCAATTTTTCCTGAGTACGCTGATACCCCATATGTGGGTGAAACCACTGTTTGGGCGCATGGGAGAGCTTGGAAGGGAAGGAGCGCCATTTTGTAATGCAGACTTTGATGGAATGTTCTGCGGGCGTCATGTTGTGTTTGCAGAGCCCTTGATGTGCCTAAACAGTAGAAACCCCCTGCAAGTGATACCATTTTGGAAACTAGACCCCCCAAGGAGCTTATCTAGATGTGTGGTGAGCACTTTGAACCCCCAAGTGCTTCACAGAAATTTATAAACGCAGAGCCGTGAAAATAAAAAATCAGTTTTTTCCTCAAAAATTATTTTTCTAGCCAGCTATTTTTTATTTTCCCAAGGGTAACAGGAGAAATTAGAACCGCAAAGTTGGTGTGCAATTTGTCCTGAGTACGCTGATACCCCATATGTTGGGGTAAACCACTGGGCGCACCGCAGGGCTCAGAAAGGAGGGAGCGCCATTTGACTTTTTGAACGCCACGTCGTGTTTGGAGACCCCCTGATGTGTCTAAACAGTGAAAACCCCCCACAAGTGACCCCATTTTGGAACCTAAACCCCTTAAGTAACTTAGCTAGATGTGAGGTGAGCACTTTGAACCCCCAAATGTTCACAGAAATTTATAAACGCAGAGCCGTGAAAATAAAAAATAATTTTTTTCCTCAAAAATTATTTTTCTAGCCAGCTATTTTTTATTTTCCCAAGGGTAACAGGAGAAATTAGAACCGCAAAGTTGGTGTGCAATTTGTCCTGAGTACGCTGATACCCCATATGTTGGGGTAAACCACTGGGCGCACCGCAGGGCTCGGAAAGGAGGGAGCGCCATTTGACTTTTTGAACGCCACGTCGTTTTTGGAGACCCCCTGATGTGTCTAAACAGTGGAAACCCCCCACAAGTGACCCCATTTTGGAAACTAGACCCCTTAAGGAATTTTTCTAGATGTGTGGTGAGCATTTTGAACCCCCAAGTGTTTCACAGAAATTTATAAACGCAGAGCCGTGAAAATAAAAAATCATTTTTTTCCTCAAAAATGATTTTTTTAGCCAGCTATTTTTTATTTTCCCAAGGTAACAGGAGAAATTAGAACCCCAAAATTGGTATGCAATTTGTCCTGAGTACGGTGATACCCAATATGTTGGGGTAAACCACTGTTTGAGCGCACGGCAGGGCTCGGAAGGGAGGGAGCGCCATTTGACTTTTTGAACGCCACGTCGTGTTTGGAGAGCCCCTGATGTGTCTAAACAGTGGAAACCCCCCACAAGTGACCCCATTTTGGAAACTAGACCCCTTAAGGAACTTATCTAGATGTGTGGTGAGCACTTTGAACCCCCAAGTGTTTCACAGAAATTTATAAACGCAGAGCCGTGAAAATAAAAAATCAGTTTTTTCCTCAAAAATGATTTTTTTAGCCAGCTATTTTTTATTTTCCCAAGGGTAACAGGAGAAATTAGAACCCCAAAATTGGTGTGCAATTTGTCCTGAGTACGCTGATACCCCATATGTTGGGGTAAACCACTGTTTGGGCGCACGGCAGGGCTTGGAAGGGAGGGAGCGCCATTTGCCTTTTTGAACGCCACGTCGTGTTTGGAGACCCCCTGATGTGTCTAAACAGTGGAAACTCCCCACAAGTGACCCCATTTTGGAAACTAGACCCCTTAAGGAACTTATCTAGATGTGTGGTGAGCACTTTGAACCCCCAAATGTTCACAGAAATTTATAAACGCAGAGCCGTGAAAATAAAAAATCATTTTTTTCCTCAAAAATGATTTTTTTAGCCAGCTAATTTTTATTTTCCCAAGGGTATCAGGAGAAATTAGTACCCCAAAATTGGTGTGCAATTTGTCCTGAGTGCACTAATACCCCATATGTTGGGGTAAACCATTGTTTGGGCGCACGGCAGGGCTCGGAAGGGAGGGAGCACCATTTGACTTTTTGAACGCCACGTCGTGTTTGGAGACCCCCTGATGTGCCTAAATAGTGGAAACCCCTCAATTCTAGCTCCAACCCTAACCCCAACACACCCCTAACCCTAATCCCAACCCTAACCCTAATTATAACCCTAACACTAAGGCTAGGATCATATTGCGTTTTACCAGCCCGTTCAACACATAGCGTTGACAGGCTGGTAACGGTATAGCATAACGCGATCGCGTTATGCTATACCCGCTAGCGCAGAGGAATCAGCAGATGATTCATCTGCGCTAGCAGTGAGGGAGCCCAGGCGCTGCAGGCCGCATCCGAGGCTCCGTCACTGAATGATGGCACGTCGCGAATGCATGCCGCTTTACGGCATGCGTCGCGATGCGCCCTCAAATGGGGGTGAATGGCAGCGTTAACGGACTGCGTTACATTGCGGTGTAACTGTCATGGGTGTATCGCCACGAGGATCGTCGCGATTACACACTCTGACTTCTCACAGCTGAGTTGCTGTTTCTTTGTGTTTGGTAATGAGGGAGTTAATTTTACCTAGCTCTTTGCTAAGACTAGGTCCAGCCTCGCCCGGCTGCTTTTGATTATGTTCTAATTAGATTCCTTCATATACCTGCCAGTCTGCTTGTTAGATGCCGGTGAAAGCATTCATGTAGTCTAGCAGACTGGATCGGTTCTGAGAATATTTAAGCTAAGAGCTCCTTAGTTGTTTTTACTCTTACAGCTTATAGTTTATCTCTGAGACCTTAGGTGTTCCTACTGTGTGTGAGTGTTGTATGTAAGACTTTATTTACTTTATTTCTTGTCTTTTTTGTATGTCTTTCTGTTCATTAACCGTTACCTGTTCATTCCCTTTGGTGGTAATCAGGGTCCTTCTTAGGACTAGATTACAGTTGGCAGGGATTGATAGGAGACAGGGTTTACGCTGGTGGCCTGGACCTCTGTACCTTTAACAGTACCTCCAGGTAGAGGGATTAGTTAGGACCCCAGTTTAGGGTCAGCATAGACCCCGGTCACCCTCTAGCCGGAGACAGCGTATAACGGATTCCGTATTGACCCACTGGACATTGTCAGGTAATTCTATGTTATCATATATCTATGCGCATGTTATATAGTATGTTGCCCTTTTGATATAGATTACTGACATCACATATATATATATATCTGCTATACAGCGTGACATTTTCACCGGCCATACTAAAGATTCTCCCCAGCTGTCATGGATCCAGTAGCCCAGCTGGCCCGGCAGTTGCAGGGGTTGTCCATGGAGTTTGCAGACATTAAGTCCAAGGTTTTGTCTCCCCGGAGCAAACCAGATCTGAACCTAAGGTTGCTCTCCCGGACAGGTTCACTGGTGGGCGGGACAAATTTTTTACTTTCCGGGAGGCATGTAAATTGTACTTTCGGCTGCGGCCTCGGTCATCTGGGAGTGAAGAGCAGAGGGTGGGAATTGTTATCTCACTCTTACAAGGGGACCCTCAATCTTGGGCGTTCTCTATTCCTCCAGGCTCCCCCGATCTCCAGTCAGTGGATCGATTTTTTACTGCCCTGGGTCTGGTATATGATGATCCGGATCGAGTTTCCCTTGCTGAAACAAAGTTACGTAAAATACGGCAAGGAAATCGTCCAGCGGAGGAATATTCTTCTGAGTTCCGTAGATGGGCAACAGATACTCAGTGGAATGACCCAGCTCTTAGGAGCCAGTTTTGTCAAGGGTTGTCTGACAAATTAAAGGATGTGTTGGCTCAGTATGATTCTCCTCCATCACTGGAGGCTGCTATGGCCCTCGCTATTCGCATTGATAGACGAATTCGGGGAAGACGCGAGGTAACTCCGCCTCCCGTGATGACTCCACCTACTACTAAAGTCCCTTATACTGAGGTTCCCCATGTCTGTTCTGAGGAACCCATGCAGTTGGGAGGGACATCTTTTTGTAGGAGGGAATCGGCGGTGCGCCGCAATACTAGAAGGTGTTTCTTTTGCGGGAGAGAGGGACATTTTGTTGGGGGGTGTCCATCCCGGGCCTCTTTGAGCAAAGGAGTTAACCTGGGAGTGTGTATTTCGTCCCCAAATCCCTCTCAGTTTCTCGTGCCTGCGGAGGTGGTGATTGGTACTAGAACTGAGAGGATTTCTGTTTTTCTTGATAGTGGGTCCGGGGCTAATCTGGTGGACGCTCGGTTTGCCCAGGCGCATGGTATGCAACTGAGTGTATTGGCCAAACCGGTCCCTATAGTCTCTATTGATTCTAGACCTCTCGGTCAAGGTAGCTTGGTACAAGCTGTTCATAACATAGATCTTCGAGTAGGGGCAATACATAAAGAGCAATTGTCTTGTTATGTGTTGGAGGGTCTACCTACTCCTATTGTGTTGGGACTTCCTTGGTTGGCTAAACATAACCCAGTGATTGATTGGCAATCCAGAAAGATAAGCCAGTGGGGTGAATTTTGCAGGAATAACTGCATGAGCACGGTCATCGGTGCGGTTGTGCCTAGGACTTTGTCTCCTTTTCTGGAGGACTTTGGGGAGATGTTCTCAGAGGAGGGGTGTAAAGAGTTACCTCCTCATCGCGCATATGACTGCTCAATAAAGTTGCTTCCTGATGCCTTATCTCGTACTTTCCCAGGGGCCGGGAAGACGGATGATCCGGTTCCTATTCCTCAGGAGGGAGTTGTAGTGTCAGCTGTATGCTCTGAGCTTGAGGGGGAGGTATTGGGGGCTCAGGGGGACGCCCCTGTGGGACTTCCAGGGAGACTGATAGTTCCAGATCGGTTAAGACTGAAGGTTACGGGGAACCGTTACAAACGGATGGCTGATAGGGGGAGAGTTTCTGGTCTAGATCTGAAGGTGAACGATCTGGTTTGGTTGTCTACCAGGAATATAAAACTTAAAGTTTCCTCCTGGAGGTTGGGTCCCAGATTCATCGGGCCGTACAGGATCAGTTCCATAATTAATCCTGTGGCATTTCGTCTGGACCTCCCTCCTACGTTTAAAATTCATAATGTGTTTCACAAGTCATTACTTAAAAAGTATGTGGCACCAGTCATACCGTCACCTCTACCTCCTCCTTCAGTGGTGGTCAATGATAACGTGGAATTTCATGGGTCGAAAATCATTGACTCACGTCTCAGTCGCCGATCCCTTCAGTACTTGGTTCATTGGAGGGGGTATGGTCCTGAGGAGAGGACGTGGGTCCCTGCGTCTGATGTTAACGCAGATCGAATGGTTCGGACCTTTCACACAACTCACCCGGGCAGACCTGGCCCTGAGGGTCCGGAGTCCCCTCGTAGAGGGGGGGGTACTGTCATGGGTGTATCGCCACGAGGATCGTCGCGATTACACACTCTGACTTCTCACAGCTGAGTTGCTGTTTCTTTGTGTTTGGTAATGAGGGAGTTAATTTTACCTAGCTCTTTGCTAAGACTAGGTCCAGCCTCGCCCGGCTGCTTTTGATTATGTTCTAATTAGATTCCTTCATATACCTGCCAGTCTGCTTGTTAGATGCCGGTGAAAGCATTCATGTAGTCTAGCAGACTGGATCGGTTCTGAGAATATTTAAGCTAAGAGCTCCTTAGTTGTTTTTACTCTTACAGCTTATAGTTTATCTCTGAGACCTTAGGTGTTCCTACTGTGTGTGAGTGTTGTATGTAAGACTTTATTTACTTTATTTCTTGTCTTTTTTGTATGTCTTTCTGTTCATTAACCGTTACCTGTTCATTCCCTTTGGTGGTAATCAGGGTCCTTCTTAGGACTAGATTACAGTTGGCAGGGATTGATAGGAGACAGGGTTTACGCTGGTGGCCTGGACCTCTGTACCTTTAACAGTACCTCCAGGTAGAGGGATTAGTTAGGACCCCAGTTTAGGGTCAGCATAGACCCCGGTCACCCTCTAGCCGGAGACAGCGTATAACGGATTCCGTATTGACCCACTGGACATTGTCAGGTAATTCTATGTTATCATATATCTATGCGCATGTTATATAGTATGTTGCCCTTTTGATATAGATTACTGACATCACATATATATATATATCTGCTATACAGCGTGACAGTAACGCAGTCCGTCTAACGGACTGCAATAACGCAGTATGAACCCAGCCTAACCCTAACCCTAATGCTAACCCTAACCCTAATTGTAACCCTAACCCTAATTATAACCCTAACCTTAATGGAAAAATAAAAATAAATAAAATTTCTTTATTTTATTATATGTCCCTAACAAAGGGGCTGATAAAGGGGGGATTATGTACTGTTTTATTATTTTGATCACTGTGATAGTTTATCACAGTGATCAAAATGTACTTTTAGAGAATGAATGGAGTCATTCACTTTTTGAATCTGCCGCCAGGCAGAGTCGGCGGGCGCACTTCGCATGCGCCCGCCATTTTTTTTTACAGGGTGAAGAGGACTGAGGATCGGACTACAGGGGGTACTGCAGGAGCGCAGAGGGGCCATGGGGGAACACCTACAGGTACCGGGGGGTATTGGGGGTCCTGGGACCCTATTTCTCTCCCCTTGATGTGAGATCACATCAGAGGGGAGAGTAATTGCAGGCAGGATTGCGTCTTTTTATTTTCTTTTGCGATCGCCGTTATAGGGTTAAGGCCGGCGTCACACTGGCGACAGAATCGGACGACTGCAATACGATGAAAAATCGTATTGCAGTCTGCCCTATGTTAATCTATGGAGCAGCTCCTAGTATCAGATTTTTGTGGTCCGTTTTAAACGTCCGTGTGCAATCGCAGCATGCTGCGATTGTCACCGATTGTGGGTCGACTATCGCCAATGCAAGTCTATGGGAGCAATGAAAAATCTGATTACAAACGGACCGCATGTGTGACTTGCGATTAAATCGCATCGGTGTCCTTTAGAAAAGCCGGCAATTCATCCCCGGCTATACTGTAAAATCACACTGACAGCTTTAATAAAGAATAGAAAGAATAGATATACACACATAGAATACATATATATATATGTAATTGTGACATGTATATATATATATATATATATATATTTTATAGTTCCTAGACTTCTACATACTGTAATAGCCGCTAATTCAATTGCCGGCTTTTGTGAAATCACAGAAGCCGACATGAAATGATACATTGTTTCCACACAGTTAACCATGTCATTTCCTGTATTTTGATATTTGTTTAGAACTTACAATTACATGAGTGTATTTGTGCAAAATTTCAGACATGTAGGGGTTAATTAAAGGTGTAAATTCGTTGAAAAAAAATGCGTGGGCTCCCGCTGTATTTTCTCCACCAGACAGACAAAGCAAGCGAGTGGGGGCAGATAATAATAGCCTAGGGAGGGTACATTTTTTTTGTGCCCCCCCTGGCTACTAACATCTGCCCCCAGACACCCCAGAAAGGGCAAATCTATAATTAGATTCGCCCTTTCTGGCACTTTGCCCGTCTATTCCCATTGCCCTGTAGCGGTGGCGAATGGGTTAATAATGTCACCTTAATGTCACCTTAGTATTGAAAGGTGACCTTAAGGCAAGTTAATAATTGAGAGCTGTCAATTAGACAACTATCAATTATTAATCCTATTGAAGTAAATAAAAAACCACTCTCTGCTGGCAGAGATTGGTGCTGGGCACAACAGGCAGGTAGTTAACTGGTAGCACAACAGGCAGGTAGTTTTTCGAATTGAAAAGGTCCATTTCAGGTAGTTAAAATATAGCCATAGTTTATGTGTGGGTTCATTAACATGAGCAGATAAATGTTTAAAAAGATGAAAGATGTGGTTGTAACTCACGACCAGCAAACTATGTCAGACAAGTGTTTACCCAGACGAGAATATTGAATGAAGTGGTGAATAGTGATTGTTACATCATAAAATTGTAAACTGGGCGCTTTGTTCACACACAGATAATCACCAGGGTTTAGGTGCAGTTGCAATGGAGGTAGCAGTAACACTGGTATCTGAGGTAGCTTAAAGTCCATTCTGCCACCTAAGACCCCAAAATAATAAATGGTACATGGTAGGTGGTGGCTTCATTACAGGTTTTCATTGAAGTCTGGGAACTCTAGGCTACACTTCTGGCTCTGCCTCTCTAATTCATCCTAAAGATGTATTCTTCAATTTTAATTCTCAAGGAGTCAGAAGTAAAACAGAACTGCACTGGAATAACCGAATAATAGGACATCCCACTTCTCACCCATTTTGCTACTTCTGTACTCTGTGGATTTTCTATCACCACAACTCATCTATTAAAAAAGGATACAGTTTTGTGTGAAATTGGTTTTGGAATTGA
>JARQOD010000002.1:506237843-506267688 GCA_033576555.1 Oophaga sylvatica | reverse complement strand
ATCAAACTGTCCACTTGGGGAAAAAAACACGATTACCCCCAATTCACGGGGGTTTGTGAAAAATGGAATAGAAACAATGGAAATTTTGGCAATTACAAGACACACGTTTTTTGGTAGGTGGGAAAAAATAGCAAAAAGGGAAAAATACACCAAAGAGGCGGAACCCTTTTGGGATTGTTAACCTGAACTAACCACAAAAAATAAGGTACCGTGAGCTTCCTACGTTACCTAACCCCCATCACCCCCTGAGAGAAAAAAAAACCCTAAACAGAAAGATGAAAGCATCTGCCCCGAGCAGATCCCAAAGAAAAAGGAAGCCCCCAAACATAAAAGGGGCGTTAACAAAAGAAACGGGGACACAGACAGAAAATAAATGAGAAAAACGGGGGGCCCAATCTGTCTAACAAAAAGTACAGGAAAAATTTTTTGACTGCAATCCAACAAAAAACCCTGAAAAATACCAACACTTCTGATGCCAAAAAAACTGAATCACACATCCCTTTTCACCAAATCAGTCCGGTGTAACAAAACCAAAAGCCGCAGCCACTAAAAAACAAAAAAGAAAGAAAAAATAACATGGCTAAGAAAACTGAAGGAGCCGGCCCCAGGAGGGGACCCGGGGCGACCCCAAAAAAAGTAAAAAAACTATGCAAAAACAACACAAAAAGAAAAGCAAAAATATCTTATCGAAAGAAAAAGAGCGGGAAAACTCCATCAAACTTCCACATGAACAAGGAACCAGAATTGAGACAAGAACAACTGATCACCGCGACCATCGGGGGAGGGAACCTCCCTTAAAAAAACATCATGACCCAAAATTTTCCCATTCCCCCGGGGGAAGGTTTAGTACTGTCTAACCACCAAGGGAGCCTCTGCCAGAAACTCTCTACACATTCAAAAAAGTACCCCCCCTTAGGGGGGTACCGAACCCTCCTTTGAAACCAGGCTGATCAGGAGAGCCGGGATAGCACGGATCGTCCCTAGCAGGATGTCCGAAGCAAACACCCAAAATTGTCCTCCTGACCATAACCCTCCATTTAACCAAATAGGGGAGTTTCCGTCAAAAAAAACAGAATCCAATTTTTCTCAACCACATACTCCAGATCCCCTCAAAAAACAGGGTCAGGGGCCCAGCCATAGGAACCAGGGGCCGACAAACTCTTCAATAAGGTTTTGGGAACACTTTTATGGACAAATACCCTGGAAGAACAAGGGAAGTAACCGGATAAAATCCCATAATTAAAGGTCCAAGAACCTTGTTTTAAATTTTTTGAATGCAACCCCATAGGGATATTTTTGAGGACAACCAATCCAATCCCCCATTTTAAAACCCGAGGACCATCAGCCTAGCCTTTGGGGAAACCGGGGGGGCCTTCTCTTGAGAGAGAGAAACCTCTCCACCCCCGGGGCCCCAAACGCTGCATTCGCTCCACAACCCCAAAATCAAAACCAACAGACAGAACCCAGCCTGTCCCGAAGAAAATCGAGGGTAAACCAAGAATTGCAGAAAAATGAACAAAAAGGTGGCGAGCTACCCTATTTAAGACAAACTCAGCCAAAGGCAAAAAAGACCCACCCCACTTTCAGCAGACCAAAACATCCAAAAAGTCCCAAAGGGGTTGGTTTTTCTCTTGGGCTTGTCCATTGGTCTGAGGTGAAATCAAAGGAGAAAGATAATGAACCCAAGTTTAGAACAAAAGCCTCCAAAATGGGGAAAAAAACTGACCCTCTTTCAACACAATGTTCTCCGAATGCCATGTAACCAAACCCCCCGTGCGAAAAAACAAAGGCCCCAAAAACCGGGGAGGAAGGAACTTAGGAAAAAGGCACAAGAGTACATCTTGGAAAACCTATCACGATTACCCAGATAGCGGCATTCTCTGAGAGACAGGAAGGCGAAAAAAATCCCCAGAGTATGGGCCTGGCCTCTTGGGGGCAGGTAATGGCATTAACAAACCCTAGACGGGCAAGGCTTGGAAGAAGCAATCCCACAGGGGTCACAAAGCCCTGACTCACGAGACAAAGTAGGCCACCAAAAAACCGACTCAACCCCAAACCCCCGGTAACAAAAACCCCCCGGTGACCACCAACCGGAAAATGAAAAATCAACATCACACCTCTTCCCTGGTCTTGGACAAACAATTTCCCATAGGGGGGAACGCTCAGGGGTTTTCCTCCTGACACCCCTCCAACCCTCTCAAATTGGGGAGATGGGGGGGAAAAACTACATCCTCTTTTTAAAAATTTCAGCGGACGTAACTCAGGGGGAAACTGCAAAGAAACCCCGAAGGGCATCTGCCTTAACATTTTTTTTGCCAGGAAGAAAAGAAACCACAAAATTTTAAAAAGTGTGAAAAACAAGGCCCCCCGGCCTGTCGGTTAAAACGTTTTGGGTGATTCGAAAAACGAGTTTTAGGTCCGTGAGTACCCCAACCTATTTTTTGGCTCCTTCCACCAAGTCTCCACTCTTAAAGCCCACTTCATGCCAAAAAACCCCCATTTCCCCCCATATAAAACGTTCGTGGAGAAAATTTTCGAGAGAAAAAGGCAAAAGTTTCTCAGAGGTCTCGGGGCCTTTGGGGGCAAAACACACCTGCCCCAAATTCAGAAGCTTAACCTCCACTTAAAAAGGTAAGAAACACAGGCTGCCGTAAACGGAGCAGAATGAACTCTGCTTAATTTTTCCAAAACCAAAACCCCTCGGAGGCCCAATTCACCACATCAGAACCCTTTTGGTCAAATCATCAATGGTTTAACAATACCGGGGAAATTTAAAAAAAAAAAATTTACGATAAAAATTGGCAAAACCCCAAAAAACTCTGAAGAAAACCCTTTTAAAAAGTAGTTGAAAACCCCCAACACAGATGGCCTGATCCTTGACCGGTCCATTTCAATAACAACGGAGACAAAATGAAAACCCCCAAAAGGACCTTTGTATGCCAAAAAAAAAACTTTTTTCCCTTCACAAAAAATACTTCCTCTCAAAAAACTGGGGAAACAGTCCAACATGTTTTCCTGAGAGTCCCAGTCATTGGAAAAAACAAGAATCACCAAAAAACAACAGAAATTTTCCACAAAATCCCTGAAAAAAAAAATTTTTAAAAAATTGGAAACGGAAAAGGGCTTAGTGAGCCCCCAAAGGCATCACTAGGACTCAAAAAGCCCCTCTGGGGTATTAAACGCTTTTCCATTCACCCCGTGCTTAATGCGAATAATTTTTTGCCCCCCTTATCAAGCTGGTAAACCCCAATAGCACTTTTTCTCTGGAAAACAGGTCAGAAATCAAGGGGGAACGATATTGATATTTCACAGGATCTTTTCAGGAACGATAATAAAAAAAAGGGGCCCCAATAACCATTTTTTTTGGGCCCCAAAAAAAAAAACCGGGCCCAAGGGTGAAAGGATGGTCTGATATGCCCCCTTCTCCAATCCCTTTTATATAAATCGCTAGCACGGTTCGGGGACAGATAAGAAAAAAAAAGGCACCCTTAGAAATTTTCCACCGGGGACTAACTCAATACGAAAATTTATTTTTGTGAGGGTAAGGCACAACTTACTTCACAAAATAAACACTCAGAAAAATCAGTAAAAAGTCGGAACATCCGATACTGGGGAGAGGCAAAAAAAAACGAGTGTCAGCATTAACACATTTGCCCCCCCAACTGTCACAACACGATTTCCAACCAAAAAACAGGATTAGAATCCAACCAAGGGGAAACCCAGTACAAAAATTTTTTGCAGATTATCAACACCAGAAATTTGAAAATCTCCTATGATCTGGTTAACCCCCATTACACCTGAGTAGAAAATTGGGGTTTTTCTCCCCCAAAAGGGGGGAAATAATGCCCTGGGGGGAAAAAACTTTCGCGGGGGGATCATGGAAAGCCCAAATTTTCGCAAATCAAAATCCATCAGTTAAACTCTCCGAATCAAAAAAAACCTAGCAAAAAAATTGGACATGGAGCAAATCAGGTAACATCACAGAAATTTAGTCTGAAAACACCCAAACAACTGAGCGCGCAAAACGTCTTCCCCGCTTAAAGGGGAATGGAAATAGCAAAAGGCTCACCACAGTAGAAACTAACCCATTGGCTTTCGAAATCATGACCTTTGCCCCGAAGCACTCCATCACCTGCAGGGTTGGGGGCGGCCCCCAAAAGGGAAAACCCCACCCCAATACCTCTGCGCTCACGCAAACGTCGTCAATTTTTGAATACCAAAAAGACATAGAATCATTAACCAGAGGAAGGGGTAATCCCACCATAACTCCTTTACTTCTCTGACAGACCCCCCAAAAAAGGGCCCAAAGCATCATCATTCCTTTGGTCAGACGCCCATTTCGAAATTTCTGCAGTACAGTTTTTTGCGCTTCACACCCTGATTTAATGCCAACAAGGTCTTTTCACTTATCAGGACATAAGTTCCTACAAAACCCCACACCAGAAAAAATCATCAACATTACTCAAAAAGGTCCCCAGGTTCGGGAAAAAACCCCAACCTGGATCGCCGCGCAGGAAAATGACAATTTAACCGCTGCGCGTTCCCTGAGGACGGGGGCCCTTTAAAGGGGGCAAAAACAATTTTACAGTTATTTTTGAAATTCAAAAATTTACCCGATCCCCCAAAAAAAAATCTGGCATGGGGATCCTGGTTTTTCCCCAACCGGAACCTAGCAAGATGGAGCAATACCCCAACCCAGTGGCAAAAACCCCCCACACGGGGCCAACAACTGTGCAAACTCCCTTGAGAAAAAAAAATCCCCCCCAGCACCCAAGAAAAGAGGGAAAAAAAAAAAAAAAAAAAACCCGAAACTCACAACTTTTTTTTTCCCCCCCTATTTTTTTCCCTCTGTGGTACCATATAATTTTGTTTTTGGGGGGCCCGGGATACTGTTATGTTTTTGGGACGAGGAAAAAGCAAAAAATAATACACCAAAAGGCGGAACCATTGGATTCAAACCTGTATAACCACACAACTAGAGGAGCCGTGGGCTTCCTACTTGATCCCCAAGCCTCGCACAGCCGAAGATAACACCCTAAGGGCAGAAAGATGAAACTATCGCCCCGGGGGAAAAACCCCAAAGAAAATAGGAAGCCCCCAAACATGTAATGGGGTTAAACAAAAGAAAGCCGGACACAGACAGAAAATAGAATGAGCAAACCGGGGCCCAATCGTCAGACAAAAAGTAGGGGGAAAAAATTCGACTGAAACCCCCAAAAAAAAACCCAAAAATACAACAAAAACCTGAGATCACAGATTTTCCTCCACCTAAACAGATCTCTGGTGTAAAAAACCCAAGCCGCAGCCACGAAAAAACAGGAAAAAGCAAGTGAGAAATAACAGGGCACAGATAAACTGAGAAGCACCCCGCCCCGGGGGGGACCGGGGTGACCTTCAAAAAGGGCAAAAACTATGCAAAAAGCAAGAAAAAAAGAAAAGAAAAAATAACTTACTGAAAGCAGCAGATCAGGCAAGACCCAGCAAATTTCCCCAAAGACCCCGGAACCAAATTTTAGACAAAACAATTGATCGCCCACCCCTGGGAGAGAACCCCCTTAACAGTCCACAGTGATCCCAGATTGCCATTGCTCGCTGGAAGGTTCAAAAGTCTTTTAAACCCCAAGGACCTCTGCCAGAAACCCTCCTACAAATTACAACCATATCAATAAAGGAGGGTTTGATGGGGCCACAGACCACATCTCGACCCCAAGCTTTGTGGCGATGTTTTGTCACTTTTAAATGTTGGCTGTTTTTTCACACTCATGGGCTGAAACCCCCTACAACCCATACAAGGGGCTCATTTTGCAGCTCATCCAGGATAGCACATCATGAAAATGGGGCAAGAAGGTTTGCTGTATCTGTCACGAAGTCCAGGGGTGGGGGCGCTACCGGGGAAAAGGGGCCCGACCCCAGGAGACGTGGAGGGGGCGGTAGGGGGGCAACAATCCAGCACAGGATCGCTCCCCCCCCCTTTGTGCAAGGGGAAAGGAGGAGCACTGCCAAGCCCTGAAAATGAGCTCCAGCAGGCCACGAATGTGCAGTGTCTGCACAAACGTTAAAACCACTCCATGAGAATGGTCTGAGTCCCCACAGATGGGGGCTTGCCCCACAGCCCAAAACCATGCAGGACGCTTGGCATTTGCCACAGAACACCGGATTGGCAAATTCGCCACTCCCGCCTGTGCCTTCACAATGAAACAGGTTCACACTGAGCACATTGACAACTGTCAGAGTCTGGAGATGCCGTGGAGAGCAATCTGCTGCTTGTAACATTCCCAGCATGCCCATTTTGGCAGGGGTCTAATGAGTGGGTGGCATTTCTTTGGAGGGCCGCACAGCCCTCCATGTGCGCCAGGGGTAGTCTAAACTGCCTTTAGGTACCGAGATGAGATCCTCAGACCCCTTGTGAGACCATATGCTGGTGTGGTTGGCCCTAGGTTCCTCCTAATGCAGGACAATACCAGACCTCATGTGGCTGGAGAGTCCAGCAGTTCCTGCAAGATGAAGGCATTGAAGCTATGGACTGGCCCGCCCTTTCCCCAGACCTGAATTCGATTGAGCACATCTGGGACATCTGTCTCGCTCCATCCACCAACGTCACGTTGACCACAGACTGTCCAGGAGTTGATGGATGCTTGTCCAGGTCTAGGAGGAGAATTCCTCAGGAGACATCCGCCCGCCTCATCAGGGCATACCCAGGTGTTGAAGGAGGTCATACAGGCACATGGAGGCCACACACACAACTGAGCATCATTTCTTTGTTTGAGGCATTTCCACTGAAGTTAGATCAGCCTGTAATTTGATTTTCCCACTTAGATTTTGAGTATCATTCCAAATCCAGACCTCCATGGGATATTAATTTTGATTTACACTGATTATTTTAATGTTTTATTGCTCTCAACACATTCCACTATATAATGAATAAAGATTTACAACTGGAATATTTTATCCGTGATATCTAGGATGTGCTATTTTAGTGTTCCCTTTAATTTTTTGAGCAGTGTATATATACACTTTTAAAGAAAACTGGTACACAAAAAATACTTTGCGGTTTTAGCATTATTTTTTTAACAGTTTAAGCAATTCTGTGTTAACAAACATTAGCTATTTAGATAGAATCATGTTCATGTCAGTCAGTATATGGGATTTTAGCTGCCTCCCCTATATAGACACCATTCATTATAGTCTAGAAGTTGATGATATTTTGGAAGTCTTTAACATTGGTTTTGGTAATCCCTCTTGCTTTGAGGTATTAAAGTCACCTCCAGGGTGTTAATTTTGAAATTTACCACTACTTAGAACTTTTGTCATTTTCTAGCTTGGAATGAACACAAACCAGAAATAGTCATATGTGAGAGCATTTGCTCAGTGGGAAACTAAGATTTACATCATGTTGTGACACAAGGATCAATATAACAAGGCTCTCCTAATCCTTCTATCCTAAAAACCACCTCAGAATCAACATCTCAGTGAGAAATCCCATGCTTGCTTGAATCTAGGGTACAATATATATAATAAATGTTTAAGGTATGGCTGATTTCAAGATTTTACAGTGACTTCTACTTTTACAGGTTATAGAAGCCTACCTTGACTTAAAGTTTATTCTCATTATTCATTAAATATATGATCATCCTAAAATTTTGTGACCATTTATCCACTTAATTAAAATTTATAAGCCTACTACCTAATAGGCATTTAGATAAAGCTGTAGTATTTCCTAATATAAGACAGATGTCACAATTCAGGGAGAATATCTTGATGCAGAAAAGTGTAATTCAACATCTAACGTGACAAGATAAATGGCTTAATCTTTGTTTGCTTGTCTATTACAGCTTTCTCCATGAGGATATTATTCAACATCATGGAATAGTTAACATTTTGTAAGCTAGTGTAAAATATTGTCCAAGAAGTATCGTCTCTCTTTGCGGAGATCAACATGCTAAGCATGCCGAGATGAGGAGACTTAAAGCCGCAATGCTCCTCTGGGAAATATGCAAATTATGCGAATTGTCCCTTCAGAGAGGAAGAGAGCTAGAACTCTAGTGCCACCTATTGGAAGGTAGCAATCCTACAAGTCAATGTTGACCCTTTAACAAGCCTTTTCATATGACCTAGACAACTATCACAAGACAGATCTCCGCTTTGCACTGACGAGGGGCAGTACCCCCGAAACACATGTCTGCAAATTGAGATTCTGTTTGGCTATTATCCTAGGTCCATGTGATAAGGCTCGTTAAAGGGTCAACATTGACTTGTAGGATTGCTACCTTCCAATAGGTGCACTAGAGTTCTAGCTCTCTTCCTCTCTGAAGAACAATTCGCATAATTAGAGTAAAAGTGTACTTGGATTTTAGGTGACTTTGTAAACATGTTTGTGTCTATACTAAAAGCTTCAACAGTTTTTCTTCCCTCTCTGCTCCTGTCCTTTTCCAAGCTTCTCCCTCTCCTCTCTATACAGACTGTTATGGGCAGCAGCAGTAATCTAATTTCTCATGGGACACAGAAATTAGACAGATTTGAGCTTTTTTCTGTCCAATAAGTGTTAAAAGAAACATTTTTCTCTAATATGACATTTACAAAGTTTCTTATATTTACTTGTAGATTTAGAAAACAAATGTGTGGTTACTAATTAAGCATACAGTTTATTGCTTAAAGGGAATCTGTCAGTAGAATCAACCCTCCTAAGCCTATATATGAGTTACATGTCATAGGGAAGCGAATAAAATGATACCTTAAAACTGTGACCAATGTCTTATTCCAAAGAAATGAAGAAATCCAGGGTTTTTTTAACAAGTAAATGAGCTGTTTTAAAGCTATGGGTTGCCATAGATCTCCACGAGAGTCCGCCTTTGATTATGTACTTTTTTTCCCCCTGTTTTAAAAAATCCCAATCATTTAAGGCAGTAACTGCCGGCTAAGAATACAGCCCCACCATAGCTTCGAGAGGGTTTTTAAGGGTGAGACATAAATGACAGACGTTCGCTTTTACTGATCTCCCTGCAAAGCTGTGTTTGAAATATTTCCCTGGAGAAAACAGACATAAGGTCAGTACAGATGACCTACAGCAGTAGGAAAAGAGAGCTGCAGAAATTTTCTAATGAGACTAAGCAAAGGACTGATATACTGCCTCACCAACCCCACTAGCTGCCATGAATATTAAAGCTGAAGAAGTGTTAGTAATATTAGCACACTTATGAAAATATTGTTTCATCTGTTAACCATGGTTACCTCCAAGGAAACACCTGCAGACATCATTGCTTTGAACCATAAGGACTTTAACAAGCAAGGACATTGCGATTGCCTCTAAATCAACATTTATTGGCTCACAAGAATTTGAGAGATTTTAATTGCTGTGAAAAGCTTCAGTGTGACCAAAAAATAAAGAAAGTGCCAGAGCCATCTACTGAAAAGGAATCAGCTGCAAGATTGGTTGAACACATGCAGAAATTGCCCAGGTATGGCGCTCCCAGGTGTATGGCATATTCTGCACAGTGAGGCAAGACTTTTAGAGGTGGTGTCAAGCTGCAAAGATCCACGTCTCTCAAATGGATAGATGGACATTCTGAAGAACAACAGTCTTGGACTGCAGACAACTTTGTAAAGTTTATTTTCTCTATGAAGCTCACTCAAACTAGGAAAAAATGATTATCGGAGAATAAAAGGTCAGCGATACATAAAACCTATGTCATTGCAACAGTAAAGCATCCTGAAACCAATCATGAGTGGAGTTGCTTTTCACCAAGGGGAATTCACCAAAATTTTTGCCTAAGAACACTGCCATGTAAAAGGATGGTATCTAAACTCCTTCAAGAGCAACTTCTCCCGCTATGCAGGGGGGAATTTGTTTAAAAAAAATGCTTTTTTCCAGCATGATGGAACCACTATAGGTACTGCCACACTAAACTACCCCTACATCACGATAACGACGCATACTAATGCGATCGCAGCGGGGGGTTTCAATATCGCTAGTAGGGGTTTAAATTTTAAAGCGATGTCTTAAGGACGCTATCGCGGTTAGCGATCCCCTAACGACTTAGCGGTACAAAAAAAACCGCTAAATCGTAAAAAAAGGGCCACCCAGCGATATTACTTACCAGCGGGATCCGACATAAAAAAAAAGGTCCGGACCGATTGTCAGGACGACAGGATCACAGCAGACCAGCAGGGGCCACCGTTGCTACATGCCCCCACTGAACAACGTCACTAACGAATCCTAAATAGTGACGTTTTTTAGCGATTCGAAGCGACGCTGTTTAGTGTGGCAACCCTTAATAACAAGCGTACAGATAACTAAGTGGCTTAGTGAACAAAACTTTAAACTTTTTTGGGGTCCATGTTCGGGAAAACTACCCAATCTAAGGCAAAAATTTTGATAAACAGTTAGGTCCATAAATTTTGGACAGAGACAAACATTTTTCTAATTTTGGTTCTAGACTTTACCAACAAAAATTTTAAACCAAACAAATCAATCAGTTGAAGTTCAGCTTTCACTTTTATTTGAGGATATCCACAAAAATTGGTAAGGGTTTAGGAGTTTCGCTCCTTAACAGTGCCACCCCGTTTTAAAGGGACCAAAAGAATTGGACAGATTAAAAAATTGAAATAAAATGTTCATTTCTATACTTGGTTGAAAACCCTTTGTTTAGCAATGACTGCCTAAGTCTTGAACTCATGGACATCACCAGACACTTGTTTCCCTTCTTTTTGATGCTCTGCCAGGGCCTTCACCGCGGGGGTTTTCAGTTGTTGTTTTTTTTGGGCCCCTTTTTGTCTGAAGTTTAGTCCTTTAACAAGTGAAAGCTGCCAATTGGGTTGAGACAGGTGAAATGACTTCGCAATTCAAGAATACCCCACTTCTTTGCTTTAATAAAACCTGAGTTTTCTTTGGCTTTAATGTTTTGGGTCATTGTCCATCTGTAGTATGAAACAAGACCAATCAGTTTGGCTGCATTTGGCTGGACTGAGCACACAGTAATGCTCTGAATACCTCAGAATTCATTCCGCTGCTTCTGTCCTGTGTCACATCATCAATAAACACTGTGACCCTGCCACTGGGACCAAGCATGCCCAAGCCATCACACTGCCTCCGCCGTGTTTTACAGAAAGAGGTGGATGCTTTGGATCATAGCTGTACCACGCCTTTTCCATACTTTTCTCTTTCCATCATTCGGTAGAGGTTATCTTGGTTTATTCTGTCAAAGAATGTTTTTTTCCAAACTGTGCTGTCTTTTTTTAGATTTTGTTAGCAAAGTCCACCTAGCCTTTTATTCTTGATGCTTATGAGTGGCTTGCAAACCGGGCAGTGAACCCTCTGTATTTACTTTTCATGCAGTCTTCTCTAATTTGGATATTGATCGCCTACCCCGGAGAGTGTTGTTCACTTGGGTTTTGGCTGTTTGAAGGGGTTTCTCTTCACCATGGAAGTATTCGCGATCAAACCACCCTGTTGTCTTCATGGGCCCCAGGTCTTTTTGCATTGATGATTCACCATGCTTTTTTTTTTCTCAGGATGTACCAAACTGTAATTTTGCCACTCCAAAAGTTTTTAGAAAAATTTCTCGGGTGTGTTTTTTTCTGTTTTTGCAGCTTAAGGATGGCTTGTTTCACCTGCATGGAGAGCTCCTTTGACCGCATTTTCCTTCACAGCAAAACCTTCCAAATGCAAACACCACACCTCAAATCAACTCCAGCCCTTTTATCTGCTTAATTGAGAATGACATAACGAAGGGATTGCCCACACCTTCCATGAAATAGCCTTGAGTCAATTGTCCAATTACTTTTTGTCCCTTTAAAAACAGGGTAGCACATGTTAAAGAGCTGAAACTCCTAAACCCTTCATCCAATTTAAATGTGGATAACCCTCAAAAGAAAGCTGAAAAACGAACTTCAACAGCATCTGAATTGTTTTGTTAAAAATTACACTGTGGTAAAGCCCTAGAATCAAAATTAGATAAATGTTTGTCTCTATCCAAATATATATGGACCAACTGTACTCCAAACACTAATTAGGAAAGAAGGGGTTTGCCATCAGTCAGGATTTGCCCAATCTAACTAAGGGAAAATATCTTCCCTGCATTCACTAGAACCTTTTTGCTAGCGTGGAACATAGAAACATTTGGTTTCTCTGTAGACGGGTTTTGACTCCTCATTAATTTATTCTCACAGAGGAATGCTGCCGGTGTCTAGTGATATTGGATTTTTATTTACTAATCTAAAACCCAATCTATAACATGCAGTAATGCCAGGACGAACTGCAGAAGGCTTAAAAAATAAGAGTGAAAACTGTAAATGTTGAGTCTTTGCAAAATTGATCCATTTGTCAATAAAAGAAAGTGTAAAAACCTATGAAATGCTTTTAATTGTATTTCAGTAACAACATAAACACTGACAAAAAGGGTTTTTCAAAATATTGAAAAAAGCAAATTTTGTGAAAGAAAATCTTGGCCACGATCGGATGGTGAGTGTGGTGCACTACCAACAAAATAACCACCAAGGTTATTCTGTATCTCAGGACAAATTTGGTTTAAAATTTGTCTTAGTTAATAGTCAAAGCAGCAAATTAAAATTGTTAACAAATTTTAGGTTTGTAGTTCGCAAGTATTCAGGAGAGACCTATATCACATGATGTGACATCGTTGTAGTAGTGTTAGAAATTTTATGTTAGAGAGAGACAGTCAATTCTCCTAACCTTCTGTTTTAGTATATACTCCATTCCCCATAATATAACAATTTTGAAACAATAATTCGGCATTGTGCTGTTCACTGTTTCCATAGAAATATGTGAATAAATTGAGAAATTTTGTTGCCAACTGGTGTCCCACTCCCTAACACATTCCACACTGTCCATCAGTGATGACAATACCCCCTGTGTAGGGACATACCCCTGTGTCAAGTGAAATAATAAATACTTTGTCAAATTATTGATAAAACCCCTATAGAAAAAATTGGAAAATAGTACAATTATTAGAAAATATCCTCACAAACCATTCTCATGTCATGGGGAAAACTAGTATGACTAGTTCCCCTCTTGTTAGGAATGCGAACAGTTCTCGTTAAAAATTTAGAAGAGCTGTTTGGATTATCTGGTGGGAATTGAAAACTTGTGGGAAAAGAACCTTCAAAATGGGTGAATGTTCCTGAGAAAAGAAATGTAAGATAATACGAAGAGTTTCTGAACAAGGTAACAAGAGGTCCAGAGATGTCTGGTTTATGTCCTACAGGCCAAGTTTTACATATAGAAAACATTAACTAGAACTGTTTAGATTCCCAAATTTCAGGCTGCCATGAAAAGTGGTGATTGATCTCAATAACTAACACTCAGTTGTTTCATACAGAACATAATTTTCCTTTACACAAAAAAAGTAAAATGTTCAGCACTTTGTCTGTCTTTCCTCTGCCACTAGAAATTACATTCTTTTAGAATATATATATATATATATAATATATAATATATGTATATATATATTACCACTGTGAACTAATAGAATCAAGGTAACATTTCAACCAAATTAATTAAAGATGTTGTATTACATAATTACCTACTATTAGGAAGATCATCAAGTCTGAATGGCTGGCGTCTGAAAACCGCACTCCTGCCGATCAGCTGTTGTTGGTGTTTAGCGCCGGCCGGAAGTACTCCCAAATTGCCGACTGCTCCGTCTTCTTATAGTGGTCCCACAGAGTACTGCACATCCACCTCCTATTGATTTGAATAGGAGGCGGATGTGCAGTACCAAGCCTCGGACACTACTAGAAGATGGAGCAGCTCGGCAAGGGAGTACTTCCGGCAGGCGAAACTAATAATAGCTGAACGCGGATGTGCCGGTGTTGGACCTCGACAGAACAGATATTGATGACCTATCCTAACGATAGGTCATCAATGTAAAAGTAGTGGACAACCTCATAATCTATGCATTAGTGGTTTGTCAAATGCAAAAATGTAAATTGACTTAAGGGATTTTATCCCAAAGAGTTTTGCACTAATAGAGGAATCTGCCACTAGATTTCACAATACAGCCTGCATACATTAATTAATACAGCTCCTAAATCTTAAAAAACATGTAAGAATCGTAGTATAATTCTGACATTAAAATGAGCATCTATTAGTCCTCTTTTAAGAGTCCACATGTATTCAGTTTCTGTCCCCTACCTGACTGACAGCCCCCAGCTTCTGCTGAGTACTGTGAGATTTCAACTGCAACAGGGAGGGACACTGTCAGCTGTCAGTCAGAGTAGATAGGCAGGGATTAAGTTAAAATCTTGAAAAACATATAGCTTTTCTGACATGGATTTTCAAAATGAAAGATCAGCCTGACAGCTCTAAGAGGTCAAAACGCTAACTAAACCACTTATTCAGATATGTAGCCCGTATAAAAATCATACTTGCAGTATAACTTTTAGAAGTCCTATGATGCCGTGTGAAAGGGGTGCAATGGCAGTAGTCATGGCTGAGAGTAATCCCTGTAGAAAGCCCTGGTCCTCCTTCACAAAACAATAATGTCCATCACTCTGCGTACCTGTTCCTCGTTCTCTGCGCCATCAGGGCCCACTCTTCGGTGTTGGAGGCTTCCTATAAACCGTTCCACATAAACAGAGACACAGTCCAATGCAATTTTCAAATAAACAGCTTTACTCATTTCTGTACCAGCACATACATATTCTTCACACTTGAACATCATTTCACAATGCACAATTCTTCCTCTTTCCCTGTTTCTCTGCTTCTGTCACCAAGCCCACTTCCCCGCATAACTGTACCTTCCAGTTCCTCAGCGTCCCCCTGGCCAAGCTCACTTCGTTCGGGAGTTCCCTCAGCCATTTCGCCCCGGTTCTGAGGCATCAGCCCATGCAATAAGCTCCACATGATGAGTGACCTGCCCGTACTGCATAGTCTTCTCTAGCACCTGCAGTCCCACTAATACTGCACCGCTAGCACTGCTGCACTGTTCCTCTGCTGATGCTCCGGCCCCAGAAAAAAGATGACTGGGCCATGATCCATTTATACGTTACGTGACACGGTGCTGCCCTAGGGCTATAGACCCCACCTGAGAAACGGCACCCAGCCCCCTACTAACCACTATCAGGAAGTCTTTCCTGCCTTAACCACCGTGCCCTTCATATTTTAACTATTTACCGCTAGGTTACTATAATGCCCCCATCAGTGAGCAAAAATAAACACTACACTTTCCCTATTTAAATACAGTATATACAATACAGCAAAAATACTTTACAAATGTACATAGAAGAAGAGCATAAATACACAGTAATATACATCCTTAATAAACCACAATTCTATCAAACCGGAACGTACCTAAGGGTTAGCAAGAGAGCTAAACTTGTAACTCCTTACACCAGGACATTTGTTAAATGTTTTGTTGCATCTAGCCCCTATTATAGTGTGATAAAAGGGGTGATTAAGGAGGTATTCCCATACCTGGATCAATTTTGAATCTGGGCAAGCTGAACTGTATAAAACCAAGAAGCTTAGTACAGCTCGGACATTAGAAATGGGAAGCTAGAAGTTGTTGGTCCCATGTTCCAACACACATAGTGCTTACTAAAATAGAACTATGCAGATAATCTAACCAACCAAATAATAGTATTCCAATCTGTGAGCATTAAACTGTCTGTCTTATACTGTTTCCTGACGGACAATTCCTAGGCAACTGTCTTGAAGGCTCTCCATTGTGAACAGCCTTTTCCTTGTTCTCTCTCCTTGGCATAGTGTAAAGTTTGCTGGGCGCCCATACAATCAGAGCAGTGTCTAAAAATGCCTCCACTGCATGGCACATACTATGTCAACCTGTCAGGTAACCTTATGAAGCCATTCACACTTATTTATGTTTTATTTTACTTTCAGAAAATAGGATTACATATTGGTTTCTGGTTTTGTTGATTTGCTTGTTTATAGATGCAGAGAGGAACAACTGAAAATGGTATATAAACAGCACCTGTTCTTCCTATGTTTGATATACGATTATTTCTAGAGATTAACTCCTCATGACATTGCTGTACTTATATGCACATATCGGGTTTCCCGCTTTGATGTGGGCTCTGGCACTGAGCCCACATTTTTTCCAGCACATGTCAGCTGATTTGAAAAGCTGACATGTCCCCTAAACAGCCGCGAGTGGAATCGCGATCCACCAGTGGCTATTAACCTGATTAAATGTCGCTGTCAATCTCTGACAGCAGCATTTAACATGATCGCGCCAGAACCGCGTCGCTAACCCTGCCCATTGGCACCTGTGTCACATGACAATGGGTTGCCAATGGTTGGGTATGAACAACCCGGGGTCTGCACAGACCCTGTGGTTTGTCATAGCCAGATAGCTATGAGCGCCACCCAGCGGCCGGCGTTCATAGCAAGTGATCATTTCTGGTACACAAAGCAGGGATGCAAGGGCCCCTCACTTAAAATAGTTTTTCCCAGTTTAATTTTTTTATTCCTAGTAGCTTGGGCAGAAAAAAAATAGTAAAATCAGTGTTGCTCACCCCTCCCAGTTTGCAGGAGTGGTGACATTACAAAAAATAAAGCGAATGTACTTCTGCACCTAATCCCTGGGTTCAACGGTCATGTCAAAGTAGAGGGTTTATGATTTGGGTAGCTGAGGAGAGCAGGCAAAAATGGCAATACACCAGAGAGGTTTGGAATCTACTGGATTGCAGTACCCTGACTAACCACCACAACTAAAGCAGCCGTGGAGCGTTCCTACGTTGGTCCTAGACGCCTCGTCACAGCCTGAGAGGTTAACTACACCTAAAAGATAGAAAAGGAAAGCTATCTGCCCCAGAGCAGATCCCCAAATAACATAGGAACCCCCAAACATGTAATGGCGTTAGACAAGAGGAAATACAGACACAGACAAAAAGTAAAGAGCAAACGTTGGGGCCCAATCTGCCTAGAAAGAAAAAGGATAGGAAGGACACTTACTGCAATCCAAAAAACTCTAAAAAATACCAACTCTACTAATTGCAAAAACACCTGAGATCACACGACCTCTACCACCTAAATTAGTTCTCTGGTGTAACAAAACTAAGCCGCAGCCACTGAAAAAACTGGAAAAGGCAAATGAACAAATAACAGTGGCTCAGATAAACTGAGAGGAGCACAAGCCCCCGAGGGGACCCTGGCTGACCTCCACAGAAGTGCAGGGAACATGCAAAAAGCAAGCACAAAAATAAAAACAGAAAATATCTTATCTGAGAGCAGAGAAGAGGCAAGACTCAGCAAGCTTCCAAGTGAACCAGGAACCACAGTTGAGACAAGAACAAATGATCACCGGCAACCATGATGGGAGGGAACCTCCCCTTATATAAGACCAATCTGTAACTCCTGATTGCCAATCTTCATTGAATGGTTCAGTACTGTTTGTAACCACCAGAGGAGCTTTGCTCAGAATCAATTTCTAAACACATTCACAACAAGAGGGTACTTCGAGTGATTGGCTGCATTGTTCACGAAAGCTGTAACCATGACATCATTGTTTCAGCAGCACTGGTCCAGGGGATCAGAGTAATTCTGATTTTGGGACATACAAAAATGAAATTGATAAACCCCTTTAAGTGACACGTCACAAAACAAAAGCATGTTGAATGCATATGTAAGAAAGTTGACAAGAGAGAAGAATAAAGTTGCAGTTGATGCCACATCTGGTGTGGGTGTACAAACAACAGCCAAGCTCATACCATAACCGGGTAGACATGTTGCTGTTTTGCCATAGCTGCTGTGAAATAACCGAGCTGGACCCAGAGGAGGATAATCACCAGAATAAGCACGACCACTGGGTGCATGAACATCGACATCGACTGCAGATGCTTAGATGGCTTGTCTAACAAAAATTCCATGAGATGAGCCATCAAGTCATGACACTGGTGTAGGGGCACCACAACAACCCGGAGACCGAGTGCTGCAATGAGTAAAATGCCCTAGGGACAAGTTGGACTAAAGGGGGAGACAACGCCCCTCCCGGGTCACTAGAAGGGTACATCCAGAGAATACGTTGTATAAGATTCAACCAGAGGGGGAAGAGGTGGCACCGGTGAAGAGTGCACACCATAACATGCTTTGTCCCGGTGTGTCTGAGGGGGGAGAGATTGCCCAAACCTCCAAAGAGCAGAGGAACCCTGCAGCAAGGAGGCCTACAGAAGATGAATAGTGGGTGATACCCATGGCCCCTAGAGAGATGTTACTATTCTTTCAGACTTAGGGCTCATACTCACTTGCGAGAAAAATGGACGAGTATAATTCGATAAAAAATCGGATTCCACTCGGACCAATGTTATTCAATGGGTGACATCTCATCTGCGATTTTTTTTTTTTTTTAGCTGAAATTGGACAGAAAAAAATTGCAGCATGCTGCGATTTGCTGCATATCTCGGACGAGACTTGCCAATGCAAGTCAATGGATGTGAGAAAAAAAAAATCGCACAGCAATCGCACCATGCTAGTGTTGTCCGATTTTTACGGAGGTGGATTAGGCTGAAGCAGTGGAGAAACTGTTAGATACAGATGTTTGTCCCGCAAGCCTTGGGGATTGAAAGACATGTGGAGCAGCTCCCTGACTACCTGCCTCCACAGCCACCGGAGAGTCACCCAGCACTCAGTCAGTGAGATGTAACACCCCTGCCCATGTTTTGCTCATCCAGGTGTCAGTGATGAAATGCACCCTGGTAGACATAGATTTTTTGAGTAAATGGGTGATAATTAGTGTTGAGCGATAGTGCTCGATATCTAAAAATATCGTATCGAAATTGTATCGCCGATAGCACTAAATATCGTCGATATCCGATTTCGATACCGGAAGTCCAATGTAAGTCTATGGGAACAAAATATCGCAACTAAAAAAAACCTTTATTTCCTTGTAAACACTAAATATACACACATAGAATACATATATATATATATATATACATGTCATTGTGACATATATATATACATATATTTTATACACTTCTACATAGTAAAATAGACTCTGATTCAATTGCCGGGTAAAGCCGTGACATACCCCATAGAAGTCCTTGTAAACACTAAATATACACACATAGAATACATATATATATATATACATGTCATTGTGACATATATATATACATATATATATACATAATATTTATAGTTTATACACTTTTCTACATAGTAAAATAGACTCTGATTCAATTGCCGGGTAAAGCCGTGACATACCCCATAGAAGTCGACGGTGCCGAGTACCCCAAAAACCTCTGGCTCTGTGCGACTCAACTTGGGCGTCACAAACAGGATTCTGTAGCTCGTATAAGCGAGTCCTGTGTGCCTGAATTGAACTGGTTTTGTGCTTGAGAATTGCTAAAATCATCAGAGAATGTATTTGCCATTTTTTCCGCCATATCTGCGTCACGACGAGGCACTGGTGAAGAAGAAGGGCGTGCTCTTCGTGGGTGTACACTCACTCAGTGGCATGAAAACGATGGCCGACCACTCTAAATGGTACTGCAATGTAAGATCGTGCCCCACAGCTCTTCAGTTCCGCCTCCTCATCCTCCTCAGTGTGCGGAAACTAACACGAAGGTCCCGCCTCCCTACAAAAGAGGGGCCCTCTCCAGATGCTAATGACACATGTGACTTGGCAGAGATGGCTAATGGACACGAGCAGAAGTGTGAAGGGATGGAGCAGTCAGAGCTCTCCCCCCACGGAAGCGACCCAATCGCCACGGAACCACCGTTGGGCACCCGGCCTGGAAACCCTCCTACGCTGCAAGAAGCGGAGGATACCCTGAGAGACCTGGCCCGGCACCGGGAGGAGGTCGCCAGGATGGAAGCCAGCTGGCGTGTCCTAAAACTAAACTTGGAGCGGCGCCAATCCCTCTTACCTGAAGTGTCTGTACCGGAAGGTGAGGCACCCGTTCTAGTAGAGGAGTCCGTGCGGGCATCCCAGCCCTTGCAATGTGATCCGGTTGACGTTGTCGCAGTGGAGGCACCCGTTCGTGCAAAAAACGCTGCACCGGCAGCACCCCAGATCCGCTGTCTGCCCCCGTCGCTGAGACAGAAGAAGCGACACCCCGTCCTCATGGAGGAGGGCCGCGCAGGCACCAGAGCACTACCTGCCTGTACCGGAGCCCCGACTGTCATCTGTTCCAAGCCGGGTGCTTCCTCCGCAGGTGAGCGCCGCCAGGACTGGGGGGCGCCAGGAGAGCTGCCGCAAACCGGACACTGTAAGCTGCAGTTTGATGGTGGGAGACATGGAGCTGCTGGTGGAGGAGAATTTCAACCGGCGTCAGGAGGAAGAGTGGAGACGTTGGGAGAAGGAAGCAGAGCGACAAAGGGAGCAGCGAGAATCCCAAAAACTTTGCCAACTCAGCTGGAGAAGGACCGGGCAGATAAGGACCGGATGAGAAAAGATAAAGTACGGTGAGAAGCCGCGGCGTAAGGGTGCAGTACGGAGCTTAAAATTGAAAGGTGGTTGGGGCTTCATCCAGGAGCCTGGACTTATTAGAAATTTTTGTGAACCGGCGGGACGTGGAGGCTCACCTCCCAGAAGGACACCCGGGGAGGGACCTGTTGCCAGGAGACTTGGTGACTTACACCCGACACTGGGGTTACAATGGATGGTACGCCCTAAATGTTACCAGGTGCGACCCCTACTCCCCAGAGTGTCAGGAACCTGTGAGACCCTCGGAGCCTTCAGCCTCCCACATCCAGGCCTCTGCAAAAGTGCCCACCCCACGCCGTAAATCTCCCAGCCTCCCTCAGTGGTCTCCTCAGCAGCCCCAGCTATGGACATGATAACTATAGCTGGCCCGTACCCCGGCGCCTGTTAGGCCCCCTGGGTTCGTTCAGTCCGGGACATAGGGTTCCAGACCCGGAGGGAGATGAAAGAGGTGGCCACACAGACCAGATAGCGGTCACGACTTGACTGTACAGCCACACGACGTCATCAGGTCCTGGTGGTCCTTGGTGCCTCGGATGTTTGGCAAGCATCAGAAGAGTACCAGGTGGTACCTGGAACCACCCCTGCCAAAGAATTATAAATAACCCGGACAGGGTCACTGTATGTAAATAGTTAAATTGTTTATGTACCCGGACGGTGAATGTTCATAAAAAAGTTTTTTTAATTTAATAAAAAAAAAAAAAACACAGTTTTCATTACTTTTATTACAGTCTCATCCTGCGACGCCATCGATCTCCTGTAAAAAAATGAAAAAAAAAAAAAAAGTATACCACCTGACCGACGCAGTCCATAGAAACGAGTGTCCCCGACGATCCAGCTCTGCTACATCAGAATGACAGGCAGAGCCTGTCATCCCGGCGCAGCACAGCTGATTACCTGCTTCCCCGGCGGTGACGTCATCGGACTGACTGCTTTACGGCCGGGATTAACCCAGCAGTCACTGCAGTTATTGCGAGAAACTGCATGTGACCGCCGGGGAAAGATGATGGCGGCCATGAAGCAGTCCAGGCCGTGACCGCCAGAGATCTTCTGCCAGGTAAGTGCCGCTGACTCCTGACAGACCCGACCGACGGACACTCACAGTGAACAGTGACAAATCCGATTCCGGTATACGATAAGACGAAAATATCGAAAACGAATTATCGAAAGGCCGATAGAGCTAAATATCGGCCGATAGCCGATATTTACATTATCGTATCGCTCAACACTAGTGATGAATCGGCGACATGCTAGTGTAGCGCAAGCACAGCTTTCTTAGAGAAGTAATGGCGACTGGGCAACTGGTACTGGGGAACTGCGACGGCCATCACTTTTCTGAAATCGTCTGTATCCACGAGGCGGAAAGGCAGCATTTTCATGGCCAACAGATTGGAGATGGTTGGGTTCAATTTCTTAGCTTTGGCATGTGTAGGAGAAATACCTTTATTGGCTAACCAGAAAATAATATGTTTGCAAGCTTTCAGAGCACAAAGGCTCCTTCAGGCAAGATTACAAATAGATTAATAAGAAAAAAGCACAATATTTAAGGGATAGTACAGTAGGACTCTTTCAGCAGCAGCACTAGCGCAGGAGTGACCTCTCTGCATTGTGACACTGAGCAAATGGCACCAGAAAAACAAGATATCCGCTTTTTATATGGCCAGGGACAAGTAAACTTTGGCAGCCAATCACAGAAGACCTTGTGTCATGACGTTGTGGATGGTTTCTGCACCCTGAATGGCTGCCACAATCAAAACACATAAAGTTAAGGAAAAAAAAGCGCGCCGTTCCTCTAACCTCTCCCACACGCTCTTCTAACCTCTCCACACCCCCTCCCCTCATCAAACACATCTCCCTGTCCACTGCTCAGCATACAGCACCACTATCCTAGCCAAAGTAATAGCAAAAGTATTAGTGGAAACGTGATGATTTACTGAACAATGAACAAATTTTGCCGAATTTTGAGTAAAAATGCTTGTGAAAGCAACACGAATCCAAATGTGCTATGTTTGTGCAGAATTTGAGATTGGCGAACGTTTCTTCAACAAATTTGCTCATCTCTACTTATGAATCATACCTGCGCACTCTGTTATGATTTGGGTAACCGAGGAGGACAGTAGCCAAAATAGCCTAGGCAACCAGACACCCAGAGAGGTTGGTAACTATCGGATTGCAGACCCCTAAACTGACAGCACTGGTGCCCTAGACACAGCCAGAGAGGTAACTAGGCCTAAAGAGAAAAAGGGGAAAGCTAACTGCCCCAGAGTAGACCCCAAAGGTATAGGTAGCCCCCAAACATATATTGGCGGTGAGATAAGATGAAATACAAACACAGGCAGAAAATAGAGCAAGCCAATGCTGGAGCCCAAACTGTCTAGATAGAATATGTCAGGAAAGAATACTTTCTGCAATCCAGTAAAAACTCTAAGAAAAACTCCAACCCGTCTGATATGCAAAAATACTGAGACCACACGATCTCTCCCCCGCTAGATCAGAACTCTGGTGTAACTGGTAGCAAATCAGCAGATACTGAAATAACAGGGAACTGAAAACAAATAAACAGTGGCAAATGAGAAACAGTGTCCAGCACAGGCCCCCGCAGGGAAGCCTGGCTGTACAAATCCAAAGGGACAGAAAACTGAGAAAGACAAAAACAAATGCCACAGAAATAACAGCAAATAACTTATCTTAAAGTTGCAGGAAGCAAGCTGACTTCCAAAAGAGACCAGGAAGCAACAAATCACCGGTGAGGATCATGGGAAGGTAGCTCACTTATATCTCCCAGTCAGTCCCACTGGATTGCCACTCATCGCCCCCAGGTGATGGACTTCTATTAGCCAAAGCAGCTTCATTACTATCAGCAGCCACCAGAGGGAGCCCAAACTCAAAGTCAGATCCAGAGTGTTCACAACAGCACTCACTGTGCCCTGCGGGAATTTACTGGTTTCAGACCTGAGAACAGAGGGTATGTTTGAGTTATACATAGCACTGGCCAGTGGGCACAGCCTCACTCTCCATAAACTTGTATGGAGCAAGGTCTAGTCGGACACTCCCACTAACCGGTCGTGTCGTGGTCAGGGCACATCTTCGTCTCAATACAAGTTTATGAAGTGAGGCCAAGTCCACTGGCCAGGGTATGTATAATTCATACATAACCTCTGTTCCCGTTTGAAAGGACAACTCCTTTAATGCTCCTACCCTCTTAAGATCATGTACTAAATTCATTAAGGAATATTTGGTGTATGAAATCATTAGCATGATGTCATCCATTTTAGAAAAATTGAAAACTTGAAGTGTATTGAAGATGGTAGAGTAATGGGTCAAGGGCTAAATTAATTTCTTTAGATAGATATTATATAGACTTAGATAGATAGGAGATAGAGGCAGCAGTGGTGAGTTCCTTGGAGAATTAAAGCCACTCACTGTCTGGTTCACCATTTCATGCTGAATATATTGTAAGCTGACAAGCCTCAGTGATGTAAGACCCGAAGAAGCCGCAACCTGTAGCATGTTAAGGTGGATAATATGCCTGTTTTTGTTATTTGGACATATAATTTTGTTGTTAAAAAAAAAAAAGTCTTAATCAAAATGGCGCGTTTCGATAGATGCTACTGCACAGGCACTGCCAGCACCATTTTGGTAGAGAAAAAAAATTAGGCATATCGCGCCGGCGGTGCCTGCGCAGTAGCATTGTTCCGATAGATGCTGCTGTGCACGCGCCACCGGCGCCATCTTGATGGAGACTAATTCTTTTTTTTCAATACTAAAATGGCGCCAGTGCCTGAGCAGTAGCATCTATCGCGTTGTGATGCTACTATGAAGGCAACAAAACTATCTGTCTAAATAACATGAAAACAGACATATTATCCACCTCATCATACTACATCACAGGCTGATGAATGTGAATTATTTTTTTTCAAACCATAATTCTATGCAGTATGTAAAATTGGGGGCAGGTCAGTGAGGGATCAGTGACCTGTCATAAGCCATACAGATGAATATGTGAGCAGAGCACCACATAAAACCAGGCCACGGACCGCTCCCGAACACAAGAATCTCAATAACTGAAAACTACAAATAAAGATTAAACAACAACCACAAGACGGATTTCATCAACCAAGGTATAATTTTAATCAGTATAACGGCACCAACCTGATAGTGTCTGTAGTTTACTCAGCACAATCCTGCTGACAGGATCTCTTTGAGAATCAGATCGATTGATGGTTCCATACCCATTTCAAACATCTAGAAGCTTATATGTGAAATTCAACCTGGAAACTCAGGAGTTTTTTTTCGTATTTTACATCACAAACACAGTGTACCAAAGTTGTCATTCGCACTTGCCTATAAGTTATTGGACTCCCATCCATCGCACGTCTGCAATTAATTTATAGTCATGCTTTCGTACATGTAATGCTATACAGAAAACAAAAAGTCTGGACAAGACTTGGGAAGACTGCTATTACAATACATCTTTAATAAGCACATACTTCAGGTGACACAGTTTGGTAAAAATAAATGAACCTAGGAAACCCAGCAATTTTTAATTAATTCTGAACAAAATCTAAAAGGGATTTTCTGGGCTTCAGCTAAATTTAAGCAGTTACTTTCTGTGACTGCAGATTGCTGAATTCTGACAGTGTACAAGGTGCAGGCTGTCAGAATTCTGCTTTCTTGCTTGGTGAAGCTAGCTTTCATGTGTTAGCAAGTTTGTGATTTTCATAGTTGTGGTCATGTGCTGGCTAGCCTCTCATCCATTTCTCTCAATAGAACTGTGATAAAAGCTGAAAAAGCTTCTACTAACCGAAACTATGTAAATTGCATACTTGTGGGCATGTGACCTCCAGCTTCAGCAGACAACAGAGCATATTCTGCATATAGTACACTGTCAGGATTCAGCAATCTGTAGTCACATGGAATGATTGCAGGAATTTAGCTAAAGCCCAGAAAACTCATTTAAGAGCCAAATACAGTAGGCATCACTTCCAAACTTTTAGATTAAATTTTTAGATTCTTAGTTGCTATTATTGATGTTTTTGGAAGTTAAATTCACACAACTTCATCTTGGGAGGACCCTTACTAATTTGGAGTTTAAAAAAAGCTTTAGAGGTGATCTCCCATGTTGTATAAACTATTCATAAGATTCTGCAATTACCCTAACATTTGAATTCAATTAATTTTCAGTGGCAGAAGTTTTTACAATAAAATCTGTAACATGGGATTTTCCCATAAGGGTGCGTTCACTCAACATTTTTTCAGGCAGATTTCGCATGGAACCCAACTGAAAAATTAACTGCTTCAGAGTACGGTAAAGATGTTAAAGGAAGTATCATGTTCATTGTTTGGGTAGCTTTCCCTAAAAAGACATTCACTAGTTATAGTTTAAATTCTGGAAAAAAGTGGACATTTGGCAAAATCGACAGCAAAAGCTTTCAGCGAAGCCGCTTCAAGAAAAACCTAGAGGAAAACCTCAGCAGATCCACTGGCATCTTAAAGACATCATGTGTACATACCTTAAAGGCATTTTTCAAGATACAATTGGGCCAAAGGGTGAACGAAAAGCATAAAATAAATGAGGTATTACTCAGCTGATAAATCCCACATATTCCAGAGCCACTACTCCCTAGGGATCCTTTTTTTTTCATCTGTGCTGAAGAAAATTTCAGGTCTCAGGGCCCATGGTGTATTTAACTACTGAGCTACAACCGCTGTGCTCATTAATAACATGGACTGTATTTCTCATTTGATCACTAGACACTAGGCCCAACTTGGCTCAAGCCTAGGCTTTAGGGCAGGGGCAATTCCTACAGGTCTCCTACTTCACCAACATGGGACAAATCTAAACTATCCCATTTGTAGCGACGGCCTTGTCCTAATATAGGAGCTGCGGTAGAAATTAATACATTTGTCTGACTTCTGGCTATCTCTTAACCACATTAGCATATTCTTCAGTTTGCTTCATTACAGACTGTAGCAATAGATTTTAGGCATGTGGTGCCTTCACAAGATTTCCTCCTGATCTTGTACAGGTTGGTGTGTTTATTTGGTTCTTTATCTCCTGAAAACCATAACTCTTTGGGAGATTTGCTAACGCCTGGGGGGATGCTAGCGTGGTACCATAGACAGATGTCAGAGCACAAAGCCAACTCTCTAAGTTTTATTAAAAGAAGGCTATTGATCTTTGACCTATGCTGGACCCTCTGGCTGACTGGGTTAGGACTACTTGTGAACCAACTCTTCTCGTAAGGAAAGATTGCGACTTTTACGCTTTTTGGTAAAAAAAAAAAGATGAACTTTGGCAAAAAAAAATTTTGAAAGCAATTAATAAATGAGCCCTCCTGAACACAAGAAGAAATTAAAGGGCTAATGGAAGCACTGAGTTTGCTTGTAAAGATTGCACTTGGAACTAAGCAGATTGTCCGTTTCTGCTGGAATTAAACTTTAAGAAATTGAAATCAGCAAGTACATAAAACTGGTATTGGCCTAATAAAATATCCATTTATGGAGCCATTGTACCAGAACCTTAAAAATAATATGACAAATCTGTTTCTACTAACCTAGAAGGACTCTCAGTTAAATTCATTACAGTTAAACTTGAAGATGACTTCTCAGAATCCATTTAGACAAGTGAAAAAAAACAGTCTCACCCTTAAGCATGTGAGGGAGCTCTCGCATTTATAACCCCACGCGATCCCTGGAAAGTATTCAACTTTAAAAAGCATTACAGTAGATTGTGCACCACATGGGCCCCTGAGGAAACTGGAGTGAAAATAAAAGCCTACCACACATCTATTAATCACTGCAACAATTTCACGGTCAGAAAATGTACTTGCGGTTTATATTTATCTGGCAGAGGAACAGTATTGCGTACCTGCTGTTCAAGTTATTTGCAGGAATTCATGAATCAGGAATTTCTAGATCTTAATCTATAAACTCTTAAGAGAAAATATATATTACACACACACACTAATCAGCCTTAACATTAAAACTAGTGATGGGTGAGCACTAAAATGCTTGGGTACTCGTTGCTCAGGTTGAGCAAATTGGAATACTTGAGTACTCGGACAGAACAACGAGCCCAATGTAAGTCTGTAGGAGACCCGAGCATTTTTGCCGCGATTCCCCCGGGGGGTCCTTTTAAGGTCTAAGTACATCTGAAAATGATGGAAACACTGCTCAAATGACACGGGGACATCATGGGGATCAGGGGCATCCCTGACTCCTACTTCACAGCTTTAAACAATGTTGTCAGTTTCATGCCATTTTTACCGCTGCACCAAAAAACATACCAAAACGGATTTTGCTGGGAAATTTGTTAAGGTACATCCTTTCCAGGTTAATAACTTGTATATAAGGCAAAATAATTAACCCCAGACCAAAATGTTCCTCCACCACTTGGGCTATGTTCAGACGTTTTTTAAGCGTTTTTCAACTTTAATATTGCTTTCACCCAAAACAAATGTATTCACTGGGAAATGTCATTGTAACATTTAACAAGCCTAGCTGGCCATGTGGTGTGTGACACATCTTGTTTCATTTATGAAGGAGGGACGCTTAAAGTCACGGAGCCTATTTTTACAGGGGCATCAGGCAGCATTAATCTGCTTAAAGAGCCATTATTAAACAGTGGGTCTCCTAAACTTTTATAGCTTGTGCTGTGAGTTTCATGGGCTGCCAAGAATTACGACGCACCCCAATACCCCTTTCACGAGATGTCCAGGAGGGCTTCCATTAAAAATGTTGCATTGAATGCAAGGCCTGCCCTGCTACCAAGTCATATGCACCCCAATAACCCCAATCTCCCCTTGGAAAAAACATGGAGGAGGGCCTCATAAAAAAAAATTAAAAAATTAAAAAGGAGTGGGTCTCCTAGACTTGAAATGCCCATACACTAAGTGTGTTGGCTGGCAAACATTTTCCCCTGTAGGGTATACCTCAACTATTTCATAACAAGTATTTAACACCCAGCAAAAACACCCACCCTTGTTAGGATTTTGACACTGGCTGTGCAGCACGGAACACGTTAACCCTGGTGATCTAGTGGCGGTGAATGATGAGACATGGAGGAAGGCCTGATTAAAAACTAGGCGGCCCAATTTAAAGGAGCGATTCTCCTAGACTTGGATTGCCCATAAACTAAGTGTATGGGCTGGCAAACATTTTCCCCTGTGGGGTACACCTCAACCTTTTCCATAACAAGTATTTAACACCCAGCAAAAACATCCACCCTTATTAGGATTTTGACACTGGCTGTAGCAGCACGGAAAACGTTAACCCTGGTGATCTAGTGGTGGTGGATGATGAGACATGGAGGAAGGCCTGATTAAAAACTAGGCCCAATTAAAAGGAGCGGGTCTCCTAGACTTGGAATGCCCATACACTTAGTGTATGGGCTGTCAAACATTTCCCCTTGGGGATGTACATATTTTTTGTATTTTGGTGACGTGCATCATAACACCCTTGCCAAAACAAAGAGTGGCCAGAGCATGACTGAATACGTTCAAACTGGTGTTCAAGTGGTGGTGGACGATGAGGATGAGGAGAAGGAGGAGGAGGACACCAAAATCAGGAAGCATATATCCATGTTTGGTTGTGAAGAGGTGCATGGTAATACACCTTCCAAAAAACCACTACATTGGAGTTTAGTTTTCGCTGTCACCATTTGGTGGTGCCGAGAAGTCAGGCCCAATCCATCCCTTGTTCATTTATATAAGAGTCAGCCTGTCTGCATTTTCCGTAGAAAGGGGAATGTGCTTATCTGTGATAATGATACCAGCAGCACTAAAAACCGGCTTGGACAAAATGCTAGCGGCAGGGCAGGCCAGGACCTCCAAGGCGTAGAGAGCCAGCTCATGCCACATGTCCAGCTTGGATACCCAATAATTAAAAGGCACAGAGGAATCATGAAGGACGTTGGTACGGTCAGCAAGGTACTCCCTCAGCATCTTAGAGAAGACTGCATTCCTTGTCAGATTACCCCACGCCTCAGTGCATGGGCGATGGGAGGGTCTTAGAATACTGTCCCAGAACTTTGCCAGTGCTCCCCTGCCTCTGCTGGAGTGGACTTGTGTCTGTCTCGCCTGTCTTGCTTGGTTGGCCAATGAACTGTTATCTCTGCCACCAGCTTTTTGAGATGGGAATTTTTTTTAATAATTCTGCAACAATGGCCCTATGGTACTGCACCATTTTGGTACATCTGTATGCCTCTGGAACAAGAGATTGAAAGTTACCCTTACCCGGGGCTAAAAGTGTCACTAGCCATAATGACTGGGACCGAATATTTTTACAAACGGGCACAGGGGAAAAGGCAGCGCAACATAAAGTCACTATGCGTCCAGACTGGGAACGCAGACTTTGGGCCTACCAACAGGGGACGTCCCCCCTCCTCCCTTCTTTCCCTTCCTCAGGGGAACCAACTGAACAACGGTAAAACAGTTTGGGTT
>JARQOD010000002.1:506189709-506237743 GCA_033576555.1 Oophaga sylvatica | reverse complement strand
AAGGTCCATGGATCTTGGCTCCTTAACAGCCTGAAAATCCAGGCCTCAGCGGTCTGCTTCATCTGGCTGGTTAACAAAAATAGGGGGGACCCCACGCCAATTTTTTTCGAGGGGATCCCCTATTTTTGTTAATCAGCCAAGATATGCAGACTGCTGTGGCCTGGTATTATCAGGCTGGCAAGGTCCATGGATCTTGGCTCCTTAACAGCCTGAAAATCCAGGCCTCAGCGGTCTGCTTCATCTGGCTGGTTAACAAAAATAGGGGGGACCCCACGCCATTTTTTTTTCGAAGGGAACCCCTATTTTTGTTAATCAGTTCCCTCTGACGTCACTGATTGTGTCCCTGGCTGACCTGAAGTGAAAGTGGAAAGCAATCAATTAAGCTTTCCACTTAAGGGCCCGTCTCACATAGCGATATCGCTACCGAGATCGCTTCTGAGTCACTAGTTTTGTGACGCAGCAGCGAGCTCACCAGCGATATCGCTGTGTGTGACATTCAGCGACGATCAGCCCCCCTGCCGGGTATCGCTGATCGTCGCTGAAATGTCAGGACCTTTTTTTGATCGCTGGTTTCCCGCTGACAGGCACACATCGCTGCGTGTGACAGGCGGGAGACCAGCGATCCGCTGGTAACCAAGGTACACAGCGGGTTTCCAGGCGCGGGGCTGTGCCTAGAAACCCGCTGTGTACCTTGGATACCAGCGCCCTGATGCAGGGAGCTGGTATCCAAGGTACACAGCGGGTTTCCAAGCGCTGCGCGGTGCCTGGAAACCCCTGTGTACCTTGGTTACCAGCGGATCGCTGGTCTCCCGCCTGTCACACGCAGCGATGCGTGCCTGTCAGAGGGAAACCAGCGATCAAAAAAAGGTCCTGACATTTCTGCGACGATCAGCGATACCCGGCAAGGGGGCTGATCGTCGCTGAATGTCACACACAGCGATATCGCTGGTGAGCTCGCTGCTGCGTCACAAAACTAGTGACTCAGCAGCGATCTCGGTAGCGATATCGCTATGTGAGACGGGCCCTTAAGCGATGTTATCCGCAGTGTCGCTGTCCCAGATCGCTGCCTGAGCTGCCTGTTTGGCAGCTCAGCAGCGATCATGTAGCGATACACCAGCGATCCTGACAAGTGCATATCGTTGTCGGGATCGCTGGTGTATCGTTATGTGACACCCAGCCTTTACTCTCCTGTCAGCCAGGAGAGGAACTCATTCATTTGGGGGTTTACTGTGAGGCTGCAGCATTAGCTGCGGTCCCTGCAGTAAACATTAACCCTTTCTGAAGGATTACACCGTGGGACCTGACTGTGCATGGGATAGGTAAGAATAATTTTGCTTTTTTATTTTATTTTTATTACAGGAAATGGTTTTTGCAGTAAAATAAAAGATGGTCAAAAACATGTGTCTTTATTTCATTAAAATGATTTTTAATTAAAGTGTGTGTGTTTTATTTTTATTTCATGCAATAGGATTAATAATTGATAGTTGTCTAATTGACAGCTCTCAATTATTAACCTGGCTTAAGGTCACCTTTCAATAGCAAGGTGGCTTTAACCCCATATTAACCCATTCGCCACCGCTACAGGGCAATGGGAATAGACGGGCAAAGTGCCAGAAAGGGCGAATCTAATTATAGATTTGTCTTTCCTGGGGTGTCTGGGGGCAGATGTTAGTAGCCGGGGGGGGGCCAAAAATAATGGTCCCTCTCTGGGCTATTATTATCTGCCCCCACTCACTGGCTTTGTCTGTCTGGTTGCGAAAATAGGGCGGGAGCCCACGCATTTTTTTTCAGCAATTTTACACCTCATATATATATATATATACATGTCATTGAATTTGTGACACATATATATATATATTTATATTTGTAGTTCATACACTTCTACATAGTATAATAGCCGCTAATTCAATTGCCGGCTTTTGTGAAAATGCAGAACCCGACATGAAATGACACTTGGTGTACATAGGGTTAACCATGTCCTTTGCTATCTGATTTGCACAAACAATTACATCAGTCTATGTGTGCAAAATTTCACACCTGTAGGGGTTAATTAAAGGTGTAAATTCGTAGCAAAAAAGTCCGTTTTTTTTACAACGAATTTACACCTTTAATTAACCCCTACAGGTGTGAAATTTTGCACACATAGACTGATTTAATTGTTTGTGCAAATTAGATAGCAAAGGACATGAAAAGACATGGTTAACCCTATGTACACCAAGTGTCATTTCATGTCGGGTGACCCGACATGAAATGACACTTGGTGTACATAGGGTTAACCATGTCTTTTCATGTCCTTTGCTATCTAATTTGCACAAACAATTAAATCAGTCTATGTGTGCAAAATTTCACACCTGTAGGGGTTAATTAAAGGTGTAAATTCGTAGCAAAAAAGTCCGTTTTTTTTACAACGAATTTACACCTTTAATTAACCCTACAGGTGTGAAATTTTGCACACATAGACTGATTTAATTGTTTGTGCAAATTAGATAGCAAAGGACATGAAAAGACATGGTTAACCCTATGTACACCAAGTGTCATTTCATGTCGGGTGACCCGACATGAAATGACACTTGGTGTACATAGGGTTAACCATGTCTTTTCATGTCCTTTGCTATCTAATTTGCACAAACAATTAAATCAGTCTATGTGTGCAAAATTTCACACCTGTAGGGGTTAATTAAAGGTGTAAATTCGTAGCAAAAAAGTCCGTTTTTTTTACAACGAATTTACACCTTTAATTAACCCCTACAGGTGTGAAATTTTGCACACATAGACTGATTTAATTGTTTGTGCAAATCAGATAGCAAAGGACATGAAAAGACATGGTTAACCCTATGTACACCAAGTGTCATTTCATGTCGGGTGCTTCTGTCTTTTCACAGAAGCCGGCTTTACCCGGCAATTGAATCAGAGGATATTTTACTATGTAGAAGTGTATAAACTATACATATATGTAAATATATATGTCACAATGACATGTATATATATATATATATATATATATATATATATATATGTATTCTATGTGTGTATATTTAGTACTTACAAGGAAAGAATGGGGTTTTTTTAGTTACGATATTTTGTTCCCATATACTTACATGGGACTTCCGGTATCGGTATCGGGTATCGCCGATATTTTAATGATATCGGCGATACCATTCCGATTCCGATACTTTTGGATATCGGAAAGTATGGCTCAACTCTACTCCTAAGTCCAGGTGGGAGACCCCAGAAAAAGTGGTGGAGAATGAAAGGGCTAATATCCTGTGGGATTTCAAGATCCAGATGGATAAGCAGATGTTGGATAACCAACCATTGTCATAGTAGACAAGGATCAGAAGACAGCAATGATAATAGATGTGGCAGTGCCAAGTGACAGCAACATCAGAAAGAAGGAATATGAGAAGCTGGAGAAATACCATGGCCTCAAAGGAGAACTGGAGATGTGGAAGGGAAAGGCAACAGTGATTCCAGTGGTGATAGGAGCACTTGGAGCAGTGACCCCTAAGTAAGAAGATTGGCTACAACAGATCCCAGGAGCAACATCTGAGCTCTCTGTCCAGAAAAGCGCAATGCTGGGAACAGCTAAGATCCTGCTCAGAACCCTCAAACTCCCAGGCCTCTGGTAGAGGACCCGAGAATGAGAAAGGACAACAAAGACCACCCCCAATGGGGGTGAGAAGGAAGTTTTTTTTATATACATACACACAAGTAAGCACTATATTATGGGTATCAGTAGCAAGGTCAGTAGTGTGTTTTGACACTATGAGAACACAGTGATGCAACTAAATACAATATGTATGCAACATTCTATTACATTGTTCTTAATGTTATTTTCCAGCAGTTAAATGTCTATTAATGCCTTTATGTCTCAGCTTAACAGGTGTCATACTCAGTATTAGGCCCGTCCCTGTCGTAGTCTCTGTAAGCTCCTGTGATCGTTACACTGGCCCTAACGGAGGTCAATGGTGTTTCCCATTAGGCAGCAAGTCCTAGATATGCGAGTCACTCGATATACAGTGTATTTGTCACATTAGCTGTCTTTGCTCATTGAAGCACGGCCCTGGCCAACACCCCGTACCATATGTTTACGCTAGAAGTTACAGCCCACAGGAAAGGTCCTCTGCTACAAACAGATTGCCTCCTGAGCCTTGTTCAGATCTGGTTACGATCTTCTACTGGTTGCTGCTTACGGTCTTCTTCTGGCGTTGGTCACAGATCTTCCTCACAGCTCCGGCATCTGACCGCTCTTGGATCCTTCTGTGGCAGTGGTGGCTGTAAGCTCACCTCACAGCCATACGACTTTCCTGGTACAGGTTCTGGTGCCAACTCGCATTTTCTCAGCCCGGCCTTTTATAAATAGTAGCTGCAACACAGGTGTCACCTGACCTAGCGTCGTCTCAATCCCCTTCCTGTGGGAACATGCAATTCCACTATTGGGGTCCCTACTACTATATTTCGTTCTTTACATTCATTTTTGTCTTTGACCAACAGGTGGCAGTGTTCGCTTGCAGTTGCTCAGCTATGCATCAACTGTACTCTTATTCTCTCTTGTCCACCTCCTTACATTCCTCTCTTCTTTAAACTCGCCAGCCCACGGACGAGAAGATTCTTTGCGCCCGTTAATGTTCTTTGTAGTCTTGCTGGATGCCCACAGTTTTAGCATCTATTATCGTGTCTCTTGCACTACACGTTGGCAGAGGAAATCATCTTGTGCACATCTCATGGGCAGGATGCCAGCGTTGGCACACTGACTTCTTCAAGTCCCCTCTTGAGCAGTCTTGTCAGGTGTACTAGTAACTTCATTTTCCTCATGCAGAAGTTCAACATCTGGCTCTTCTCTATGGGACTCAGTGACCTTCTTCACCAGTCCACCTGACCACACTTCACCCTCAGGCCACAGACCTCGGGTCTCTCCAGTCCCACTGCAGTCAAGAACAGGGGGTGGCACCGTTGTACGAGGTACCTCCTTCAGCTGCATCAGTGTATCGTCTCCAACACCTGACTATGCATTAGGTGTGAATCCTACCTCAACCTCTTCTCTAGTGTTGCCATCATCAACTTTTGTGGTGCACACCGGCGCTGCTTGAGTAGCTTCTAGGCACCAGGGCAATGCAGACATCTTTCTGCAAGAGGAAAATAACGCAGTCTTCCTCACCCCTTGGCTTCCTGCACCATGCATCTGCCTTGCATTGGATGAGGTTCTCCTCAGCTCACCATCCCATATCTTCCAGGTCTCTGCCCGTCCTCTGTTGTGGGCAGCCCTTCTCTCTAATTTGCCCTAGGATGAAGATCTGCTTACAGTCTTCTACTAGCTTTGGTCACGGACCTTCCTCACAGCGCTCAGGTCTTCTCCAGCATCTGACTGCTCTTGGACCCTTCTGTGGCGATGGTGGCTGTAAGCAACAATTTTTGCAGCTTTTGGCATTTTTTTTATACCAGGCCAGGCCAGCTCCACTAACTTTTTGAAAAGTTGGCAAAGTTTAGTGGGAAGAAGGAGTGACTGACAAATTTAGGGGCCGCACGGTGGCTCAGTGGTTAAACGCACTGTGGCCTTGCAGTGCTGGCATCTTGAGTTCAAATACCACCAAGGACAACATCTGCAAGGAGTTTGTATGTTCTCCCTGTGTTTGCGTGGGTTTCTCTGGGTTCTCCGGTTTCCTCCCACATGCCAAAGACATACTGATAGGGAATCTAGAGTGTGATCCCCATTAGGGACAGTAATGATAATGTCTGTAAAACACTGCAGAATTAGATAGCGCTATATAAGCAAAGCAGAATAATAATAAAGATGAAGACAATTTCAAATATTATTTTAAACATATTATTGTTCAAACTTACACTTTGCAGTTATACTTCAAGCCTTTAAAAGGTTAATATAACCCACCCTCAACTTTTTAAACAAGGACATTGGGTCTTAAATTATTTTAATGAACCGTTTATGACATATGTGTTTAATTAATGTTTAGCCTGGCAGATAGTCACTCCTCCCCCTCCGTTTTTTTTACGGCTGGTAACTGGGTATAGTCCAGGAAACAATGAATCTCCACAACTACTGGAAGAATCTCTTGTCTGACTGCTGATCCAGTGGTGGAAAGAATGGTTATGGTTCAAAGGTTGGAGAGATCTCCAAACTATCTGTTAACATAACCTTGCTTTTGCATGTCAGCACTCACTCTTTGACGTGTGATAATACAAACATCCCTCTTCACTGTAATATTTGGACACTGAAGCCACACTAATAGATTTTATATGAAACTTTCCATCTTACGGGACTAAACAATGATTTTTACACACACTTGTGTTTCTTCTATACTTTTAAACTGAATTAAGTGTCCAGTAGAAAAAAAACTAATTATACACTTGCACATTTTAGTACAACATTTAAAATGGACATGTCATCTCTACCCCATAAAAAAATATACATCTTTACTTAAAACTCGGCATTGTGCTGTTCCATTTATTAATCCTCCTGACAACTGGATGTTAGCCTTCCCCTTCTCAAAGCAATGCGAACTGACAAACTCTGACACTGTCCAATCAGTGAACAGTGTAATGCTGGGGTTAAATGGAATGATCGTGGTACAAAACTACTATTGATGAGATTATTCTGGTGCAATACAATATGATGTTTTCGGCAGCACATTTACAAAGGCCGATGAGTTGCTGAGAATGATGCTTACACATAATTTTACACGATGAATGTACACATTGCTCGTACGTAGGGGGGTTTGTCAGCCTGTTTAGCTGGGCCAGTAGACATCAATAAGTAAAAAAAAATGGTAAAAAACACATCAGAGGACTTTTTAATATTTTCTTTATGCAATGAAAAAAAGATTTTACCTTTACAAATTCAAGATTGTAGCAAGATTAAACAATCATATTCACCAAAGTGAATGTAGCCTCCAGACTACAGTTCAGACTCCGGTATAGAAAGTCCACGCTCTCTAGTGCTGAGGGAATGAAGACGGAGAGACAGAGATGCAGTCAGACGAGCTGGAGATCTGGACCTGCGGTGATGTTTCGGGGGTCCTCGCCATTTCTCAAGCACGCCTCACTTACAAGAACAATATACAAAAAAAGGTTGCACTCTATCGTGCTAAAGCATGTCAATGTGAAAAATGAATAGCATTATGGCTTTTGAATATTAGGAAAAAATGAATGAGACGCTTTGCACAAAATTTGGCCAAATAATGTCTGCCCATCAACAATCGTCAAGGTGGTCTCAAAACTGATGGGTCCCTGACCTGTGTGAACATACCTCTATTAGGCTAATGTCTGAATTCCTGGGACCCATGGGCAGACATTATTTGGACAAATTTGTGCAAAGCTTCTGTTAGGGTCTGCGGAACGCACCTAATAAATAATGTAGAGAGGTGTGTTCGCAGCCCGGGGTCCACCGTGCAGGCAGAGCCTGCTGCTAGTAAGAAGGCGTAAGTAGCGAATTCTGTTATCCCGCAGAGTCGCTAAAATAAACACCGTAGCGCGCTGTGGCAGATAGTGCGAACTCTGTTAATCCAAAGAGCCGCTAGCGGGAATGCCGCAGCGCTATTTAGCGATATAAGCGAACTCTGTTTCACCACAGAGTCGCTGAGGTAAAGACGCAGAGATAGGTACTGTGTCCTGTTAACATCACAGGGATACACAGATAACTGCTGTGCGGATAGCAGTCCGTGATCATGCAGACAGCAACGCAATCAAGCAATCTCCTCACCGGAGAAGTCGGTATTCTAGGGGCTTATTTCAGCCAAGCCCTAATCACATGCACTCAAATCTCCTCACCGGAGGTGCCGGTATTCTAGGGGCTTATTTCAGCCGAGCCCTAACCACATGCGTGCATGATCACACTGGCGCAAAGCACATATTCTAGGGGCTTATTTCAGCCAAGCCCTAATCACGTGCACTCAAATCTCCTCACCGGAGGTGCCGGTATTCTAGGGGCTTTTTTCAGCCGAGCCCTAACCACATGCGTGCATGATCACACTGGCGCAAAGCACATAATGCAATTGATCCTAGCGCACGGCCGTGCGGTAAGCACAGCCTTTTATAGCAGCCACGAGAAAAAGACCTTCCAGGAAGGACCAATGGGAAGCTGCTTCAGAACATCAACAGCCAGAGGACCTTCCTGAAGGACCAATAGGAGTGGCAGCTGTATCTGAGCATGTGACCCCTGATCTCCAATGGGAGATCTTGCCCTGGGCATGCTCAGATTAAGCAACAAAGGACTTAGACCTAAAGACGTCTGCTCACCGCTGACCAGTAGTGGCTACAATAGTAGAACCTGAAGAGGCAGCAGCAAGTCTCTGCACAGTATTAGACCGGGCGAGACGCTGGGACCGTCGTCTTTGCTGAGCAGACTCCACTGCGGCCGGAGATGGATGGGGGACCGCAGCGGGACTGGTTCGAGACTCCCCTTGTTAAGCAGTGGGAACTCGAACCCTAACATTACCCCCTCCTAGGGCCCCCCCTTCTTTGGGCCTCGCTGCGCTCAAAGGCTGCGGAGCGTGAACAGGCTCGGCAGGCTCCCAAGACCTATCCTCAGGCCCATAGCCCCTCCAATCCACCAAATAAATTTTTTTGCCTCGTACCACCTTGCACCCAACAATGGCGTTCACCTCATGATCGTCGGTAGATGAACAAGACGTCCCGGCAGATGACTCGGAAAACCGGGAAATGGCCACGGGTTTCAGGAGGGACATGTGAAAGGTGTCGGTGATACCAAGGCGAGGCGGAAGGGCTAGGCGGTAAACCACCGGGTTCACCTGCTCAAGAACTTTAAAGGGACCCAAAAAGCGAGATGCCAACTTGGTGGACTCAACACGTAGCCTGATGTTTTGGGCAGAGAGCCACACTAGGTCACCCGGAGCAAAAGTAGGAGCGGGGCGCCGATGGGCATCGGCCGAAGACCTCATCCTCTCTTTGGAGGCCTGAATGGCATCCTGGGTGCGGTCCCAAATGTCCCGTGCCTCCACAGCCCAGTCTGCCACCCTGGAATAGGCGGAAGACACGGGCATGGGCACTGGTACCCACGGATGCTGACAGTAGTTCAGGAGGAATGGGGTCTGTCCGGTGGAGTCAGCCACAGCATTATTTAGAGTGAACTCAGCCCACGGTAGCAAGGATGCCCAGTCATCCTGCCTGCCAGAGACAAAATGTCGCAAGTATGTGACCAAGGTCTGGTTCGCCCTCTCTACCAACCCATTCTTCTCGGGATATGCCGAGGAGAGATTTAACTCAATGCTGAGTAGACGACACAGCTCTCTCCAGAACCGACACGCAAATTGGGGACCTCGATCACTGACGATTTTGTCTGGCATTCCATGTAAACGGAAAATATGCCTAATAAAAAATGCTGCCATGGCCCGTGCAGACGGTAACCGTGGTAAGGGCACCAAGTGCACCATTTTGGAGAAGTGGTCGGTTATCACCCAGATGATGGTGCAGCCCCGAGACTTGGGTAAGCCCACCACAAAATCCATCCCGACCATCTCCCAAGGCCTGTCTGCCACCGGTAAAGGGAAAAGTAGCCCAGCTGGCCGTTGTCGAGGGGATTTATTCTTGGTGCAGGAGACGCACGCCTGAACGTATTCCCTGATGTCACGGACCATATGTGGCCACCAGTATGTCCTCGCCAGCAACTCAGATGTCCTTTTTGTCCCAAAATGTCCACCCACCCTGGACGAATGTGCCCAATAGAGTACCTCCGGTCGCAAAGTGGTGGGCACAAAAGTCTTGCCCGGAGGCACAGACTCAAGCGAAACCGGGGCCACAGTTCTTAGGCTCTCTGTGGGGACAATCAACCGAGGCTCCTCCTCCACCTCCTCAGAGGACACCACGGAGCGAGAAAGAGCATCGGCCCGAATGTTCTTCTCACCGGTGAGGAAATGGAGGATGAAATGGAACCGGCAGAAGAACAGGTACCATCTGGCCTGACGAGAATTTAGACGCTGGGCGGTCTGTAAATAGACCAAATTTTTGTGGTCAGTGAAAACTTGAAAGGGAAAGCTAGCCCCCTCCAGGAGATGTCTCCACTCGGAAAAGGCCAACTTCATGGCTAGCAACTCCCTATCCCCAATGGAATAATTCCTCTCCGCTGGTGTGAAGGTCTTGGAAAAAAAGAAACAAGGATGTTTCCGACCTTGAGCATCCTTTTGAAAAAGGACTGCTTCAGCACCAACGGACGAGGCATCGACCTCCAATAAAAAAGGCTTATCAACCTCGGGGCGATGTAAGATGGGAGCGCTAGCAAAATGGGACTTAATTGAAGTAAAGGCCTTGGAGACCTCTTCTGACCACAATTTGGGATTGGCTCCCTTCTTGGTGAGGGCTACCAAGGGAGCTACCAAAGTGGAGAAGTGGGGAATGAATTGGCGATAGTAATTAATGAACCCCATAAAGCGCTGCACCGCTTTAAGACAATGGGGATCTTGCCAATCCATCACAGCCTGTAGCTTGGCAGGATCCATAGCCAATCCCTGGGCGGAGATGATATAGCCCAGGAAAGGTAAAGACTCCCGCTCAAACATGCATTTCTCCAACTTTGCATAGAGGGAGTTCGCCCGTAACAGGTCGAAGTCTTTGCAGACATCCCTCCGGTGAGAGTCAATATCTGGAGAAAAGATGAGAATATCATCCAGATAGACTACTACAGAAGTGGAAAGCATATCCCGGAAGATGTCATTGACAAAGTCTTTGAAAACGGCTGGGGCATTACAGAGCCCGAAGGGCATCAGCAGGTATTCATAATGCTCATCCCTGGTATTAAAAGCCGTTTTCCATTCGTCCCCCTCACGGATGCGAATCAGGTTATAAGCACCACGCAGATCTAATTTAGTAAATACCCTTGCTCCCCGGAGCCTATCAAAGAGCTCAGAGATCAGGGGCAACGGGTACTTATTCTTAACGGTGATGGCGTTAAGACCTTTGTAATCTATACACGGACGTAATTCTCCACTCTTCTTCTGCATGAAGAAGAACCCCGCTCCTGCTGGTGACACCGACTTCCTAATGAACCCTCTTGCCAGATTCTCCTGGATATATTGAGACATAGCCTCCGTCTCAGGAAGAGAGAGGGGATAGACCCTTCCCCGAGGAGGTTCTGCTCCAGGCAAGAGGTCAATAGGACAGTCGTAGGGACGATGGGGTGGCAGAGTCTCCGCAGCCTTTTTAGAGAACACGTCTGCATATGACTGATAGCACTTGGGAAGAGGAGAAAGATCTGCGGGTATCTCTGAAGTGGTAACCTGAATGCACTCCCTGACACATCTGTCCTTACATGACTCACTTCAACCCAGTATCCTACCGGAGGTCCACTCAATATGAGGGGAGTGGGAACGGACCAGGGAACTCCCAGTAGGATTTCGTCTATTCCCTCGGGAAGGACGAGAAGGGAAATAATCTCCTGATGGGAAGGGGGTACAGACAAAGTAAGAGGGACAGTCTGATGTGTAATTGGCGAGGGCAATGTCAACCCATTCACTACCCGGACAGTCACTGGTTTGTCGAGCGCTACCAGATGTATTGCGTGGCGACGAGCAAAGGTAGGTGACATGAAATTCCCCTCTGCTCCTGAGTCCACACAAAGCTCGACTGTAAGTGTGGAAGAGTCTACAGTGACTGTCCCTTTAAATGTCATCTTGGAGGAAAATGCCGCTGTCTCTAGTGAATCTCCTCCCAGGGCCACTAGACGCGATCGCTTCCCCGATCGCTGTGGACATTTGTTTGCATAGTGTCCTGTCTGCTGACAAAGGTTACAGACCACGGATACTCAGACGGCCCGAGACTTAGGTCCTGTACGAGGAACCTCTGTGGCCTTCTGGGGTTCGGACGCCAGATCGGGGGATTCGAGAGGTTTGGCAAAGGTGGGAGCCAACCGAATCCTCTGCCTACACTGGGCCCGCTCCAACCTCCGCTCATGAAAACGGAGGTCGATGTGGGTAGATATGGAGATAAGCTTCTCCAGTGTGGCGGGAATCTCCCTGGTAGCCAAAGCGTCTTTAACATGGTCAGCCAGTCCTTGCCAGTAGACTGGAATGAGAACTTTATCCGACCAGTCTAGCTCTGAGGCCAGAGTCCGAAACTGGACGGAAAACTGACTGACCAAAGACGAACCCTGTGCCAATGCCAGCAGTTGGAGCGCCGTATCGTGGGTGACCTGAGGTCCTAAAAACACCTTTTTAAGAGCCTCCAGGAAACGAGGAGCACTCCGCACCACACGATCGTCGCGCTCCCACAGCGGCGTTGCCCACTCCAACGCTCTGCCCGAGAGTAGAGACAGTACAAAACCCACTTGTGCCCGATCCGTGAGGAAACATGCAGCCAGAAGCTCGAGCTGTATAGAGCACTGACTCACGAATCCCCGACATTGCTTGCTGTCACCGGCAAACTTATCAGGAAGCGGGAGGTGGGATAATGTAGGGGCAGAGGTGGCAGAGGACAAACTGGCTGCAGCCACGCTAGCAGCCTGAACAGCGACTGCGGTAACATCCACAGTTGAGGTTGTGCGCTCAAGAGCCGTCAACCTACCCTCCAGCTGCTGGATGTACTGCGGTAAACGCTGGTCATTTGCCATTTACTAGCCAGACCCTGGAGCTAGGATTATGTTAGGGTCTGCAGAACGCACCTAATAATGTAGAGAGGTGTGTTCGCAGCCCGGGGTCCACCGTGCAGGCAGAGCCTGCTGCTAGTAAGATGGCATAAGTAGCAAACTGTTATCCCGCAGAGTCGCTAAAATAAACACCGTAGCGCGCTGTGGCAGATAGTGCGAACTCTGTTAATCCACAGAGCCGCTAGCGGGAATGCCGCAGCGCTATATAGCGATATAAGCGAACTCTGTTACACCACAGAGTCGCTGAGGTAAAGACGCAGAGATAGGTACTGTGTCCTGTTAACACCACAGGAATACACAGATAACTGCTGTGCAGATAGCAGTCCGTGATCATGCAGACAGCAACGCAATCAAGCAATCTCCTCACCAAAGAAGCCGGCATTCTAGGGGCTTATTTCAGCCAAGCCCTAATCACGTGCACTCAAATCTCCTCACCGGAGGTGCCGGTATTCTAGGGGCTTATTTCAGCCGAGCCCCAACCACATGCGTGCATGATCACACTGGCGCAAAGCACATAATGCAATTGATCCTAGAGCACGGCCGTGCGGTAAGGACAGCCTTTTATAGCAGCCACGAGAAAAAGACCTTCCAGGAAGGACCAATGGGAAGCTGCTTCAGAACATCAACAGCCGGAGGACCTCCCTGAAGGACCAATAGGAGTGGCAGCTGTATCTGAGCATGTGACCCTTGATCTCCAATGGCCCTGGGCATGCTCAGATGAAGCAACAAAGGACTTAAACCTAAAGATGTCTGCTCTCCGCTGACCAGTAGTGGCTACAATAGCAGAACCTGAAGAGGCAGCAGCAAGTCTCTGCACAGTATTAGACCGGGCGAGACGCTGGGACCAACGTCTTTGCTGAGCAGGCTCCACTGCGGCCAGAGATGGATGGGGGATCGCAGCGGGACTGGTTCGAGACTCCCCTTGTGAAGCAGCGGGAACTCGAACCTTAACAGCGTCTCATTCATTTTTTCCTAATATTCAAAAGTCATATTGCTATTCATATTGACAAGCTTTAGCACGATAGAGTGCAACCTTTTTTTTGTATATTGTACATGGAGGTAGCTGCTCCTAGTATGCACCTATTCAGACTAGTTTGGATGTGCCAGTCTTTTGTTATTTCTATGTTAGCTTACTGACCGAGCACTCCGCCCTTCACCATGTGATGATTTTAACTACAGCAGGTCCCTACTTACCCATAAATGCAGGCTTCACTGAGAGAGAGGTATCCACATTCACCCAGGAATTCAGACATTAGCCTAATAGAGATATGTTCACACAGGTCAGGGACCCATCAGTTTTGAAACCACATTGATGATAGTTGATGAGCAGACATTATTTGGCCAAATTTTGTGCAAAGCATCTCATTCATTTTTTCCTAATATTCAAAAGCCATATTGCTATTCATATTTCACATTGACATGCTTTAGCACGATAGAGTGCAACCTTTTTTTGTATATTGTACATGGAGGAAGTTACTCCTGGTATGCACCTATTCACACTAGTCTGGATTTGCCAGTCAGTTTTGTGTTATTACTTACAAGAACAATAAGAACATCTATTTTGTACATTTAGTCATCTTCAGGAGAAACAGCAGAGAAACTGAGGAAAGTTTCTGAACATTTTCCCACGCTGTCAGTTCACCGCGAGTCAGGCGTGAGTATGCGCAGCCTCAGTGACTACCAATAGCAAGGTGTCATTAACCCTTTATTACCCCATATACCACTGCTACAGAGCAATGGTATAGAGAAGGTAAGTGCTGGAATGGGCGCATCTGTAAGATGGGGTGGCTGGGGCCAGATTTTTTTTAGCCAGGGGGGCCTAAAAACAATGGTCCCTCTCTAGGCTATTAATTTCTGCCCTCAGTCACTGGCTTGCCCACTCTGGCGGAGAAAATTGCACGGGAGCCCACGCCATTTTTTTCCGTTAATTAATCCTTTTATTTAACACCCACAGCTCCAAAATTTTACATACACACTACTAACATTATTAGTGAGGGACATATAAAAACATAACGGATATGCAATGGTTTACTGTATGTAAACCATGTCTCATATCCTGTCGGGTTCTGTAATGATTGTACAGATGCCGACAATTGCATTTTCACCTATTCTGCTATCTATATCTCTATGAAATATAAATATAGATGTGTGTGCCAATGGCATATACATATATACATACACACACACACATCTATACTATGTGTATACATGTATTCTATATTAACATGTCAGTGTGATTTTACAGTATAGCGCACTGAATTGCCAGCTTTTCTAAAGGACGCTGGTGCGTATTTCCCGCAAGTCACACTGATGGTCTGTGTGTAATCCGTATTTTTCTCGCACCCATAGACTTGCATTGGCGGTTCTCAGCCGATATACAGTGCAAATCGCAGCATGTAGCGATTTCACTCGCATGTATAATATGGCTGAGAAAAAAATCGGATGATGGGAGCTGCCCCATAGATTAACGCTCTACAACCTGTCAAAGATGGGGTGTAGAGACACTGTGTATATAGGTTTTCAGTAGCCAATAACGTTTGGGAGCCTCCCATTGGGCGTTTTTAAAAACTGATCTGTCGAAAAACAGAAGAAACTGATGAAAAAACTGATGCGACGGCTCAGTTTTTTCGACGGATCTGTCGCATCAGTTTTTCACAATCTGCAACGGATCCTTCGAGCCAACGGATTGTGACTGACGGCAAAAAACTGATGTGTGAAAGGGGCATTACCTAGGTCAAGGAGAAAAAGAACTGGACTGTTGCTCGGTGGTACAAGGTGTTTTTCAGATGAAAGTAGATTTTGCATTTCATTTGGAAATCAAGGTCCCAGAGTCTGGAGGAAGATTGGAGAGGCACACAATCCAAGCTGCTTGAGGTCTAGTGTGACGTTTCCACAATCAGTGATGGTTTGTGGAGCCATGTTATCTGCTGGTGTAGGTCCACTGTGTTTTATCAAGACCAAAGTCAGCGCAGCCATTTACCAGAAAATTTTAGAGCACTTCCTGCTTCCCTCTGCCGACAAGCTTTTTGGAGATGGAAATTTAATTCTACAGCAGGACTTGGCACCTGTCCACACTGCCAAAAGTACCAATACCTGGTTCAAAAACAACAGTATCATTGTGCTTGATTGGCCAGCAAACTCGCCTGACCTTAACACCATAGAGAATCTATGGGGTATTGTAAAGAGGAAGATGAGAGACACCAGACCCAACAATGCAGACAAGATGAAGGCTGCTATTAAAGCAATCTGGGCTTCCATAACACCTCAGCAGTGCCACAGGCTGATCGCCTCCATGCCATGCCGCATTGATGCAGTAATTGATGCAAATGGAGCCACGAGCAAGTATCGAGTGCATTTACTGAATACACATTTCAGTAGGCCAACATTTTGGATTTTAAAATTTTCTAATTTACTGAGATAATGACTTTTGGGTTTTCATTGGCTGTAAGCCATAATCATCAACATCAACAGAAATAAATCACTTTGTTTGTAATGACGTTATATAATATATGAGGTTCACTTTTTGTATTGAAGAACTGAAATAAATTCATTTTTTGATGATATTCTAATTTTGTGATAACTGGAGATATAGAGGTACAACCTTTATTAAGGTTCAGTACAAAACATAATTGTAAGATGGCTATGTGTAGAGATGAGCAAATATGTTCAGAAACAATCATCAAACATAAAATCGGCATGCATATGTTACAAATATGGCACATCCGGAATTGGCGGTCGTTTTCCAAACATATTCGCTCATCTCTAGTTATGTGCAGAAGTTTGTAGGCCTTATTCACGTGCCAGAAGGTAAAATAGTGCACTTTTCATTCTCATTAGGTCATTTTTTTATCCTCATTACAGATCCATTTTTTGTTGTCCATTTGATATAAATATATTCATTTTCTTTTGCCACAACTCACTGATTATTTTAAAATTGGATCTGTTATATGGGTTTAACGTGGATGGTGAATGAAGAAGAAAGGGGTTTCATTCAGAATCGAGCAAGAAAAATCTTCAGTAAATTAAAAACATATTTATTGTGGAGCTTACTCATTAAAACATAGTAAAAAGCAGAGCATATGAACCCAGGTTTTAGCCTGTGTGACAACTAGGGTAAACATATCCAGTGAAACCACTTCAGCTCTATTCCAGATTTTTCTTCAATAACTTTTCTCTTTATGACCCTCTTTTTTTTTTTTAAAGGGACCTCTTGAACATTGTCGCTCTCTCTCTCCCTAAGCCTAAATCCCCTAAGACCAAAAAAAGCCCCTATACAGTACCATTATTGCAATTTTGCCAAGGAAGGAGCGACTTTTAAGGGAGTCTGTCAGCACAGAAAGTTCAAACTAAGTACAGGCACTTGTTGCGCCCTCGGTATGGCCAAACATTTCAGTGCACCTTCTCACCTACATGTTTTTCATCTATCTCCACCCTTCTCTGGTTCTATAAAGCCAGAGCTCTCAGTCAAAGAAGAGGTTGGGGTGGAGACAGGGGGAAACCAAGCAGGAGGTAAGGTCCATGTAAATGTTTGCTCACACAAAGGGTGCACCGAGCGCCTGTACTTGGTTTGAACAGTCATCCTGTGCTATCAGACTCATTTTTAACATAACATGGCTGCCCAGGATAGCTCAGAGAATCTTCATACAAAAACATATTCTTGTTGATCACGAATCGAATACAGCATGTAGAAACTACCCTTCATCACTGAGTGATACCATGAGTGACCAACGTTAGGAACAGAAGATGAGAAATAACACATTAAAGCGCGATCAGGTAACTTTTTAATAGGTGTTAAACACACAATTTCCCTACTCATTCTGGTCCAACAGATTTCCTCGAGAGGGAATAGGTATCAGATTTTAAAGCCTGGAGTCTGAAGAGGGGAGACTTTGGCCACTGCCGAGAAACAATTTCACATGTTGCCATAACTTGGACTAAGTGTTGCCGGATCTTGTCTTCTGCTAATTAGAGATATGATCACATGCGGGTTAGCTGGTGCCAAAGACTGGATGGCATGATGCTCTCAATTTTCTCCAGCACAAAAGTGAAGGGTGTGAGTAGAGTCATGAAGAACTGAAAGAGAAAACAGAATATAAGAAAAATGTCTTGGTTCTAGCACCACAGCAGAGCCAGCTTCTTTTCAGCATTGAGGGCGAAATAGAGAAGGCCAGAAGGGCTATTCCCTGAACATTCAACACATGCCGCAAATTGAAGTCTGGTGTTATCTAATTCCTGCTCCAGAGACAGATCTGTCATTTCTCTTCTAAGGGGAATGTAAAGGAAATTCTTTTAATATGTGCTGAACAGGAATCGGTGTCAGTAAAGGTAATATCACAGGATGCATTAACCCTTCCATTATTCACCATCACCATAACGTACACTTCTAAAGTTTTTATCTCTTTTTCCATGTTTTTACCTGTGTCCTGCTGGGAAGCAGAACTATTCCACAACATTCTCACAGAACTTAGAACATTTCCCTTTGGTAACAAATCACATACAGAAATATATATATGGACACAACTTGATGTAAATGGTGATGTTTTCACTCTAAATACAAGAATTTAGAAATAGAGAGCAACGGAAAGTGTTTCCGAAAGTTTCAGAGGATCAAATCTGATGTTACTTGGTAAAGATCCCCCCTGTTGTATTTTGAATTTAGTATTATTGAAATGAATAAAATGTATCCCAGTCAGTATACAGGACAAGGACAAAAATTAGGTGTCTATGATGTACAGACTAGCCGCTGCATACTTGGAGCTGGGAGACATGCGAAAGGCCTGTACACGGACCAGGTTTCCCAGTTGTCAGAATTTGGCCAAAGGTAGAACCTATATAACCATAAGCAATAAGAATTCAGAGCATACCATTAGCGATAAGCATAGTGAAATTATGTTTTGTTCGGCTGTTGTGTGCAACCAAAAGCCATGACAACTTAGTGGGCAAATGGACACATAAGAATGTGGGAACACTGAGGGGTTACTGGTAAACTCGTGCTGTCATTTGCCCCAGTTAGTAAGCATGGTCTTCGGTTGTATGCAGCAGTATCATTCAAAGTACAGTATTTTTCGGACTATAAGACACAGCTTTTTCCCCAAAAATTTGGGGTGTAAAATGGGGGAGCATCTTAAAGTCGGAATATATTTACCAGGAGTACGGTGGCAGCAGCAGTCGGGCGATTTTGTTGGCCCTGGGCTGGGAAGAGGGGGTGTTCTGGGGCCCGATGCTGCAGGGAGATGATCTGACTCCCATCCCAAGCTGGTGTGTCAGTATTCGGCGGTGCTCAGTGGTGTGGAGGGCTCTTCTGACATTTTGTGAAAGCCCGGAGCCCCTGCACTTTCATTGCTGTAATGCAGTGGCCTCCAGGCAAATGGACGCCGGTGCGGCGCATGTACAGATTGAGATCAAAGTGCCGAAATCTCAATCCGCGCAGGTGCTATCTCCAGCGGTCATTTTCCTGGAGGCCACCGCATTGCAGTGATATAACTGCGGGGGCTCCGGGCTTTCACAAAATGTCAGCGAAGCCGCCGCACCACCGAGCACCACCAAACTTGCCACACCAGTTTGGGATGGGAGTCAGATCATCGCCCGACCACCGAACACCTCCTGTGACCCCGCTCCACCAGCGCTGACAATCCCCCCACCTCCGTAAGCTGAATTTGGACTGTAAGATGGACCCCCGGTTTAATTTTTTTCTTTATTTTCCTTACGGAAATACGGTAATAATCAGCTGAAATCAGTCATTTAGTTTGATGTTTTCAAATTGCAATATTAATACTTTTTCCTGCACAAACTACAATTAATAGCAATTCTGGGTAACAGATGATCCGCCAACCAAGTGGATATCATACCACTTGTATGAGGGTGTTGCTGTGTTTTGATTGGCCAGAGAAGAAAATGCAAACCCCCAGAAAAGAAGTTGTGTGGTATATGCCTAGGTGGTTGAAGGGGAAAATTTGCATCTTTATTTCTGACAAGGCCAAATTTTGGAATGAAAGGGCACAGAGGAAAAAAAAAATAATGGACCATAATCAAAAGGACCAGCACAAATTGGAGGAGGTACTCCGCTTAATTTTAAAAATCCTGAAAAAGGTCCTCTTAAGAGCCACATTTACTACTAGGGATGAGCGGACCCATGGAATTTTGGGTTCTGATAAACGACCCGAACTTCATTCCAAAGTTCACTTTGGGTACCAGAATTGTATTCGTACTTGAACCAGAAACCGAAACCCATTGAAAACAATGGGACCAGAGCTTTAGAGCTGGAAAATCTGTTTCTCTGCAACGGACTTCCCCAGAATGCCGAATATTGCGGCGGACTTCTAGGAGAAGTTCGTGTTTGGCGTTTAGTACTGGACACTAAGTCTCTGGTACGTACTCCGAAAACCCCCTAATAAGCGAAAAATAAACCGGCCTGCAGGAACCCTTAGTGTCCCTGTGTGGCCTTTTAGACTGTTAAGAGTTTGTTTTTTAAATGTTCACCTCACAGACGAAACATTCTTAGTCTGTGCGAGCTTAGCCAACTGGCCATGTACAGACAGGAAGAGCTACTCCTATATGTGACTAGGATATGGTCTTTCATGGTTGCTTTGCAAGGGAATACAACGTTGCAGTTTAGTTTAATGATCCACAAACCAAAAAAAAGCTGTAAATATAAACTACATTGTCATAAAATAACATTTGCAGGGTTCAGTAAGACAGCAGCACCTTTTTACTCATCACCTTTTACGAAGATGTGGCCCATTATGGGATCACTGACATTACAGGCATGTGCTGATGCTTAAACAACAGATTCCTGCTCTGGAGCCAAGTCTTAGTCCCTTATGAACATCAACAAACGTTAGGATTTGTTTCCTTACTTTACGGTGTGGTTTCCAACATTAAAATTTCCCTTCCCATGCTAGGAAATGAAACTGCATGCAAAATACTTTGGCACCTGCTTTTAGCTTTGTTTTTTAACATTGTCTGCAGCAGCAATTCAGCCCTCCTGATTTTATTTTAGCTTCCAGTGATGACAACAAACTATTCGTGTAATCTGTCTTCACATGCTAATCCCTATAGCGGCTACTTATTGGGTCACTAGAGAATCCACTGCTAACACTATACGAGGCCAGCCGTTTACTCATCATGTACTATTTAAGTGAGACAAACCTAAAACTCAATTTGTGATGATTTCTTTACGGCATTGATCAATAGTGTGTATAAAAATGCAAACTATAGATACCAAATTAATCACAGGATTTCACAGAGCACAGATTTTAGAATTTGGACCATTAGCAAAAATGAAAATCATACACATTTTTTAATTATTTGTTTAGATCGGCTTAAAAACCTACAAAAGCACATGGTTACTGTGTGGAGGGAGAGGTTGCAGGAGGGGGTTAGGGTATGTCTCCATGGGCCGTATTGTCGGCGCTTTGAACGGAGCGGAAACCCCGCTCCGCCCAAAGCGCAGCCCCCTTCTGTACGCGGTGATTCTGGATGTGGTCATTGAACACATCCGGAATCGCCGCACCCAATACATAGGACTGTGTTATTTACCTTGCGGAGATGGAGCATCGCCGCAAGATAAACAGACATACTGGGGTCTAAAAAGACGCGCCGCATATCCGGAAACGCAGATCCGCCTGACGCGTTTTCGCACGCATAGTGGAGACGGGATTTCTTCTAATCCCCTCCACTATGCTGTAACATCTGGACGCTGCGGATTAAACGCTGCGGCTGTACGCAGCGCTCAATCCGCAGCTATTCCGTATGTATTCCGGACCATGGAAACATACATCCTTTTAATGTTCTTTTGAACAAATGGAGCTCCCTTTACTGAAGATTCATCTGTTCTGACTTCTGGATACTTGGGGCACATGTGATGTAACCTGCATTCACATGAGCAACGGGTGACAAAAACATACAACTGAAATCAGTCCAACTTGTGGATTTCTACAGGATTGGCTTCCTATTGAATGTGTATGGGAGATTACGACTCTACCAATCCTTTTAAGGGCCCCGTCTCACATAGCGACACACCAGCGATCCCGACAACGATCAGGATCGCTGGTGTGTCGCTACATGATCGCTGCTGAGCTGCCAAACAGGCAACTCAGGCAGCGATAAGGACAGCGACACTGCGGGTAACGTTGCCTAGTTATCCGCAGTGTACGTTGGATACCAGCGCGCTGATGCAGGGAGCTGGTAACCAAGGTACACGTCGGGTTTCCAGGCGCTGCGCGGTGCCTGGAAACCCGCTGTGTACCTTGGTTACCAGCTCCCCTGCAGCAGCGCGCTGGTATCCAACGTACACGTCGGGTTTCCAGGCACAGCCCCGCGCCTGGAAAACCGATGTGTACCTTGGTTACCAGTAGATCGCTGGTCTCCTGCCTGTCACACGCAGCAATGCGTGCTGGCCAGCGGGAGACCAGCGATCAAAAAAAAGTTCTGGCATTTCTGACACGACCAGCGATTCACAGCAGTGGCCTGATCGCTGGTATGTGTCAGACATAGCGAGATCGCTGCTGAGATCGCTGTTTAGCAGCGATCTCGCTATGTGAGACAGGGCCCTAACTCTTGGGAGATAAGCTACCACTAGAGGTAACGAGCATTAATCCAACCAATATCTAAGTTACTCTGCCTGTCACACCTAAAAAAAACAACAAATTATATAGAACTTAGCTTTTTTTCAGAAGCATGCAAATGACAAAGTATTTATCACAGTTTTCTCTTAAAGGAATATGCAATTTGTCTCTTCAGAGAGGAAGAGGAGTAGAACTCTAGTGTCACCTATTGGAAGTAGCTTTCCTAAAGTCAATATCAACCCTTTAACAAGCCTTGCATATAACTCAAGATAAAAGCCAAACCAGAATCTCAGTTTGCAGACATGTTTCGTGGTGTTGCCCCTCGTCAGTGCAAAGTATGAGATCTGATTTGGCTGTATGAGAAGCCTCTGACTGGGGGGTAAGGGGTAACGTTCCTTCTTGTGGAGAGTGATATGCTTAACATGCCACAGAGAGACACATACAGTACAGACCAAAAGTTTGGACACACCTTCTCATTTAAAGATTTTTCTGTATTTTCATGACTATGAAAATTGTAAATTCACACTGAAGGCATCAAAACTATGAATTAACACATGTGGAATTATATACTTAACAAAAAAGTGTGTAACAACAGAAATTATGTCTTATATTCTAGGTTTTTCAAAGTAGCCACCTTTTGCTTTGATGACTTCTTTGCACACTCTTGGCATTCTCTTGATGAGCTTCAAGAGGTAGTCACCAGAAATGGTTTTCACTTCACAGGTGTGCCCTGTCAGGTTTAATAAGTGGGATTTCTGGCCTTATAAATGGGGTGGGACCATTAGTTGTGTTGTGCAGAAGTCTGGTGGATACACAGCTGATAGTCCTACTGAATAGACTGTGAGAATGTATATTATGGCAAGAAAAAAACAGCTAAGTAAAGAAAAACGAGTGGCCATCATTACTTTAAGAAATGAAGGTCAGTCAGTTCGAAAAATTGGGAAAAATTTGAAAGTATCCCCAAGTGCAGTTGCAAAAACCATCAAGAGCTACAAATAAAATGGCTCACATGAGAAACGCCTCAGGAAAGGAAGAAGACCAAGAGTCACCTCTGCTTCTGAAGATAAGTTTATCCGAGTCACCAGCCTCAGAAATCACAGGTTTACAGCAGCTCAGATTAGAGACCAATGCCACACAGAGTTCTAGCAGCAGACAAATCTCTACAACTGTTAAGAGGAGACTTTGTGCAGCAGGCCTTCATGGTAAAATAGCTGCTAGGAAACCACTGCTATGGACAGGCACAAAGTAGAAGAGACTTGTTTGGGCTAAAGAACACAAGGAATGGACATTAGAACAGTGAAAATCTGTGCTTTGGTCTGATGAGTCCAAATTTGAGATCTTTGGTTCCAACCACCGTGTCTTTGTGCGACACAGAAAAGGTGAACGGATGGACTCTACATGCCTGGTTCCCACCGTGAAGCATGGAGGAGGAGTTGTGATGGTGTGGGGGAGCTTTGCTGGTGACACTATTGTGGATTTATTCAAAATTGAAGGCATACTGAACCAGCATGGCTACCACAGGATCTTGCAGCGGCTTGCTATTCCATCCGGTTTGCGTTTAGTTGGACCATCATTTATTTTTCAACAGGACAATGACCCCAAACACACCTCCAGGCTGTGTAAGGGCTATTTGACCAAGAAGGAGAGTGATGGGGTGCTACGCCAGATGACCTGGCCTCCACAGTCACCAGACCTGAACCCAATCGAGATGGTTTGGGGTAAGCTGGACCGCAGAGTGAAGGCAAAAGGGCCAACAAGTCTCTGGGAACTCCTTCAAGATTGTTGGAAGACCATTTCCGGTGACTACCTCTTGAAGCTCATCAAGAGAATGCCAAGAGTGTGCAAAGCAGTCATCAAAGCAAAAGGTGGCTACTTTGAAGAACCTAGAATATAAGACATATTTTCAGTTGTTTCACACTTTTTTGTTAAGTATATAATTCCACATGTGTTAATTCATAGTTTTGATGCCTTCAGTGTGAATGTACAATTTTCATAGTCATGAAAATACAGAAAAATCTTTAAATGAGAAGGTGTGTCCAAACTTTTGGTCTGTACTGTATGTGCAGACAGATTTATTTTGAGGATCTTACCCATTAACCACACAGTGCAGAACACTGCCTCGGCTGACTGATAGGCCCTTGATGTGAGTCTAGTGGGGTACAAATCTTCTAATAGACAGCACCCGTTGGCATACCAAGTCTGATAGGCAATACAATGCAGAATGGTCAAGAGGATTCACTATGCCCACCGTCTCCTAGATGAGAAGAAGGTTTTCAGGCATAATTGCAGCAAGTACATAAATAAAGAAATATGAAAATGAAATAATACAGCCTAGGCTTCAGGTCTCCCCTTATTTTTCTCTTCCATTGAGTTATAAGTGGTCTGTCAGGTACGGCATGCTACATTGTTCTACATGCCCAAAAAGCAAGGAAACCGGACTAAAAAAAAAAAAAAAAAAATTAAGACAATCCAGCTTTAAACAGCTCTACAGTGTAATTGCTCTATGGAGACTTCTACAATATGGACATAGGAGAAGTAACATTTTATCTAACTATTTACATAGGTTAATAAGGTTATAATAAAAATAATAATTGCAATTTGATTTCATTATCTCTTGGCTTTTACAAGGTCTTTGCTTCCATGCAAATTGCCAGTTGCAGAATGAGTTAATTAAAAATCCATCAATGAGCTTCCACTTTAATATTACTACCTGTCTTTTGCTGAAATTTTCTGTGCTAAATTATGAACACAGAGCGTTGAAAGCATTGAAAATCCTACATTTTTCACCCACTCCTGGTTTTGGCTTACAAATAGTGAGGTAAAATACTAACCAAATACTGAACATGTGCACTTAATCTGAGAGCAGCATAATGTGGGGGCAAAGATCACAATTCCAGGGAAGGATCACTTGCTCAGCAGCTAGCTGTTTCAATACAATCAGTATTTTATCGGCAGGAGATTACCACTGCAGAACTGTGTGTCACGTGACAAGCAGCCTAGCTAATCTGTGTAACTCCGCCTCCACCACTGATTGGCAGCTTGCTGACGGTGTGCAGTATACACAGGAAGTTGTCAATCAGGTGTGGTATAAGGGACTTAAAATATAAGAACATATTTAAAAGTTGTTTTACTCCACATGAAATTAATTGAGGGTGCTTGGTGCACCCTTGGCATGGCCAAGAGCTGTGGTACAACTTTACAGCTCCCCACCAATCAAAATTTGTATACTGAGCAGCGAGCACAGCTTGAAACCCAACCGTGGCAACAGGTGTGCACACTGACTATAAAGGAGTCAGCAGGGCACTTACTGTAGGGGGGTGGGCCCCCCTTTCATCATTGCCTCCTGACAGTGGTCTCGCTTCACCTGGAGGTACAATGATGAAAGGGGGGCCAGTCTATGTATTGTTTCTGCACCGCTGATTAAAGAACGATCAGTATGCATTTGCAATGTCAGCATATGACTTTTACAGGGGTTAATTCCACTGAAGAATGGTTTAGTTTAATTAGCATTTTGGGGGTGACAGACTTCCTTTAAGTGAAAAAAAGCCCCCAATGAACCATATATTTGAAACATATAGCCCCACTTTATTGGTACCAGCAATTTACACAGTGGTCTTGATGAGGAGGTGTGGTGCATACCTCTTAATGAATCAGGAGCATCTGTCATGTGGAGTATATCTCTCCACAAATCTTCCGCCAGATTTGTGGTGAACGGTACACCAAAGCTCATCATGAATTATTTGAGCAGTGGTGCTACGCTCCATGCTGCCCCAGCTCTGTCCGTTTTGGCGGATCTGGGAAATATTAGAGTGAAAATGCCAAAAGTCACCAAAATTTTGCAACTTGTCAAAGTTTTCTATGTTTTTAGTTTTCTGGCATAAAAGCTTTGAGGAATCAGGCCAGTAATGTCTTGTTTGACATCTATGGTAATAACTTGTCCAATTTGAGCACTTTCTTCTCTTTTTCATATGCTCAATCTGTAGGGAGCAAGACTTTAGAATTGGAATGAACGAGTCAATGAAGCGAATGTGATCTTCTGCACCGATGTGTGTATACTGTATGAGTGTATACAAGGTGCGGATGCTAACAGCATGAAAGAACAGGAATCCATTGTAAGCAATGGCATTGAAGGTGTTACATGCCAAGTGATTACACTTGGCGGCTTCTCACTTTCCAAATCTATATTAGAGTGGCAGAGTGAAAGCTTTTTGGAAAGTCAAGTCACTGTGAAGCCTTTCAAAAGATGTGTAACAAAAGAGAACAGACAAGCAGAGGGGAAAATACATCAGACACTGCTTTTAATAAGAAAATCCTTCACAGTCAGGGTTTTATTGAAAGAAAATCCTGAATTCCCACAGACCAAAGGGATCAGAGAATCAAAAACTTCAGCCACGGCCAGAGCTGAAGCGCTTTTGGCTCTGAAGTTTCTTGCTAGCATCAAAGTGGATAAAGATTCTTAAATCTCCTTCATCTGTACAGAGGTGAGAACAATGCCTTTATCTTATGGGAAGGCCATAAAACAGAAAGACAGGATGCAGCCAGGGGAGGTGGAAAACTTGCCATCTTATTGCCATCTGGACACAGGAGGCAAAGACTTATTACAAAAGACAAATTTAGGTGAAAATACTATATATTGCCATTGCACTAATATCTCTTATTTACTTCACAGACCTTCAAAGTTGGGAGAAGAAACAGGAGCATTATATTCGGACTTGGCTTCATGAGACAGAAAAATGTTTCAGAAAATATTCAGTTTTGCAATGGGGTACATCAAAATAACAAGTTCCCATAATGACATGAGCTGCCTGAGTTATTATACATTTATAATGACAAATAACATACATTTATTGGAGAGATCTATTATAAAAGATGCAACAAATATTAAAGGGTTATTCAACCCCCAAAACAACGTATCCTCTATCCTATAAGATTGGGGACAACTTGCTGACCGCTAAGGTTCCAACCTCTGGGAACTACACCCATCTTGTAATGTAGACTCTGAAACCTCCCAGAACGGGGCTTTGCACCAGGTCCTGAAGGAGCGGAGATGCAAGTGCTTGGCCTCAGCTCCATTCATTGTAAATAGGACTGTCGAACACTGTGGAGTGCAGCGCTCGGCTTCCTCCAGCAATCCCATAGGAAATGAACAGAGCGACTGTTGAGCGAGTGCACCACTGCTCCATTCAAGACTGGCTGCAGAAACTCATTCTCGGGTTCCAGAGCCTCAATCTGGAGTTCACAGTGGTAAGGTGCGGCAGTGATCAGCAAGTAATAACTTGATTTTTTGAGAATAACCCTTTTAGCGCAAACAAAAGCACTTTTAACCTTCAGCCTCACATTTCACATGCAATAGATCTTCTTTTTTAAAAAACAAACTAGCTAAAGAGCCAAATTCTGGCAAAAAAAATTCTGAAACAAAATCCTCCCTGTGCAATTTCTTCGCACATCCATTTCTATTTTATATCCTGTTTTTCTACAATTTTGTCCCGGCTTTGCATCATATTCTTTTTATTATCCGTTTGTAAAAAGGAGGTTAAAGGTCTGATTTTTTTTCCACTGGTAACAAGCAATGGATCAGTAAGAAATTGATGGAAAATGGATGTGTTCTGTTTTTGATACATCCTCATAGACTTGAATGGCTGAGTCTTATCAGCATGAACAAAAGAGATTATGAAGTTCAGAGTTTGACAGAATGGACACGGAGCAGTTAAAAAACGCAGGTGTGAATATTCCATTAAACTTTATGGGACAAATGGAAGAAAAAAAATATGTGTGACGTAACCTAAGGATAAGTTCACATGAATGTATTAAAAATTGCCCATTTTTTGTCCCCCCCAAAAAAATGCTTTCATTCGTATGGTGGTCCAATTGTCATCTGTATGACACTTGTCTTTTCATTTACATAACATATTAATAAAAGATCCAACTATATTCTGTATAATCTTTGCCAGTATGGCTTACCTAGTTTTATTTTTTTTAAACGCACCCACTAAATAGGAGAGACGGTTGATAACAGAAGATGCTATGATTTGTTTCACACAGATTATCGGTCGGCGAAAAACGTTTACACGTTAACCACACTGATTAACACGGTCTGTGGGTGATTCGTTTTCCCCAAAGACAGTACACGGACAGAGAAAAAACGCTTGTCTGAACTTAACCTTGATTTTTTATAAAAGTTATTATGTAAGTCTGTGCAAACTCAGATCACTCACAACATCCTGGATGTCATTTCAACATAAAACGTCGCTCTCAATGGGGAGAACGTAAATGCTTATCATAATTTCCCGATGATTATAGATTCCTGTTATCAGTTTATCCTCCTGGACTCTTTAATATTTTCTAGTCTCTTTTAGGAGCCTCTGAGAGCCTGATTCCAGCCATGTATCACTTGTTTTGCTGGGTGCTGCAGTTTTCATAAACTCTATTTGCTGCAGATCTAGCATATCTCTGAATGCTGAGCTCCGTATAACCCTACCCACACAACCACTGATTGGTAGCTTTCTCTGTACACTGTGCATAGGCAGGAAGCAGCCAATCAGTGGCGGGGATGGTTTTAAACAGAGCTCATGAATAAAAAAAATCTGCTTCCAGGTCATCTTTCTTAATCTCTTGCTGATAAAACAGTGACAGTGAGTGACATAACACAGGAATCAGGGTCTCTATCGCTACATTATGTTGCAAAAACCTGTTAACAGATTCCCTTTACAGGATGAAAAATAATACTGCTTCCCGAATCAGAGCTAGCTGTCAGAGATGCACTGACTCTACTTGCATATTTGATTCTGTATTTCAATCAGCGTGAAAGAACTAAGCAGAACTACAGCAGTGCCTTGATAAAGTATTCATACCCCATGGGCTTTTCCACAATTTCTCACATTACACCCACAAACTTATTTTTTATGTGATATACAAACAGAAAACTTTTGTGAAGTAAAAAGGAAAGATACATAGCTTTCTAAATAGTATAATATAAATCTGAAAATTGTGACATGCTTATGTACTGTACTCAGTGCCCCTGAGTCAGTACTTTGTAGGACCACCTTTCGCTACAATCATTGCTACAAGTCTTTTTGGGTATGTCTCTGCAAGCTTTTCACATCTAGGAACTGAAAATTTTGCCCATTCTTCTTTGCAAACTAGCTCTAACTCGGTGAGAATGGATGGAGGCATCTGTGAACCAGGGTTGTGGAGTCGGAGTCGTGGAGTCGGATCCATTAAGGTGGAGTTGGTATAAAATGGACCGACTCCTAACGTATATAAATAATTGGGTTCAGTAGTACAATGCAGGCTATGCTGTAAAAGTTTTCATAATTTGGAAAAGTTATAAAATGTCCTATAACTGTCTCTTCTGTTCCTGATCTCGGCTTTCAGCTGAGATGAATCTGTGCTGCACTTTATTTTTATGCTCCGTAGTGAGGCAGTTCTGTGGGGTCGGTGTCAGGAGGTTTGGCTTACCGACTATACAGCCCTGCTGTGAACAGCAATCTTCAAGTCTTGCCACAGATTTTTAATGGGATTTATTTCTGAACTGTGACTGGGCCATTCAGACACACGAATATGCTTTCATCTAAACTATTCCATTGTAGCTCTGGCAGTATGTTTAGGGTCATTCTCCTGCTGGATGGTGAACTTACACCCCAGTTTCAAATCTTTTGCAGCCTCTAAAAAGTTTTAAAAGTTTTTCTGAAGGATTTCCCAGTATTTAGCTCCATTCATCTTTCCATCAACTCTGACCAGATTCCCTGTCCTGGCTGAAGAAAAGCAACCCCACTGCATGTTGCTGCCACCACCATGTGTGAAGGTCGGGATGATGTTTTCAGAGTGATATGCAGTATTAGTTTTCTCCCACACATAGCGTTTTGAATTAGCATAAAAAGTTCTATTTTGGTTTTATCTGACCAGGCCACCTTCTTCCTCATGCCAGCTGTGTCACCTACATGGCTTTTTGCAAACTGAAAATGAGTCATCTTAAGGGTATGCCACACTAAACAATATCGCTAACGGGATCGCTAAAAAACGTCACTATTTAGCGATCCCGTTAGCGATGTTGTTCAGTGCGGCAGCTTCCAGCGACGAGCTTCCTGCTGTGATCTCGCTCGTCGCTGGAATCGTTCCGGACCCTATTTCATCGCTGGCGCTCCCGCTGGGTAAGTATCTTATCGCTGTGTGGCACCTTTTCTTAGCGATTTAGCGGTACTTTTGTACCGCTAAAGTCGTTAAGAAGATCGCTAACGGCGATAGCGTCGTTAACTATATCGCTAAATGTGGCCGCATTTAGCGATATAAAACAATCCCGCTAGCGATCTCATTAGTATGCAACGCTAACGAGATCGCTAGCGGGATAGCTTAGTGTGGCAGTACCTTTAGGCTTGCTTTCAAAAGGTAATTTCTTCTTGCCCTCTTCCATGAAGGCCAGATTTCTGGAGTGTACAACTAATTATTGTCTTGAGGACAGATTCTTCCACCTGAGCTGTGGATCTGTGCAGCTCCTTCAGAGTGACCATGGGCCTCTTGCCAGCTTCTCTAATTAGTGCTCTCCTTGCTTGAAATGTCAGTTTAGGTGGACGGTCATGTCTTGGCAAGTTTGCAGTTGTGCCATACTACTTCTATTTTTGGATGATTGATTGAACAGTGCTTCATGAGATGTTTAGAGCTTTACCTATTTCCAGGACGTCCCCCTGACAGCACTATGGAGGACGTCCTCCTCCTCCTTACAGGGACAGGAAGCACACGAGAGGTTAAAAGGTCCCACTCCTCCCCCTATACCTCAGTGTTTTTCCTGTCCCTGCATGGAGGGACACACGAGAGATCGCTGCGAGGAACGCAGTAACTTACCGGGCCCAGGGGGATCGTGCGGTTCGTCCAAATCCTTCCCCCTGTCAAGAGGTCCAGAGCCGAAACTCCCTCCTTGGGAGTCCCTCTGCTCCAAAGACCGGGGGCGGACGAGCTCCCGGGTAAGAGCCGCTCCTTCCGTTGGGAGGCTCTCGGCTCAGGCGTCTTCCTCCTGGTCCAGGGAGGAACGCCGAAAAGGCCTCGACTGGAAACTGAGCGTCACTTCTGGTGACGCGAAAACGTGAGGTCAGCGGGCGTTCCGGAATAGAACGCAGGAGGTCGGAAAGCGTCTCAGAGGTATCGCAAAACTTCATGCGTTCGGAAGTAGAACGCAAAAAGGTATGGAAAGCGCGTCGCGTTTGTTTTTTGCGTTCCAGGTGGAACGCAGTATGGGTGGCGCTAAAGACGTCGCAGAACGCTATAAAAGCGCGCAAAAGGTAGCGTTTGAATGCTGATCGCTAATCTGGTAACAGAGTACGTGCAGCAGCTACCATAGTAGTCCTAAGGCAGCAAAGTAAACCTTTTCTGCGGATGGACATGGAGTCTGAGAAATCCAGAGAGGAGGCAGGGGTAAATGCGCATAGCGCAAAAACTCCACTCTCACTAAGTAATCCAGACTCGATCCTTAGTATACATATTGTTGTATTACTTAGGACAAGGATACTTCATCTACACCTTTGCAGACAGTGAAGAGAGGCAAAGCCTCGGCGAAAACTAATCGCTGTTCTACATGTCAGACGAAGCTTCCTGACGCTTATAAAAAAGCGGTCTGTTGTACTTGTACAGCAGCAGTCTTGGAGCAAGAAAGATCTTCGTTATTATCTGACTTGAGGATCCTGATTAAGGAAGAAGTGCAGGCATCATTATCAGCTAGTTCACAACAGCAGCCCACTAGTCAGGGTCCAAGCCGTAAGAGACCTAGGATGGAGTTGGAAGAGGAACCGGATCTGGAATCAGAAGAAAACGTGGAGATGCAGTACTCGGAGCAGGAAGAAGGTGAAGTTCAGACGGAAGTCCAGGAAAAGGCCAGGAGGTACCTGTTCCCGGTGGAAGATACGGATGATTTGGTCCAGGCTGTAAGAAGTACTATGCATATGGAAGATGTCCCACGACCCCAATCCAGACAGGATTTGATGTTTGGAGGTCTTACAGCTCAGATCGATAAAGTTTTTCCTATTAGTGACCATATAAAAACCATGATTCTGTGCGAATGGAAGGACGCAGAGCGGAGACTGGTAATGTCACGTGACTTTAAAAATCGTCTTCCTTTCGATCCTGAGGAATCAAAGCTGTGGGAAGAAACACCTAGAGTTGATGTGCCAATTGCAAAAGTGGCTAAAAAGACTTCGATTCCTTTTGAGGACTCTTCAAGTCTAAAAGATCCTATGGACCGCAAGGCGACATCCTCCTTAAGCGGGCCTGGGAGTCTTCGGCGGCCTTAATAAGGACCAATATTGCGGCTACTTCAGTAGCTAGGTCTATGTGTTTCTGGATGAGTCAGTTGGAGGATCAACTGGCTAATAGGACCCCTAGAGCTGAAATTTTAGAATCTCTTCCTCTTATTAAGTCAGCAACAGCCTTTCTGGCTGATACCTCGGCTGAGTCAGTCAGGTTTTCTGCCAGAAATAGCTCTTTATCCAATGCAGTCCGGAGGGCTATTTGGTTGAAATCCTGGTCGGGGGATAATGCCTCTAAAAATAAATTATGTTCATTACCATTTGCAGGATCAAAGGTATTTGGTCAGGCATTGGATGATATTCTGGAGGTCTCAGATAGCAAAAAAGGATTTCCAGAGGAGAAGCCTAAAAAGTTTCAATCCTTTCGTAAGAAACCAGCCTTCCGTAGACAACCATTTTATAAGGACACAGGTAGCAGGAGAACATATAAGGGTTCCTATACTCAAAATAGAGGAAATAGGAATTCACTGTTTGGATCTTCCTCAAAACCTAGAAAACAATGACGCCAGGCACATAGGGGGCAGACTTTTGTTCTCGGCAGAGAACTGGGAAAAGGTCACCAAAAACGAGTGGGTCCTACAAACTATAAAGGAAGGTTACAGAATAGAACTGGTATCCTATCCGCCCCAGAGATACATATCTCCCACTGTGGTTCAGGAAAATTTAGGAATGTTTCAGGACATCCAAGACTTAATCTCTTCAAAAGTCATTGTGCCAGTTGTTGGGTCAGAGGAAAAGTCGGGTCACTATTCCTCTCTCTTTCCAATAATGAAACCGTCAGGAGAGTCAAGAACAATTCTGAATCTCAAACCGTTGAACAAGTATGTTCGCTACAAAAGATTCAGAATGGAGTCTATAAAGTCAACAATTCCATTGATAGACAAAAATTTGGTAATGTGTACCCTAGATTTAAAAAATGCCTACTATCAGGTGCCCATCCATCCAGCCTCGCAGGAACTTCTAAGATTTGCTGTAAGCCTACCGGAATCCACCTGCCACTTCCAGTTTCAGGGTCTGCCATTCGGACTAGCTTCTGCTCCCAGAGTTTTTACGAAGCTAATATCAGAGGTCGTAGCCTATCTAAGAAACCAAGGAATTGTAGTAATACCTTACTTGGACGACTTTCTGTTAGTGGCTCGATCAGCAGAAATTCTAAATTACCATACAGAGCGAACAATGGCGGTACTAGAATTTCTCGGTTGGGTGATAAATCGAGAGAAATCTCACTTAACTCCCAGTACAAAAAGAGTATTTTTAGGAGTACTCCTCGATTCAAGAGCCAGAACAGCTTTCCTGCCAGAGATCAAGCAAAGATCTTTGAAAAAGAAAGTGGCAGAGATGGTAAAGAACCGAGTTACCATTCGAAGAGCTATGCAAGTTCTGGGAGTAATGACATCATGTATACCATGCGTCAGGTGGGCTCAAGCTCATTCAAGACCCCTACAAAGAGAGGTGCTATCGTGGTGGGATCGTCATCAGTCATCCCTAGACAAAAGGATCCACCTCTCGGCAAGAGCAAAGAGGTCGTTAGTTTGGTGGGCACAAAGCAAAAATCTCAGAAGAGGAGTTCTTTGGATTCCATCCCCATATATAGTAATAACTACAGATGCAAGCGCATGGGGAGCCCATCTAGAAGGGAAGTTTCTTCAGGGCAGATGGCCAGAGAAAATCAGACGAATGTCATCGAATTACCGAGAGTTGTATGCGATCTGGGAATCCTTAAGAAGGAATCAGGACCGTTTAAGAAACCAGCACGTCAAGATCCTATCGGACAACATGACAGCAGTAGCCTTCATCAAACATCAAGGAGGCTCTCGATACAGAACACTGCAGGACCTTGCAGAGAAGATATTTGTATGGGCAGAACGAACGATCCTTTCCATAACTGCAGTTCATCTGGAGGGTTCACAAAACCTAGTGGCAGATTATTTAAGCAGACAGAAGATCTACCCGACAGAGTGGGAGTTAAACCAGAAGGTCTTCCGGTTATTATGTCAACGTTGGGGAACACCTCAAGTGGACCTATTTGCTACAAGGAAAAATGCAAAACTACCAAGGTTTTTTTCACTGAACCCAGCAGACAATCCAGAAGGAGTAGATGCCTTGAGTCAGAGGTGGAACGAACCTCTAAATTATGCATTCCCGCCAATAGCATTGATACCAGTAGTTCTGAGGAAGATAAAGGAAGACGGTGCGTCAGTGGTACTAATAGTTCCGTTCTGGCCGAGGAGGAGCTGGTTTCCTCTACTGGGGGCCATGACCAGAGAGGATCCAATCGAGCTTCCCCAGTGGAAGGACATAGTGCACCAGGGACCAGTTCTACACCAGGACCCAGAAAGATTGCACCTGTCAGCCTGGATCCTGAACGGGACATTCTAAAAGCTCGTGGTCTTTCAGATCAAGTGATAACAACGATCCAGGCCAGCAGAAAACCTGTAACTTCAGCAATATATTATAAAATCTGGAAGAAGTTCTGTCTGGAAGGTGGCAGGTCTGATATTGTAGCCGGAGTCCCGGATGTTCCGCGAGTACTGGATTTTCTTCAAACAGGGTTTAATATGGGTCTTAGACCTAGTACACTTAAAGTACAGATCTCAGCTTTAAGTACTTACATGGATTACCCTTTAGCTTCACACCCTTGGGTAGTTAGATTTGTTAAAGCAATCCAAAGATTAAGGCCTACTATAAGGCAATTGTCTCCCCCCTGGGATTTAAATCTAGTTCTGGGGGCACTTTGTAAAACTCCTTACACTCCAAATAAGGATTTGCCTATTTCTCTCCTATCAATGAAAACAGCCTTTTTGGTAGCTATTACCACAGCCAAAAGAATAGGGGAAATTCAGGCTTTATCCATTAAAGACCCATATATGCAGATCAGAGAGGATCATGTGGTATTGAAACTAGACCCTGCTTTCATGCCCAAGGTAGCCTCTTTGCAAAATCGCAACCAGGAAATAATACTTCCATCCTTTTGTGAAAAACCTTCGAATGTTAAAGAACAAGCCTTACACTCCTTGGATGTTAGACAGGCAGTAATTCATTACCTGGAGGCCACTGGGGGCTGGAGGAAAGACCCTAATTTGTTTATTTTATATGGAGGTAAAAATAAGGGTAAAAAAGCTTCTAAGCCTTCCATCGCAAGATGGATTACCACCTTAATCATAAAAGCTTACAGATCTGAAGGTGTAGTTTGTCCCATAAAAATAAAAGCCCATTCTACCAGGGCCTTGTCAGCATCATGGGCAGAAAGAGCAGGAGCATCTTTAGAACAAATTTGTAAAGCAGCCTCTGGGCTACGATAAATACCTTTTGCAGGCACTACAAACTAGATGTGCTAGCAGGACAACAGACGGCATATGGTAGAAAAGTATTACAGGCCGTAGTCCCACCCTAGGAGGGTTTCTTTGGTACTCTCCATAGTGCTGTCAGGGGGACGTCCTGGAAAATGGGTATTATACCTACCGATAATTCGGTTTCCAGGAGTCCATCCTGACAGCACGGTTAGTTCCCTCCCTTGTCTATGTTGATTTATATGCTAATTCATATGATGTAATATGTTTAAGTAATTAAATATTGTCACTTGCATTGATCCATGGTATGGTACTTGTCAAATCACTGAGGTATAGGGGGAGGAGTGGGACCTTTTAACCTCTCGTGTGCTTCCTGTCCCTGTAAGGAGGAGGAGGACGTCCTCCATAGTGCTGTCAGGATGGACTCCTGGAAACCGAATTATCGGTAGGTATAATACCCATTTTTTTTTTTATGACCTAGCCATGCTTTACTCTTCTCTACAACTTTATCTTTGACCTGTCTGGTGTGCTCCTTGTTTTTCTTAAAGCTGCAAGATCCCTAATGTTCTCAAACAAACCTCTGAGGCCTACACAGAAAAGTTGTAGTTAAATTGAGAAATTGAGTCCACGTGTGTGTAATTTATTACTTTACTAATGATGTGATTTTTGTGGGCAATTGGTCACTCAGGATTTTAGTTAGGGGTGTCAGACTACAGGGGGCTGAATACAAATGCACATTGCAATGTTTACATGAGGCAGATACACTGCTGATTTTCCAAGGTGAAAGTTGTAGAAAAGCGAATGATTTTTACCAAATCTGATCAACGTGCTGTGGAGAAATTTAGTACAAATAACCTGTGCTAAAGATTTGATCTGCAGATTTTCCTGCTGCAAAGCATGCTGTGAAATCTGTAGCAAATCCACAGCAAAATCAGCATCAAGTTATTTTCTGCTTTGTAAAAGTCCAAAGATGTGAAGGAATCATGAATCAAGCCATCAACAGGGAATCTACATAACTAAAGAATAACTAAATAAAAATTAGAACATGAATAGATCCATATGCATATCAAAAATCAAACCTGTAGGTTTGGAAATGTTTTTTACTAAATAATAAGATTTCTACTCTGTCAGCATCTGAATACTTTCTACAGTAATTTAGAAAAGCCATAAGGAACTAAGTGTGACCTTTGTTTCTACATATAAATATAACTTCTTACTAATGCAGCTATAGGTTTTACTATGCTTTCACTCGGTGCGCCCTCTCCTTGAATGGAGACACAGACGTATCATACGCAGACGTGCTACATTTTCTGGATGTCACCCTAATGCCTTTTAGACGAATCCTGGTAAGGATACATCTGCTTACGCTTTGATCTGTATCACAGTTTTTTAAATCCCAATATATCCTCTCCTAATGCAAATACACAGTCAGGCAGGATGAGATCACAGTCTGACCCTTATGAGCAAGTGATCTTCCACTCGACTATTTAACCGTAGACTTCTGCTGCTGGCACCACCTGAGGCTGACATGTATTATCTTCTCAGAATTCCCCGGCAAAGTTGTGTGTTTAGCACCAAGGTGATTGCTAACATCAACACAATCCCAGAGATGGCTTTGATGTAAGTCATAGCAAGTGTCTGTCTGCCTTATGATCAACATGGCTGAAAGACTAAAGTAGGGTTCACCTTTGTGAAAAAGTATGCAAATGACGGCATCATAGAACAGTAATTCATATAGTTGATGTGGTAGAAAGATACATGGAATTTGACATCAATTTACTCATTTACATGCCATATTAAAAATGTTGCTTTATAAAGGGTATTTGAGAATGAAGCTCTGTAGAAACTACTTCTATAAATTACATGAGATCTGAATTAATCTTTTTTATGTTATTGCTATTTTATGAGACTAAGTAAAGTGGTATATAGATTAATGACCACTATTAACATCATGACATATTGTCTCAGAAGCCAAGGAGGCTTTGTCAACGTCTACTTCATCTACTGATGTTCTCAATTCTATTGATCTGTTGATTCAGGAAAAGGTAAGATCCTAAAGAGGACCTGTTAGCACAATTTCGTAAGTTAAAAGTAATGTACATGTCTGTAATGGGACTGATATACAGATTAAAATGATACCTTTGATGAAGAAATCCGCTGTATGGTGTTTCTTTAATCACAATATGAAATTTTCTCATAATGAGATTTTAGTGCACTAGGGCCCGACTATGCTATGGGTCTCCTCCTTCCACGGCCCCTCCATATGCCTATGCATATGTCATTACTTTTCCAGTGAACTGCCTCCTGCTTGAAAAAGCAGCGACTAGTCATTTAAACACTGGAGGCAGGCGGAGGGGACGGAAAAGAAGAAACATTGCACAGTCATGCCAGTGTGCACCAAAATCTCATAACCAGAAAACTTCAAATCGTGATTAAAGAGCCACAAAGTAGATTTCTTCATCAAAAGTATCAATTTAATCTGTATAAAATTACGGCCATGTTTTACTTTAACTTGCAAAATCGTGCTGACAGGATCTCTTCAGGGATATTGTCAAGTTTGAAAGTTATCCCCTATGTGATAGTGGATAAGTTCCCTATCGCTGGGGGTTGGACTCCCGAGAACTGGGACTCTGAAAAATCCAATGTGAGTGGGGTGAAAGTTCATCAGTGCAAACTGCTCCTTCATTTTTTGGGTCTGCTGAAGATAGCCGAGTGCTGAGCTGCTGGTTTACCATACTCCCATGGAGGGCGAGTGCTGATTAACATTGCTCTATTTTAAAGGGGCATTTGGAGACCAGTTCCAGATTGTGGTGTCCCAGTGGTTAGGTAGTAATCCTTCTGTGAGTGTGACTTCAACAGAGACTACCTTTATAGGTAGTTAACACAGAGTTCCTATGTGGACTTTGAATCAGATCTGCTTAAGATTACACAAAAACGTGTTGAATACCCTAAGGGTATGTGCACAGTCGTATTTTCATGCGAGTCGGCCCCGAAACCAGCCTTAAGGCTAAGTGCACGATCAGAATATTGCGTTTTTCGCGCTTTTCGTATTTTCCGCGGTTAAACCGCGAACAAGCAAGCATTAAGCATTCTATACGTTTAAGGATCCGCATGTTTTGTACACTGTTGCGTTTTTTTCGCGAAAAAACGCTTAGCGGAAAAAAAAGCAACATGTTCATTAATTAGCGTAACCGCGGTGATTCCGCCGCCATAGGAATGCATTGACCGCTTACTTCCGCATGTGGCTATGCCACTATGCGCAATGTAAGCGGTTCATGTGCGGATGGTACCAGGGCTGGAGCAGAGGAGACTCTCCTCCAGGCCCTGGTACATATCCCTGGTAAAACATATAATAAAAAATAATGATATTCTCACCTTCCGGGTCCCACGCAGCTTCCGCCTTCAGCGACGCTCCGGCAACTCCGGTCCCAAGAGTCCTTGCGAAATCACCCAGATGCATAGCGTCTCGCGAGATGCACGTCATCGGTGTGATTTGTCGCAATGCATCTTGGGACCGAGTTGCGGAGCGTCGCTGAGAGGCGGACGCTGCGGGGGCGCCGGAAGGTGAGAATATATTGTTATATTTTTTTTATTATTTTACATTAGATCTTTTTATATTGATGCGGCATAGCGCATCAATAGTAAAGTTGGTCACACGTGTGAAACACTATGTGTGACTCGTGTGATCAACCTGTCATCATTTTCCAAGCGATGTAGATCGCTGGGAAAACGCTAGCATTCTGCAAGCTAATCGCTTGCAAAGCTATTATTCTGGCGGAATCAGCATACAAAAACGCGTATTTCTGCGGGAGAAGTCGGGATTGCCGCGAAATTCCGCGCAATTGCGAACGTGTAACTTAGCTAAAATGCTGGAAAAATGCTCAAAAGAAATAATTTACACTTGAAAAACGACTAGTAGGCTTTTGAGAGTCTTTTCACCGCTTCAGGTTTTAAAAGGCGCCAAGTGGCTAAAACAAGTTAGCTGACCCCTGTTCAAGGATTTTCCTCTCTGAAGTCGCTCCAGACAAGTCAATGGGAAAGCTCAAGAGATGCCCGATTGTCTTTTTGAGCATTTTCTCAGGGTTATCACTTAAACTATTAGTGGTTTGTAATTGACTAAAGGAGAAAAAAACAACTGGAAAACACAAATACAAAAATATGACTGAAAAATGCTAAAAAAAACTGCAGGCAGTCAAAAATGTTGAGCAAGTGCTCAGAAAATGACCAAACAGACAAAACAAAAGATGCTTCAGGATTTAAGGGTCTTCCTCTTGGAAAAGTAGACACGTTTGGCCGCATGTATAAGACGTTGTATGTAATGGCCAGTGATTTTTTTTTTCACAATACCAGCATTCTGCATGAAATATTAGAAAATCTTCAGCACAAGCTGCAGAGAATATTCTCAGAAGAAATTTGAAATCTGAAGCGTGTGAATTTTTGAGGTGGATGCAGTAAAGGATGAATGGTACGGCTTTGCTGAACGTCCAAGTTTCCAAGTGTTAAAGCACTATTTGTGTTTCAGTTGAGTGTTTTCTGGAGGCATTTGCACCATTATATGAAACAATGAACTTCTCGATTATTGTATTTTTCCTGATTTTTTTCCCCCTTTTTTGGTGCAAATTTAAACCAGCTTTTTTATGCATTGATGCTGGGATTGTGCATGTAAAACTAAAACGCACAGTTCAGTAAAGTCAATATACACACAGTGTGCATGGACTTCATGAAATCACATTCTCTTTGCCTGAACCATTACATGCAGTGGATTTATTGCACAAAAAAATGCAGCGTTTCCGCTACGAGGTAACGTGACCCAACAATTTTTACAATTTTGTCCACAGGGAAATGGCTTGCAGAAAAATCTTCTGCAAAGCCAAAAATGGTACAAATTTTGTTAATGATTCCACTATGGAAATGCAGCAGATTTCACCCCGTAAATTACAAATGTTAAAATCTGTGAAATCAACTTCAATTTCATTTGTGAATAATCTGATTAATAACGCTTTCTTTGATGGGAAGAAAGTGATTGCTGCCAAGCTGCTTTTCTCCTTCTCAGCAGTCCGCACCGGGACAATTCTGCTTTGTGCAGTCTGGTTCATAGAGTCCATTAATGGGATTTTAAATAAGCTACGTAATGAGTTTTCTTATTAAAGATTTTCTCAAGGCAAACTTGCCACTGAACGGTTTGCAGCAAAGGTAACTAGATAGGACTTAAAGGGTATGTAACAAAATGTGATGCTCTCATCAAAAACCTGTTCCATTCACTTCAATGGTGCCGAGCTCCAATACCAGACTCTACCCATGTACTGTTTCTGGAAGAAAAAAAGATGGGCTTTTCTAACACTACACAATCCAAAAAGGATGCCTATTTTTAACAATTACCTTCCTGTATCTACTTTTTTCCCCGTCTGCATACTAATCATATACAGTGCTCAGCATCAATGAGTACACCTTCTATGAAAAGTAAGATTTTAATCAATATTTCACTGAACAGAAGAACAATTTCCAAACTTTTGACAAGACTGAGTTTTCTAGAACACTTTATAACCCATAACATCAAAATAAGGTTAATAATCTAACTTTCATTACAAAATCTTCAGAATTCGCCATAGGTTTCATTGTACGAGTAGACACCATGCATTTTTCAAAATTATTTTTTCTAAATGAATGGTGCCTATCATAAAAAAACATTATGGTGGCAGTGTCCTGATGTGCGGCTACATGAGTGCTCCTGGTCTCGAGAAGCTACATGTTGTGAACGTATTGGAGATGACTTCGGAGCTGAAGCTCCCTCTGGTGGTTGCTGAGGGTATTGAACCTATGTTGAACACCAAGAGTCCTACACCTGCAGTTAACGAGTGCTTGTCAGGTGATACTGACTGGCCTAATATAAGTGAGCTGACCTCCCATGATCCTTGCCGGTGATCAATTGTTCTTCCTAGTCTAGATTGGAATTCAGCTTGCTTTTCTGCTGTGTCCTGCTTGCATTCAAATAAGTCTCTTTCAGTTTTTTTTTACTGTGGTTAGAATTCCTGGCTTTTTATTATTATTATACATTTTTATAGCGCCATTTATTCCATGGCGCTTTACATGTGAAGAGGGGCAAATATAGACAAGTACAGTAAACATGAGCAATACAAGGCACACACAAGTACAGAAGGAGAGAGGATGCTTTTTGCTGCATTGCTTTTTGTCTTCAGCCGGGTCCCCTTTGGGGGGCTTTGGCTGATCTCCGTTCATTTTTTGTATTTGTTATTTGCTCAGTTCTTGTGATATTTTACTGCTGGGTTGCTACATGTCCACACCAGAGATCTGATATAGGTGGTCGAGACCGTGTGGTCTCAGTATTTTTGGATTCAGAAGTGTTGGGAGTTTTTCCTAGGGTTTTTTGGGTTGCAGACAGTATTCTCTCCTTTGCTGTCCTATCTAGATAGTTTTGGGCCCCAGCGTTTGCTCAATCTATTTTGTCTGTGTTCATATTTTCATCTTGTCTAACCGCCATTATATGTCTGGGGGCTTAATATTCTTTTGGGGTCTACTCCAGGGCAGTTAGCTTTCCTTTTTCTATCTTTAGGGATAGCTATCTCTCCGGCTTTGACGAGGCGTCTAGGGCACTGTAGGAACGTCCCACGGCTACTTCTAGTTGTGCGGTTAGTTTAGGGGTCTGCAACCTATTAGTTTCCAACCTCTCTGGTGTTAGGCTGCCTATGCGGTTTTTTGCTCCTGCCTCCTCAGCTACCTAAACATAACACTACATTTCATTGATGATTTCATGTATTCACAAATGTACTGTTCCATATTGAAAGAGAAGATGCTAAAATCACTCTGTGCCCTTGGTAGATGTGCACTTTTACAACATGACAGTGATCCATACCCACAACTAAGGCCAATTTTGTATTTCTGCAGTAGGACAGGTAAAGTGATTCAATGGCCAAGTATGTCTCCTGATCTGAACCCAATGGAAAATCTTTGGGGAATTATGAAGAGACAAATTGAGCATCACTCAGCATCCAGGCTCCAATAGAGGTCATTTTTGAAGAATGGAAAAAAAAATAAATGTGTCAATATGTCTCCAAACTTGTTCATTCTATGCCTAGATAGATTTGGTGCTGTCCATAAAAATCTTGGCGGTCAATCAAAATACTAGATTTTTTTTTTTTAGGTGTATTCATTTTTGAATATTTTGAGTAAAACCTAACATTTTGTAATGATATATTATTAACCTTACTTTTATGTTATGGGTAAAAAAAATGTTTTATGAAACTCAGTCTTGTCAAAATTTGGGAAATGTTAGGTGAGATATTGATTAAAATCTTATTTTCCAAAAGGGTGTATTTATTTGCTAAGCAATGTATACACAGTATTTCAGTAGCTATAGATTACCTGCTATTTTTCTTGCTCGCTTCCTCTGCTCCATTGCGATCATGGCTTACCTACAGAGCCTACAGCAGTATTTCCCCAACTTTTCAGCTTTGGGGTAGTAATTGACTAATGGTGAAATCAAACTTATGGTAACTTGGGAGAACCAATGGCAAAAAGAGCTTTTTACAAATATCCTATCAGTCCTTTGTACATATAATATGTATATATATGTATATATATACGCATATACACACACATGTATATACAGTTGAAACCAAAAGTTTACATATACTATAAAAATAGACATATGAATGTTTTTCACAATATCTCAAGTGAAATCAGAATAAACCTTTCCCGTTTTAGGACAATTAGGATTACCATAATTATTAATATTTGACAAATGGCAGAATAATGAGAGAGAGAATGTTTCAAGGCATTTTTATTACTTACTGCAAAGTCAAAAGTTTACATACACTAAGATTACTATGCCTTTAAACAATTCTGTACTGCCCATATGATGATGTCATGTGTTTGGAAGCTTCGATAGGGTTTTTGGCAACATCTGAGTCAATTAGAACGCCACCTGTGGATGTATTTTAATGCACACCTGAAACACTCAGACCCAAAAGGGAACACTGCCAATAATGACTGTAAAGTGCTGCGGTATTGATGGTGCAATATAAGCAATGAATAAATAATCATGCAGTGTGAATGGACTGTAAACACAAACTCCTGCGCCATGATTGGTTCTCCTCTCCTCAAGCAATCGCAGCTCACTATGAAGTCATTCTATGAAGAGCTAGTTATCCATACATCAACCACAGAATGGTCATAAAGTACAGACTACTAAACCAGCAGTAGTAATGAGCAATACAAACATGTGATTCTCTGCTAATCGCAGCCGATGGACAAAAGCTTATTAGAAGTCAGGCAAAGTAATAATATCAGCTTGTGAAAGGCGAGGACAGCCAGAGCTCATTAATATGGGGGAAGGACATTGTAAAAGCTGATCATAGAGTTGCACCAGTTTAATCAAAACTACAGCAAGAAGCCCAGTATGAGTATGTGCACATAACATGTTTTTTTAAGCAGCCGAACCAGCCAATTTATCAAGAGGTGGACACTTCAGGAAACATCTGCATCTATCTTCCTGAAGCATTTTTTTTTTACTATTTTTCTTTTTTAAATTTGCTAAGCTCTATTTTGGAGTTTTGCTCACCACTGGATTTTTTTGAGTGTTTTTGTGGCATTTTATTTTACTGGTGTTTTTCGGTCATTTTTGTAACTCTATTCAATAATGAACAACTAGCGCTTTTTAAAGCAAAAACTCAAAATTACGCCGGGGTGCCTGTTAATCTTTATCATCGACTTCTATTATAAAGTATAGAGCATCTTTAGAGCGGAAAACGCATACATACTGGACAGAGGACTTCATTTAACCGCATGGCGTCTTTGGAAACCTGAAGTGGTGAAAAGATACTCCATGGCCTGAACATACGGACGACAGAAAGTCGTTTTATATAGAAATTAATATGTTCATTCCTTAAAGCGTTTAGTTAGCAGTTTTTGGCGCAGAATCCTCCTGAAAAAGACGTCGTGTGAACATACCGCGAGGGTCCTGGTGACACATTCTTTCAAAGCTATTTAGTATGTAGCACAGTGGGAAATATATTGTAGTGTAAAATATACAAGGTACAAAAGAGAATAGCTACGGATCTTATATCTGCGTACCCTGCAACATAATCACATTCAAGTTAATATTTATCATCAGTCAGCTATATCTCTCTGCAAAAGTCTGACGTGGCTATGTCATGAGTTTACTGAAATATCGTCACACAATAAACTGCGCTTGTACATATGCTTGACAGATACTGTAAAATAATCCATGTCTTTGGGTAAACAAGAAGCAGGCCCGTTGTATGCGCGGTAGCGCAGTTTGTGCTATCTTTCAGTGTGTGTGTTTGTGTGTGGTCTCAGATCTCCGAGACGGCACTGCATAATCCATCAACGTTCTACTGCGCTGTCAGTCGCAGATTTATTTCCTGCCTGGTAACTACCCATATCATCTCCAGGCTTTGAAGGAGCCATTTGGTGTGATAGTACATCTACTATACAGACATGTTGAAGGAGGGTTTTTTTTTTTACATATGAGGAAATAAGCTAACAAATGTGGCAGAACCCTTCCTTACCTGTTGGTAAAAGCATGCTACATATAAAAATGCAATGCTCCCAATCCAATCTCATTAGGAGCTCACTCTCATAATGGTCATGATATGAGAAAACGTTAGACAACGATGCTTATGCCGCATAATCAAGTTTTGGTGTCTTCATCTGTCCAGTATTTAACACAATAAGGTTGGCTGTGTTGGCTATAAGCATTGTCCGATGTCCGTATCCTACTATTACTAGAGATCAGTGGATCAATTTGTGGGACTTCATCGCAGCGTCCAGGTCAGTGTTAAGTGGAAGACACGCAAATATCTAGAGTTAATGGCGCAGCATTTAAGTTGTCAGGGCTAGCGCAATGTCATATGTGCCACGTGACCCACAGATGAAGTCCCGAAAACCCCGGCTAATGAAAAGACAACTAGGGGACTGACCTGGATGCTGGAGAAGAGTCCAGGAATCCATCTGCTCATCTTTAATTATTACATTAAAAACAGTTGTTTTCCTTCTGGAGACTAGCTATTTTGCATACTTTTTCCCCAAAGAGCACTGCATGTCACACTGAATACACCTGCTGGATCTCGTTAATGAGAACCAGTACCCCGCAGAGTAGCATTAAGGGCATCTCATCCGACCATTCAGAACCTTATTCTGTACTGAAGAGGTGCAGGAACCTTGAGACAAATGTCTACAGATGGGTGTCCGGATTGGCTACAATCCCTAGTTATGTTGACATCTGTTTTATGGGTCAGACATTGACTTATGGGATATCTAGCTATAACTTACAATACAGATTTCTTTCTTTTGGGTAAGAATACATTTGCATACATATTCCCATGAAGTAATCCCTGTGAGGGGTTGTGCTAGAACTGTAAAACTCAGACGAATGCTATACGATGTTTTGCCATATAATTCTCCTCCTCATGTTATTCTATAGGGCCATGGACAAGTCCAATTTTTACCTCAGTCGGTCAGTCCAAGGAAAAAAAATATTGCAGCATACATGAGTTGGATCCGATTTCATCACACTCAGTCAATCAGGTCTATGGTTTCGAGGAAAACATCGGACTGCACTAAGATTACAACCAAGTTCACAGAATGAAGATGGTATTTTTTTTTCTCCACATCAGAGAAAATTAGATTACACTCTGGTCAGAGTGTGATCAGCTAAGCATCTCTGGGAACTCCTTCAAGATTGTTGGAAGACCATTTCCGGTGACTACCTCTTGAAGCTCATCAAGAGAATGCCAAGAGTGTGCAAAGTAGTAATCAAAGCAAAAGGTGGCTACTTTGAAGAACCTAGACTATAAGACTGTGTTTCCACCGTCGGGAAACACAGCGCTTTGGACGGAGCGGAAAGTCCGCTCCGCCCAAAGCCCCGCCCCCTTGTGAACGCGCGGTGAATCCGGATGTGCTCATTGAACACATCCGGAATCACCGAAGTGCTGCATAGCCCTGTGTTATTTCCCTTGCGACGCTCCGCAAGGGAATAGGACATGCTGCGATCTAAAAAGACGCGCCGCATGTCCGTTAACGCAGGTCTGCCGCCTGCGTGTTTTTACGCATAGTGGAGACGGGATTTCTTGAAATCCCCTCCACGATGCTGTAACATCTGGACGCTGCGTGCTTGACGCTGCGACAGCGCACAGCGTCAAACATGCAGCATTTACTGAAGAAATCCTGATGGTGGAAACACACCCTTAGACATATTTTAAGTTGTTTCACACTTTTTTGTTAAGTATATAAGTGTGAATTTACAATTTTCATAGCCATGAAAATACAGAAAAATCTTTAAATGAGAAGGTGTGTCCAAACTTTTGGTCTGTACTGTGTGTGTATATATATATATATATATATATATATATATATATATATATACACACACATACATACATACATACATACATATATATATATCTATAATATAATGCTGGGAGCGTCCCTCTGTCCGAAGCCTTTATAGACTGCACAAGCGCGACACGCCTGTGCAGTCTGGCTCCAGACAGAGTGAGGCATCCAGCGGTGAGTACTCTGTATGGCGCCGGAGATCGCGGTATCCGTACTGGATGCATACCGCGATCTCCGGCGCCATACTCACATACTTACCTGACCGGGAGGAGAGTTGCCGCGGCGCTGCTCTTCTCCCGGGGCAGAAGACCAGGAGTGCGCGTCGGAATCGCGCATGCGCAATAGCGCTATCCGGCGCCATTTTGCTGAAGACACATTTACAGTGTGTCTTCAGCAATATGGCCCTGGACCGCGCCGTATGGGCATGCGCGTACTCCGGTGCCGCTCTCCTCCCCCGGCGTCCAGCAGAACGGAACAGCGCTGGATCACAGGGAAGAAAGGTGAGTATGAATGTTTGGGTTTTTTGGGGTATGTGTGCAGTTTAATAGCGGTGAGGGGACCATGCACATCAGGATTGGGGGGTGAGAAGACCATGCACATCAGGGTTGGGGGTGAGAAGACCATGCACATCAGGGTTGGAGGGTGAGCGGACCATGCACATCAGGATTGGGGGTGTGGGGACCATGCACATCAGGGTTGGTGGGTGAGAGGACCATGCACATCAGGATTGGGGATGAGGGGACCATGCACATCAGGGTTGGGGGTGAGAGGACCATGCACATCAGGTTTGGGGGGTGAGCGGACCATGCACTTCAGGATTGGGGGGTGAGGGGACCATGCACGTCGGGGTTGGGGGGTGAGCGGATCATGCACATCAGGATTGGGGGGTGAGCGAACCATGCACAT
>JARQOD010000002.1:506104882-506189609 GCA_033576555.1 Oophaga sylvatica | reverse complement strand
AACAGATTCCCCCAGCAAAGTTGTCCATAGCGGCTCTCAGAAATTAACCTACAGAATTCAAGCTAGAAAACCTGCAACTGTTCCAAAAATTGTGTTCCACACACGGACCTTATATTTCAGATGTGTGAAGTCAGCCTCAACTGTGGTTGCTTGTGATGAGACAACGTCATTAATAAGTTAGATCTGCTCAGTAGTCTATTTACAGGGATGCTGGAAATGATTTTATTTTCTGGAAAATGTCTTATCAGAATTTGTAGATCATCAGATGCTTGTGATGTATTGATGTATGGGGTCCACTAAGGAGGATATCAACCTAAATGTATTTTTAGAAATATTACAGCCAGAAAGAGAATGATGTTTCTATTGACTGCAGCCAAGAGTTTTCCCCTTGTCTGCTGTCACCACAGTGCCTAACAGATGAATCATGTCTGAGAGACTGGTTGACATCAGGCAGCACATAGCTAGAGACCAGTCCATCCCAGATTACACAGGACTTCAGTCCAGGCCAGAACTTAGAACCCACGGTAGAGAAAGCCAAGGAAGCTTGGCAGAACTTATCCCACTCACCTTTTATATAGTAGAAAGAACCACATTACAATGAAAATAATCTGGATTAGAATCTCATTTAGCCAAAAAATGAAGGCCAGGCTTCTGTTCTACTGCTGATAAGCATTTCCACAAGGTTGAGCATTAATGCATAAATAATGTAATTCTCAGGCCTCATTGTCCACATCTCTGATATAGACCATGCTCTTTAGTCACCAAAATGGCCTTTTTATTAAAGGGTTATTTCCAACACTGCAAGTAGTGCCCACATGTTCGATTCTTGCAGCTGTTGTGTCTTTGCTGCAGGCAACATCACAAAGGTATAATTCCCTGGGGCTTGTGTTGTGGTCCTGGCCCGCAGTTTGGGAGGGAACTTCTTTCTTTGGTTTCCGGCTGTTAACCATTGGTGGCGCTCCTGGCTATCTACGTTCCTGAACTGTTGTTCCCATTGCCAGTTATAGTTCTTGATCTGGCCCACATGCGTTTGTCTGATTTTGTCCTGCTATTATTTAACAGTTGTTTTGCCCTTGGCATGTACTGTACTCTGACCATTAAACTGCCTTACGTTTCTGCTCCTATTACGTACCTCCTGGATTTGGCACGGCCTTCCCACCATCCTTTTCGAGCCTGCTCTTATGGCCATTAGCCCGTCCATGGAAGCCCATTTAAGAGCCACCAGGCAACCATGCACAGGACCCTGCGACAGTGATCTCCTATTCAAAAGATCGGTGACATCTTGCTGGTTATGACCAGTATACGGTAGAATTGTGGCCACGGAGTCCCACACACAATGAATGGTCACCCTTGAATTCTATCAGGGAATTCAGAGCCCTAACTATTTCCCCCCATTATCCCTCCTCCAATCAGCAAGTCATCATCTATTCTGTGGATATTGGGAATAACTCATTAATACTACTACTGATCTTATTTGCAGCCTTTTCTGCAACTTCACCTCTATGTATACATACTCCCATACAGATGTACATATACTCACACATATGTATACATGACTTCGAGGTGCTAAAAAGTCAACATTTTATAGGTGGAAGAACCTACGCTTGGTGGTTTATAAAAGATTATCCAAATTAAAATTGTGTTTTAGGAAGTTCTATATTCAGGTAAGCAGCAATTTAATACGAGACAACATTAATAAAACTAGCATTTCTTATACGATCTCAGTGGGTGACCTAATAAAACAATTTTGCTTTTCTCATTTGCTGCACCAAGCACAAACTTAACAATTGCAGGTGTCATAAGGTCTGGGAATTTTTGGTAAGCCTCATTTTGTATTTAGTGCCAAATATATAAAACAGGTGTGCGTGAAACGTGTACACATATATTTAGGTCAGGCAGGGATAACAAAGACCCTTCACAGAAGAAGCAGCTATATGTTTAAACATTATTGCCATTGAATGTATTATGTGTGAGGACCTATAGACGGGACTGGCAAAATAAATACCTTGTCTACAGACATACTATGGAATGTAACTACCTGTATTACACAGGAGACCTAACGAGTCCAGGGTATTTAAAAAGAAACTAAACTTTAATTTCCTTAACGAGGCTGTCCTCCACTTTATCACTGATCACCTACCCTTTTGTGATTTTTATAAACTTTTCTTTTCACTTAGTTCCTCTATTGGATTTTAACTTGTACTCTGATCTCTGGTATAATCAGGGTCGTATTTGCCACTAGGCACTTGAGGGCACGTGCCTAGGTCGCCAGGATGCGGGGCGGGGGCGGTACCTGAGCAAGGTTTTTTTTTTAAATACGGGGTCGGCCCACCCACCCACCTCAGTCTTCCGGCTGCTGCGGGGGTTTTCCAGGCTAAATATACCTTATTTATAGTCCTCTTCACACCATCAGCGTAGGCGCCATGAGAATGCATCCCCGGTGACTATGACAACTGTGCATCACTTCCGGTCCTGGGCACTTGATCGGACGTTCACGGCCGAACAGGCATGCCCTGCCAGCGCTCAGCCATTCCCCTACCCAGCCGGGCTACTGCTGAGACCTGCAAGGGGCATGAGCTAACCCCCACACTGGCCGGGACATGGGGGGCACCAGGGAGAGGGAGGGCTGCAGAAACCGGGCATCTGCCTCCTGGCTGTAAGTACCGCGGTGCCACCCGGCCGCCTCCATTGTGTGCCATGTATGCAAGGCTGGCCCCATCACACTGTGCAGCTGTGTACTGGTCACCTAAAGGTGAGGATGATGATGATGCTTCTGCAGAACCTCTTTGTGGGCGGCTCAGGCTACAGAGCTCTATGCTATTGGAATTTACACAAATGACTTAAGGCTATTCTAAGAGGTTCTGCAGCGGTTTATACAGCAGTTCTGCAGAGTGTATGAGAAAGCCAAGTGGTTCTGTTGCAGTATGTGAGAATGTCAAGAGGTTCTGCAGCAGTATTTGAGAATGTCAAGAGGTTCTGCAGCAGTATGTGAGAATGTCAAGAGGTTCTGCAGCAGTATGTGAGAATGCCAAGAGGTTCTGCAGCAGTATTTGAGAATGTCAAGAGGTTCTGCAGTAGTATGTGAGAATGTCAAGAGGTTCTGCAGCAATATGTGACAATGGCAAGAGATTATGCAGCAGTACGTGGCAATGTCAAGAGGTTCTGCAGCAATATGTGGCAATGTCAAGAGGTTCAGCAGCAGGGCACGAGAATACCAAGAGGTTCTGCAGCAGCATATAAGAATTTTTAGAGGTTCTGCAGAGTATATGAGGTTTGTTGGTTGTAGAGTTATTAACTTATTATACCTTACCATACCAATTACTGCTTACTTCATACCCATTTATGGGCACACGATTTATTGGGGTTTATATTGTTGTTTTTTTGATAGGAGGAAGATTTGGACAGGACTTGCAGCTCTACTGTGGGCATTGACATGTATGTTTGCTTTTAAATGTTTTAAGAATTGTATTGCTGTTTTTGTCAATAAAGACAGGTATTGATGGCTACTTGCGGACATGTGCGGCACTTGCGGTGAGACAAAAAACACTGCTAGCAGCGTTTTTTTCCATTGCTGCAAGTACCGCATTTGCCGGATCGCGGCAAAACCGCAAGTGCCGCATATGTCCGCAAGTCCCATAGGGAATGAATGAAGCCGGACGCAGTGTTTTTGTAAGTGATCCATTACGCGGCAGATGCAGAAAAACTGCCGGATAAGCCGCGAATGGCAAAAATCGCTGATGTGAAAGTAGCCGATGTCACGGTCGACTTTGTCTGCATTAGGCCGGGGTCAGACATGCGATAAACTCGCACGAGTCTCGCATGTCAATACCCAGCACTGCTGCCGACACTCGGGACCAAAGCGTGCGGTTGCATAGAAATACAGTGCCTTGCAAAAGTATTCGGCTCCCTGGAACTTTTCAATCTTTTCCTACATATCATGCTTCAAACATAAAGATACCAAGTGTAAATTTTTGGTGAAGAATCAACAACAAGTGGGACACAATTGTGAAGTTGAATGAAATTTATTGGTTATTTTAAATTTTTGTGGAAATACAAAAACTGAAAAGCGGGGTCTCAAAACCACATTCAAGAAGTTTATTAACCCTTCAGGTGCTTCACAGGAATTTTTGGAATATTTTAAAAAAATGAACATTTAACTTTTTTTCACAAAAAATTACTTCAGATTCAATTTGTTTTATTTTACCAGGGGGAACAGGAGAAATTGGACCCCAAAAGTTGTTGTACAATTTGTCTTGAGTGCGCCGATACCCCACATGTGGGGGTGAACCACTGTTTGGGAGCACAGCATAGCTCGGTAAGAGAACGAGTGCTGTTTGACTTTTCAATGCAAAATTGGATGGAATTGAGATTGGATGCCATGTTGCATTTGGAGAGCCACTGATGCGCCTAAACAGTGGAAACCCCCCCAGAAGTGACACCATTTTGGAAACTAGACCCCCTAAGGAACTTATCTAGATGTGTGGTGAGCACTTTGAACCCCAACTGCTTCACGGAAGTTTATAACGTAGAGCAGTAAAAATGAAAAATCATTTTTTAACAAAAATGATCTTTTCGCACCCAATTTTTTATTTTCACTAGGGTAACAGGAGAAATTGGACCCCAAAAGTTGTTGTGCAATTTGTCTTAAGTATGAACTTACCCTATATGTGTGGGTAAACCACTGTTTAGGTGCATAGGATAGCTCGGAAGGGAAGGAGCAGCGTTTGACTTTTTCAACACAGAATTGGCTGGAATTGAGATTGGACGCCATGTCGTGTTTGCAGAGCCCCTGATGTGCCTAAACAGTGGAAAACCCCCAATTCTAATTCCAACCCTAACCCTAACACACCCATAACCCTAATCCCAACCCTAACCCTAATCCAAATCCTAACCCCAACCCAGCCCCAACCCTAACTTTAGGCCCAACCCTAACTCTAACTTTAGCCCCAACCCTAACCCTAATGGGAAAATGGAAATAAATAGATTTTTTTTTATTTTATTATTTTTCCCTAAGGGAGTGATAAAAGGGGGTTTGATAAACTATTTATTGCGGGTTTTTATAGCGGGTTTTTATGTTTGGCAGCTTTCACACGCTAAAAGACGCTTTTTATTGCAACAAAAAAGTTTTTGCATCACCACATTTTGAGAGCTATAATTTTTTCATGTTTTGGCCCACAGAGTCATGTTTTTTGCAGAACAAGTTGATGTTTTTATTGGTACATTTTCGGGCACATGACATTTTTTGATCGCTTTTTATTACGATTTTTGGGAGGCAGAATGAATTTCTTTTGGGGGGGGGGCGTTTACACCGTTCCGTGTGTGGTAAAATTGATAAGACACTTATTCTTCGGGTTAGTACGATTACAACAATACCTTATTTTTATCATTTTCTTATGTTTTGGTGCTTTTATACAATAAAAACTATTTTATATAAAAAATATTTGTTTTTGCATCACTTTATTCTGAGAGCTAGAACTTTTTTTATTTTTCGCTGATGATGTTGTATAGCAGCCTGTTTTTTTTGCGGGACAAGATGACGTTTTCAGTGGTACCATGTTTATCTATATATCCGTCTTTTTGATTGCGTGTTATTCCACTTTTTGTTTGGTGGTATGATGATAAAGCATTGATTTTTTGCCCTTTTTTTTTTAATGGGGTTCACTAAAGGGTCAACTAGTGGGACAGTTTTATAGTTCGGGTCATTATGGACGCGGCGATACTAAATATGTGTACTTTTATTGTTTAGATTTTTTTATTCAAATATTTATTTATTGATATAGTAAATATTGATTTTTTTTTAATTTTTTTAAATATTTTTACAATTATTTAAAAAAAAAAATGTAATTTAATTCTTACTTTTACAGGGTGTCCCACTATAGGACACTCATTTTGTGCAGGCTGATCGCTTATATGGCATGTATTTTATGTGCACACTGACCTCAGAGACTTTCTAAGATGCATTGCGCATGACAGGAAGTCTCTGAGCTCTGGTAACCCGGATGTCGTCATGACGACATCGGGTTACCAAGGGAGCGATCAGGACAACGCGTCATGCTACGGGGTCTCCGATCCAAAGGCAAAGAGGCTATCAGAGCTGACAGCCCCTCTGCCTGCTCCGGAACGCTGCGATCATGTTTGATCGCAGTGTTCCGGGGCTTAAAGTGTCACAGACCGCTCCTGGCGCTTAGTGCCAGGTGTCAGCTGTAAGAATCAGCTGACACCCGGAGGCGATCAGCCGCGCTCCCCCTGTGAGCGCAGCTGATCGCCCATAACAAACTATCCAGTCCATGGGCATTAAGGTCCAGGGCACATGGATGGGATAGTACGTCCAATGTCAGAGAAAGGGGTTAAAAATTATCTACCATTTTGCTGCTATAGAGTGTATAAGGCATTTATCTAGTAGAAAGGTCACAACTAGGCAAATGTTCATAACAAAATCCGTCAAAGCTCTGACGGATTTAAAGAAGCTTTCCCATCAAAGTTTTTATTCTCTTAATATATTAGAATCATCATATTATATTGCACTGTGGAGAGAGAGAGCAAGAGAGAGAGAGAGATTTATGTCAAACTGCTGCTGCAGATCCGCAAAAAGAATTAACATGCTGCGGAAAATAAACAGCGGAAAATAAACCTCTGAAAGTTCTGCGGCTTTTTCCACAGCATGTGCACAGCAATTCTTCATTTTACACTGATGTGAATACTTTTCCGTCCAAAGATGACAAGAGTATTCTTAAAGTGATACCTTTATTGGCTAACAAGAAAATTATATGTTCGCAAGCTTTCAGAGCGCAGAGGCTCCTTCTTCAGGTAATCTTGCCTGAAGAAGGAGCCTCTGCGCTCTGAAAGCTTGCGAACATATAATTTTCTGGTTAGCCAATAAAGATATCACTCTAAGAATACTCTTGTCATCTTTGGAAGGAAAAGTATTCACATCGATTTTTCTGGCTAACACGGTACCACAATATAATTTATTATTGTACTTCATTTTACATTGAAATACATTGGCTGTGCACTACAATGCTGATTTGATGCAATTCCGAACGTCCAAAAACGCTGCGGAAACGCATCTAAATCCGCAACGTGTCTGTTCTATAATGTCTGTTCTATTCCTGATCTAAGGATTTAGGATTTTAGTTGTGCTGCACTTTATGTACATGCTCAGTAGTGAGGCAAGGCTGTGGAGTCAGAGTTGGGAGTCAGGGAAATTGAGGAGCAGAGTTGGATGAAACCCGGTCAGCAGGAGCGCAAAAACAGGGGCTAAATTAATAAACAATCTTCTTTTATTAAAACCACAACGCGCTTCAACAAGTAATTCTGTCTTCCTCAGGTGGCAGGTTTGCCACCTGAGGAAGACAGAATTACCTGTTGAAACGCGTTGTGGTTTTAATAAAAGATTATTTACCAAGTTAGCCCCTGTTTTTGCGTTCCTGCTGACCGGGTTTCATCCAACTCTGCACCTCCCTTCCTCATCTGAGGCACCCGGCTGGAGCTGCATTACATCACCCAAAGCTGCGCTTGGCTGGCGCTCCTCTGTGACCGTCTTACCTTGTCTGAAGGGAAATTGAGGAGTCAGAGCAGCCCTGGTGTTAGACATGCAGCCAAAAAAGGGAGGTGGTTATACACAGATCAAATTGTGGATAGGGGAAACATCTATATTCTGAGGAATTACAATGAAATCAGGCTAAAGTAAGAGCACATGAATAGGAAATCACTGCAGAAATGAAGCTGTGCCGATACATGAGAGCCAGTGAAAACCTCACATCCATCATGCATTACTGAGAGGGACACTCTCACAAGTTTAAGTCTGAAACTAGGAGCAGGATACAAACCGCATATCAGGGTATTGAAAATTAATGAAGGAATGAAGATTGGAGACTGAACTTAGTATAATTTTTTTTTTAACTCAAGTTAATCACTACCCCATCAGCATATCAATGACAATGAGGTCCTTATCCTTTATTCCCTAATGACCAAGCCAGAAAGGGTCTTAATAACTGCCCTTTAGTTTCTTCATTTTTGCCTGTCCTCTTCAGCAGCCATAGCTTTTCTATTTTTTTCACTGATGCAGCTTTTCAAAGCTTTGTTTTATACAGGACATAGTGTGATTTTTTTTTTATCGCTTAGTTTAATCTTCCCAGTGACGGTTGAAAAATAAGAGAACCAATAACGCTAGTTAATTTTTTTTTAACTTCACTAGTTTTCAGAAATGAGGAATTCACCAGCCAGATATAAATGGCCAGCAGACATGTATTCAGGGCTTTAGAGTAAATTCTACCTAGACAAATAAAGCGTCCATATTTCATGCTAGTAATGTTTTCCTTTATACAGTGTTGTATCATAAATGAAATTGCTATAAAGTTCTACAAGATTCCATTCATTTTTATTACCGCAGGAGAATATCCATTAACCGTTTACCTTACCATTTAAGCAAGTGAATGCGAATCCAAAATGCACACAGAGCAAGTCGAGCATAAAAAACAGAGCCACAGAAAATATACAAGAATTTACTCCTAAAAATAAATTACAAAAATGGCTGCAGATCTGTTTTTCATTTGTCCTCAGAGCAAAGCGTGAAAACATTTATTTATAAAGAAAAACTTCATCCCCTGGTTTGGTCAATTGTATGTTTAAAATAAATCTGACGGTGAACATGTTTTAATGCAAACAAGTTGAAAATGTTTGGTTACTGAAGACAGATGTGCCCCGTGAGAACACTTGAGCAACTCAGCGCTGCAATGGGCAGGAGAGCTGTGGGTTTCACAACCAATTGTCCAATTACATGTTTACATGGGGAAATTGCCATTGAAACTGCTTATTACAGACTTTTAAGGAAAAAGTTATTTTTGCACTTTAATTTTTTTTCTATTGAGAACTAGAAACAATTAGATTTAGAAAGTCTGGTATTAGTGTTGAGCGATACGATAATGCAAATATCGGCTATCGGCCGATATTAGCTCTATCGGCCTTTCGATAATTCGTTTCGATATTTTCGTCTTATCGAATACCGGAATCGGATTTGTCACTGTCACTGTGAGTATCCGTCGGTCGGGTCTGTCAGGAGTCAGCGGCACTTACCTGGCAGAAGATCTCCGGCGGTCACGTCCTGGACTGCTTGATGGCCGCCATTATCTTCTCCCTGGCGGTCACATGCAGTTTTTCGCGATAACTGCAGTGACTGCAGGGTAATCCCGGCCGTAAACCAGTCCGATGACATCACCGCCGGGGAAGCAGGTAATTAGCTGTGCTGCGCCGGGATGACAGGCTCTGCCTGTCATTCTGATGTAGCAGAGCTGGATCGTCGTGGACACTCGTTACTATGGACTGCGTGGTCAGGTGGTATACTTTTTTTTTTTTTCATTTTTTTACAGGAGATCGATGGCGTCGCAGGATGAGACTGTAATAAAAGTAATGAAAACTGTGTTTTTGTTTTTTTTTTATTAAATTAAAAAACTTTTTTATAAACATTCACCCGTCCGGGTACATAAACAATTTAACTATTTATCAACAATTTAACTATTTACATACAGGGACCCTGTCCGGGTTATTTATACTTCTTTGGCAGGGGTGTTCCAGGTACCACCTGGTACTCTTCTGATGCTTGCCAAACATCCGAGGCACCAAGGACCACCAGGACCTGATGACGTCGTGTGGCCTGTACAGTCAAGTCGTGACCCGCTATCTGGGTCTGTGTGGCCACCTCTTTCATCTCCCTCCGGGTCTGGAACCCTATGTCCCGGACTGAACAAACCCCAGGGGGCCTAACAGGCGCCGGGTACGGGCCAGCTATACTTATCATGTCCATAGCTGGGGCTGCTGAGGAGACCACTGAGGGAGGCTTGGGAGATTTACGGCGTGGGGTGGGCACTTTTGCAGAGGCCTGGATGTGGGAGGCTGAAGGCTCCGAGGGTCTCACAGGTTCCTGACACACTGGGGAGTAGGGGTCGCACCTGGTAACATTTAGGGCGTACCATCCATTGTAACCCCAGTGTCGGGTGTAAGTCACCAAGTCTCCTGGCAACAGGTCCCTCCCCGGGTGTCCTTCTGGGAGGTGAGCCTCCACGTCCCGCCGGTTCACAAAGACTTCTAAATAAAGTCCAGGCTCCTTGATGAAGCCCCAACCACCTTTCAATTTAAAGCTCCGTACTGCACCCTTACGCCGCGGCTCACACAGGGTTCCTTTATCCTTTCTCATCCGGTCCTTATCTGCCCGGTCCTTCTCCAGGTGACGTTGGCGAAGTTTTAGGGTTTCTCGCTGCTCCCTTTGTCGCTCTGCTTCCCGCTCCCAACGTCTCCACTCTTCCTCCTGACGCCGGTTGTAATTCTCCTCCACCAGCTGCTCCATGTCTCCACCACTCCACTGCAGCTTACAGTGTCCGGTTTGCGGCAGCTCTCCTGTCGCCCCCCAGTCCTGGCGGCGCTCCCCTGCGGAGGAAGCAGACGGCTCTAAATCAGATGACAGTCGGGGCTCCGGTACAGGCAGGTAGTGCTCTGGTGCCTGCGCGGCCTCCTCCATGAGGACGGGTGTCGCTTCTTCTGTCTCAGCGACGGGGGCAGACAGCGGGATCTGGGGTGCTGACGGTGCTGCAGTTTTTGCAGGAACGGGTGCCTCCACTGCGACAACGTCAACCGGATCACATTGCAAGGACTCCTCTACTAGAACGGGTGCCTCACCTTCCGGTACAGACACTTCAGGTAAGAGGGATTGGCGCCGCTCCAAGTTTAGTTTTAGGGCACGCCAGCTCGCTTCCATCCTGGCGACCTCCTCCCGGTGCCGGGCCAGGCCTCTTAGGGTATCCGCCGCTTCTTGCAGCGTAGGAGGGTTTCCAGGCCGGGTGCCCAACGGTGGTTCCGTGGCGATCGGGTCGCTTCCGTGGGGGGAGAGCTCTGACTGCTCCATCCCTTCACACTTCTGCTCGTGTCCATTAGCCATCTCTGCCAAGTCACATGTGTCATTAGCATCTGGAGAGGGCCCCTCTTTTGTAGGGAGGCGGGACCTTCATGTTAGTTTCCGCCCACTGAGGAGGATGAGGAGGCGGAACTGAAGAGCTGTGGGGCACGATCTTACATTGCAGTACCATTTAGAGCCATTGTTTTCGCGTCACTGAGTGAGTGTACAGTACACCCATGAAGAGCACGCCCTTCTTCTTCACCAGTGCCTCGTTGTGACGCAGATATGGCGGAAAAATGGCAAATACATTCTCTGATGATTTTAGCAATTCTCAAGCACAAAACCAGTTCAATTCAGGCACACAGGACTCGCTTATAGCGAGCTACAGAATCCTGTTTGTGACGCCCAAGTTGAGTCGCACAGAGCCAGAGGTTTTGGGGTACTCGGCACCGAGCCCGTCGACTTCTATGGGGTATGTCACGGCTTTACCCGGCAATTGAATCAGAGTCTATTTTACTATGTAGAAGTGTATAAACTAAAAATATATGTATATATATGTCACAATGACATGTATATATATATATATATATGTATTCTATGTGTGTATATTTTGTGTTTACAACGTAAGAAAGGGTTTTTTTTGTTGCGATATTTTGTTCCCATAGACTTACATGGGACTTCCGCTATCAAAATCGGATATCGACGATATTTAGTGCTATCGGCGATACAATTTCGATACGATATTTTTAGATATCGAGCACTATCGCTCAACACTATCTGGTATGCAATGAATTTAAAGTATTTGTTCACTAGGAAATAAATGCTTTCCGGCAGCAACATCCCGTCCAGAAAGTGAAGCTTTGGGTCCCTGCACCCCCTATCGGTTGTCATTACCAGGGAGAGCTGCTGGCAAGTCCAGCACAGTGGCATTACATGGCAAATAAAAGAAACGGAGCTGCTAGGAGAAATTCACAATAGCTAAATATATTCTATTAGCAAGGGAATCACACTGACCTGTTTGGAAGCGCACACCTACAGATTGAAAGTTAGGGACGTGTCAGATGTCCGAGATAAGCAGTCCGATGTCGGATCGCAATACCCGGTCTGGCCGCCCAACTCCTGACCCAAGTGTGACATCTTCATACAAATATATGAAGCTATCACTCTCTGATCAGGAAATGGGCGGCAGACCAGGCATTGCAATCCGACATCGGACCGATTATCACAGACATCTGAAACAGCTCTTAAAGTTAAACAGCCCTTAAAAGAGGTGTTTGCTACCTCATCCGAAAGCAGCATAATGCAGACAAAGAGAAGCTGAATCGAACAATGTATTCCGTAGATTACTGGGTGCAGCAGTCCTGACACAATCAGAGCTTTTAGATGTAAAATACAGCAGAGCTGAGAAAGCTAACCCCGCCCACACCAGACTCTCCATGTACAAAGTCCATAGACAGCAAGCTGCTTATCACAGGGGCAATGTTAACCTCTTAGAGATAAATCCTTCATGGTTAGTAAACAACAGCACAAACTTTGACAAGTGACACATCCCAGAATTCTTTGTTTCAGCCTCTATCTCCTGCTGTTGCTGTCTTCAGATTACATAGCAAAAACCTGTTGACAGACTCCCTTTAAGGTTAGCTTATGTGAACCGATTTTTGGCATTAAATACCAACCAGTTCGGTAAATATTTACTGATCAGTAATCATTTAAAGGGAATCTGAGAGCAGCATAACATAGGGCAAAAAAGCCTGATTCCAGGGATGTATCATCCCAGCCACACCCTGATCGAAAGCTTCCTATGTACACTGTGAATTGTCAGCAAGCTGCTAATGAGTAGTGGGGGTGGGTATACAGAGATTAGCCTGACTGCCTGGCACGAGATGTAGTCCTGCAGTGTTAGGGCCCCGTCTCACATAGCGACGCATCAGCGATCCTGACAACGATATGAACTTGTCAGGATCGCTGGTGTGTCGCTACATGATCGCTGCTGAGCTGCCAAACAGGCAGCTCAGGCAGCGATCAGGACAGCGACACTGCGGGTAACTTTGCTTAGTAACCCGCAGTGTACGTTGGATACCAGCCCGCTGATGCAGGGAACTGGTAACCAAGGTACACATCGGGTTTCCAGGTGCTGCGCGGTGCCTGGAAACCCGAATGTGTACCTTGGTTACCAGCTCCCCTCCAGCAGCGCACTGGTATCCAACGTACACATCGGGTTTCCAGGACAAGCCCCGCGCCTGGAAACCCGATGTGTACCTTGGTTACCAGCTGATCGCTGGTCTCCTGCCTGCCACACGCAGCGATGTGTGCTGGCCAGCGGGAGACCAGCGATCAAAAAAAGGTCCAGGCATATCTGACACGACCAGCGATTCACAGCAGGGGTCTGATGGCTGGTACGTGTCAGACATAGCGAGATCGCTGCTGAGATCGCTGTTGCATCACAAAACTTGTGACTCAGCAGCGATCTCGCTAGCGATCTCGCTATGTGAGACGGGGCCCTTAACTCTCCTGCTGACAAAATACTGATTGTATTGAAGCTACAACACTCAATCTAATAAGTGACACATCCCTGTAATCAGGCTTTTGTGACGTAAATTACGATGCTTTTGGATTAAATGCAAAAAATTGCTGACAGATTCCCTTCAACAGCCTATTTACACAACAGAAAGCATTTAACGATCCACAAAGAGCAATTGGTGAAAAATCGTTCAGTGCCCATAAGCTAGCACCAATCTCTGGATGATGGCTCCCGAACAATAGGACTTTTTGTGCAGCACAAAAGATCATATCACTCGATGAACAAATATTTTGCTTGTTCATCATGTGATCGGCAGTGTGCATACACTAAGATTATTAGGAAACTAGCAGTGTAAATGCACCTTTAAGGGTATGCCACACTAAGCGAGATCGCAAACGAGATCGCTAACGAGATCGCAATTGCATCACCATTTATGACGCAGTTAGCGGTCTCGTTAGCGACTTAGCTGTGTGTGACATGTAGCAGCGATGTGGCCCCTGCTGAGATGTCGCTGATCGTTTGTAAACGTTCTGAGCCGTTTTTTGGTTGTTGGTGTCCCGCTGGTGAGCCTGAATCGCTGAGTGTGACACCCTTTATGAACGACTTCACCAGCGTCGCAGGTGGGACTAGGTTTTCCCAACGACCGCAGAGGTCGTTATACAGATCGCTGATGAGATGTGTTTGGAATCACAGATCGCTGATGAGTTGTGTTTGGAATCACACAGCTAAGTCGCTAACGAGATCGCTGACTGCATCATAAATGGTGACGCAATTGCGATCTCGTTAGCGATCCCGCTTGCAATCTCGTTTAGTGTGGCATACCCTTTAGTCTAGCCCTACACTTTGGATAGTTATCTGTTGACCGTTCCTTTGGCAGGCAGCTATACCTCCCATAATAATAATAATTATTTCTATAGTGCCAACATATTCCATAGCACGTTACAATTCAGATGGGACATGTACAAACAATATCAGACATTACAAAGTAGCACAATTCAACACATAGCAAGGAGTGAGGGCCCTGTTCCCAAGCTTACAGTCTACGAAACATACGCATGCACCGATGGACAAGGGTACATATTTTTTGAGTAGGGGAGAAAAAAATAAAGTGGCACTTTGGATCCAATTCAGTAAGGTGTTTTTACCAGTTTTCTGGTGTAAGACACCTTGAAAGACTCAAGATTGCGCAATAAAAATTGTGACTTTTGGTGTTTTTACACAAGTTCCTGCCAACTCTGCCAAAATGGGTGTATCTTGGGCAGGACAGGGCATGAAGAAGCCCGCCCAGCAAATTTATCAAAGTTTACAGCACATCACATTAGTGCAGACAAGTCTTCGTGAATGGGCCCTTATTACTCACACTCCTATCCGAGCAAAGGCTCAGTGATGTGCTTTGGAAAAAAGCACATAACCGAGCGCCGCTCTGCGCTTCGTCTCTCCATCGCCTACATAGAACATGTAGGTGCAACACAGATGTCTGAATGATGTCGTATGGTCCATTTAAACTGCAAAATAATTGTGAATGATCGTTCCTAGGAACACTCATTTCACAATAATTTTGCAGTATAACCATGCTGCTGATCACCCAATGAATGAGCAAAACGCTCGCTTGTCGGGTGAAATTATCTTTTGTACTGCACAAATTGAGCATCGCTCTCGACAGCACATTGTCCTATATATAGTCCTATCCTCAGGTATTGGAGGGAAATACTAGTTTCATACAATCAACTCAATGTCTTACCTGGTAAGAGCTCTCTGTCAGCATTTTCTGTACACCCAGGATAAGGATAAAAAAGATGACCTTTTTCTAAGGGATATGGTAGAATCCTAAATGCTGAAGTAAAAGATAAAATAGACTGGTGTACAGGGATATACAGAAATGGTTATTACTCAATCATGTCATTATTTATAGTCACGACCTCTTTACTTAGTCTGATGAAACACGCAGCCCGCAAAACCAAATCATAAAATACAGGATAAAGATGTTTAAGTCACAAGAGGTGAAGTAGGAGCTGCTCCAGTGAGAACATATGACACCAAGAAATGAATATATGCATTTAGTAGTTTAAGTGGAATCTGTCATGTGTAGAAACACATATATATGATCTGCAGATAAATAGCATCTCTGGATATGGCAGGATTCCTTTAAAAAATAAAGAGGTAGCATACACTTTTAACAGCGTTTACATGCAGACACAGGGTTTCCTTTTAGATAGCTAAATAAACAATTTCCAGCCTGGACTAAAGTCCCACAATTATACATAATGATCATTCTAACACCTAATAAACTAATTCATGTACATTAAAAGCTGACCTGCCACCAGATTTACAATGTAAATTGCAAACATAATTAAAAGGATTCTGTCACACTTAAAATGGGATATACACTACTAAAACTTATCCTCATAAAACTCATACATGCATTATAAATGTTGTTTCTCCAGTTGGAAAGGGAAGTGGTTTTATTTCATAAGGAAAAGTGCAATCCTAGGTGCACCTTTTGGAGCGGCCAAGAGCTCAGTGCCCAATTTCGACTCATCAATCAATATACAGCGCACCTTGCCTTAAGGTACTGCCACACTAAACAATCCCGCTAGCGATAACGATAACGACGCATACTAATGCGATCGCTAGCGGGATTGTTTATATATCGCTGAGTGTGGCTTAACTTAGCGATGTCGTTAAGGACGCTATCGCGGTTAGTGATCTCCTTAACGACTTTAGCGGTACAAAAGTACCGCTAAATCGCTAAGAAAAGGTGCCACACTCAGCGATAATACTTACCCAGCGGGAGCGCCGACGAGAAAATAGGGTCCGGAACGATTCCAGCGACGAGCGAGATCACAGCAGGATCTCAGCAGGGAGCTCGTCGCTGACAGATGCCGCACACAACAACATCACTAACGGGATCGCTAAATAGTGACGTTTTTTAGCGATCCCGTTAGCGATGTTGTTTAGTGTGGCATACCCTTTAGCGCTCACTTGCCAACATCAAGTGCTGTCTGAATTGAATCCCCGACTCAATTTGTTCACACGAACACTCCAGGAACAGAACAAACACTCATATACATTGTCAGTGTGGGTCTCTCATCTCTTTCTCCTGCCTGCAGCGCCCCCACTCGCTGCGCACAGTATCAAGCGACTTTGTGATGCTAATAAATAATAGCACCCACAAAAATAGCTAGAAAATGGCAGAGTGTGCAGGTTACAATCCCTCTGACCCACAGTGACTAACAGAAGTATGTGAGCATATATGCAATCTGTCCTGCCTATCTGGTCCTGCCTCTCTGGTCCTGCCTATCGTCTCTCCCTATCGTCCCCTGCTATCTTCTCCTGCCTATCTTCTCCTGCCTTTCTTCTAATGCCTATCTGGTCTCAAGCAGTACCGCACACATTCAGATTCCATAGTACAGCTCTAAACAGCGGTCAAGACTAAAGGCACTGTCAAACTTAGCGATCGCACTAGCGATCACGACAACGACACGACCTGGCGAGATCACTAGTGCGATCGCTATATGATCGCTAGTTAGCTTCCAAACACAAAAATCTCATCAGAGATCAGTGATCTGTATAACGACCTCTTCGGTCGTTGGGAAAACCTAGTCCCACCTGCGACGCTGGTAAAGTCGTTCATAAAGGGTGTCACACTCAGCGATTCAGGCTCACCAGCGGGACACCAACGACGAAAAAACGGCTCAGAACGTTCATAAGCGATCAGCGACATCTCAGCAGGGGCCACATCGCCGCTACATGTCACACACAGCGGCGTCGCCAACGAGATCGCTACTGTGTCATAAAATCGGTGACTCTTTAGCGATCTCGTTAGCGATCTTGCTTAGTGTGACAGTACCTTAAGAATTAGCTGGCTGTGTGTTCTAGTGATGAAAATGATTACTGCACAATTTATATAAATATAATCATGGAAAATAAAATAAAAAAGCAGCCGTTTTTATTTTAGAAAGAATTGGTAAAAAATGTGCCACTTTCTGATTATAGCGGCTTTTAAACTATCAGCATAATTGAAATGTGCATTGTGTTATTACAAAACTATGAAAATCATATTTTCCTGTGCAAACAAAAGATAAAAGGCTACATGTATGTCTAATTTTGAAAACACATCTTCATTACAAAGATCCCAGTGGGGCTGATATAGATAAGCTGCTCTCTTTGATGTCTTGTGAATGGTGCATTGAGATAACTAAATTAGTATTCCCACTTCAAACAATAACACAAGTGCTAGGGGCTCCCTTTGAAACTAATACAGGCAGCAAAGCATTCCAATGGTGCTGACAATTTAATTACAATGGGCAGGTTACAAACCTATGTAGTGAAGCAACAAAGGGTACAGTATAGAAGGCAGACATACTTACTGCCCTCCCATGTGCAGTGAAGTAAATTCAGTGCTCCTTCCACCCGTTTCCAGTGCTGAAGGTGAAAAAAGGCATACGCCACAGCTTCACTGTCTCCGCGCTTCAGTATATGTTCTGGTGGCATAATCAAGCTTTTCATTTCTAACAGGTACTGGAACAGAAAAGCATAAAAATAAACAGTGTATCATCAAACAATGGCTTATCTCTGAACAAAAGGATTAGACATGTTGAAAATCAACAGTTTGATGTCTCCTCTGACATTTTATTCTGAGGAAAATCCCATACATATTAGATGGTCAGACATCCTGACAAATTTTTTGGGATCAGTCAATATTAATCTAATACGTATGCTGATCATAACTGTTTAAATATACTGCATAATTTATTAAACATGATGATGGATGATCTCAGAGACTACTACTAAAGGTTGATTTTTTTCATGTGGAGTTTTGGGGAATTTTTCTATTCCTTTCCTTTTTCTAGCTCTCACGATGTGAGTGTATATATGGTGTACATATACTACTCTTCTAATCCAGCTTTAGGTATGAAAAATACAGAATTCCCATATACCTGAATGTTTCCCGTAAAATGCAAATCCGCTGATTGCCTGATTAGAACCTTGTTAGACCAGTACTTTGGAAAGGTGGGTACAAACAATACAACTGCTGTTACAGCTCTTACAGTGGTTATCTCCCACCTTTTCCAGGATCATGGATGGAAAATGTCACCAGTTATCCAGTGGTATAGCCAATATTTCTTCTTTTGCTAAATCTATCTTCCATTCAGAAGTGGAATCTATTACCAGAAAGCGATGCATTCTGAGACATTAAGATGGACATACTTAAAGGATTTAACACATTTTTGGAAAACATTATTATTTAATGGCTAAAATACAGTGCTACACCTGTTGCTTTTGTGAGGTATTGCACAGCTTCATTCAAGTAAAAATGGCTGAACTGAAATTCTGTGCATGACCCAATGGCAATAATTGCACATTTTGGGGAAAAAGCTGCCACTCTGCTTGACACCATCCAAGTTTATCTGCACTCAGCAGATAAAATTGTATACAGATTATGTGCAGCACGTTGGCTCAGTGGGGTCTCAGTTTAAATCCCACCAAGGACAACATCTACAAGGAGTTTGTACATTCTCCCTACGTTTGCATGGGTTTTCTCCAGGTTCTCTGGTTTCCTCCCATACTCCAAAGACATACTGATTGGGAATCCAGATTTGTGAGCCTCAATGTCGACAGCGATGATGTCTGTAAAGCACTGCGGTATTAATGGTGCTACATAAGTGAGTGAAATAAAATAAATACGGAATAATGAACAGAGGTTTAAAGGACTAAAGTCGGACGAACCCACTGATATCGGCCTAAAGGCTAATGAGTATAGGGCCTTCTCGTCTCTTCCCTGACAGATTGTCGGGGTGGGAAGGATCTATTCTGTTAAATTTTCAATGGCTTTCTTTTGGTCTCCAGGACAAAAGTCATTGTCAGAGGAGTCTGGCAGGCGCTTTCTCATAGAAGGCAGGGGCTGTCTCATAGAGGGCAGAGCAGTGCTCGGTGAACCCAAGCTTTCCCCTGAATGGGAGAGTTGGGGTGATAGATGTCAGCCAAATGGGGGCCTTTAAATTCAAGTAGAAAATCAAAATACACAATAGCCTAAAATGAGTATCCAATTGAAAGCTTCTAAATTACTCAATGTTTATGAGGCGTTATCCATTCAAATTGGTTGATAAGAAACTATTTATTTGAAGAGTAAAGAAGTTTTAACAGTATAATTATCTGGATACTGTATGAGTCGCCTACGAGCCATGAACAATGTCTACTGTATTCCTATTACATCTCAACAGGTTTTCTGATACTTCACCTTTATTTTATATCCTACATGTCTGCTCTATTTCTAGACATTAAGCCTTGTATTAAATAGCTACAATAAAGATAACTGCTTTCTTTGATCTTTTTTTTGCTGTTGATTTGATTAAACTAGTCCAGCCAATTACTTGACTCCGGTTCATATAGCGGCAATCTTGAGATAATTTACTAATCTGTAGAAGTGACTCAACTTTCTCTTTTCTTCAAGTAACACTGATGAGGTTGGGTTCTGGTCAAGCAAAGCGTGTTTGCTGCATGAGTGAGTCTTTCTCTGCTTGCCCCAGGCCATCGTGCTGGAGGGTGATATACTAGTTAATCCTCTGTAATCCTCTTAGTTTAACACACCAGTGAAGGTCTGCATGGATCTTGTGTGGGAAAAAAGTCCCATGTACCCAGGGATAGTTCACCTCGTGGGTTTGGCATGGCCTTTGTTAGGGTCTTTCAGTACAGCCATATCTTGTCACGCAAGAACACGTCCATCTTGCTTGTGCTTGCAATACCATCTAACACTCCTCATACATAAGAATATCTAAGCAGCGTCGTTATGCGGCTCATTAACAGTTAGATTTCCACATCATCATGTGGCCATGCAATAGTATTACTAAAGAACAGTCTAAAAGATTAAAGGAGAACTAGTGAATGGCACTTAAGTAACATAGGAAGTAAAGTCTTTAGCCAAGAACTTGGGTAGAAAATATTAAACCTAAAAGCTGAAGAAGACAGCTTTACCCAGCTGCAGAATCTGTCAGGGATGTCCCATCAAACTTACATTTGCAGTAAAAAACATGGAAATCACATATCAGTGTTTTTAGTGGGACCACACAAGAAGTCTAAAATATATCTGCCCTATTATCACTACGTTATCTCATGTATATCCAGGTCTTAAACCACCAAGAAACATTTCCAGGCATACTGTTTACAGCAGGGGTGGGGAACCTCAGGGCCATTTACGGCCCTTGATGACCTTCTATCAGGCCCCCGGGCAGATTCTCAGGAACCGCATTCTTGGGCAGGAAGCTGGATTTTGATGGCCACCAGCTCATTAATTTCTTCTTGCTCTGTGGCACACACACGCAGTGGTCACTACTGAACACTGAAGGGCATACAATGAAATATCACGTCCTGACACCAGTGCCAGAGTCAGGATGTACTTTGTGGGCGGAGTTTGTACGGCCCCCGAAGGATGGTATAAATATCCAAATGGCCCTTGGCAGAAAAAATATTCCCAACCCCTGGTTTATAGCAATTCCATCTGCAGCTTTTTTGTAAGTTGGTCGCACAAGGGATATGTATTGGTCAAACTCAGACAGCCATCTCTCCTGGAAACCATCCGCCATACACATGAGATTAGCTTGGCTGTTTGGGGAGAAAGAAGAAAGTCGCTGCACACTGCTCAGGCAGCGGCTTATCTCCCCTGTAAACAAACGGATGTAGGAATTCCAACTGCCCTATCCCTCTCTGTCTTGTCATCATCTGTTGGGAGCGCTAGGAGGGCTCATGTACAGTACAGACCAAAAGTTTGGACACACCTTCTCATTCAAAGATTATTCTGTATATTCATGACTATGAAAGACGGATTTTGGTAAGAACTTACCTGTAAAATCCTTTTCAGCGAAGGAAGGAAGAGAGACACACTAGTCATTACTAGTGGATAGGCGGAGCCCAGATAGGATTGACACCTCAGATTAAAAAGAGTGTTGACCGGCCCCTCCAGCTCAGGCTCCTCCTACTCCAGCTTCTCCAGTCGTACCAAGCTAAGGAAGAGCAAATATCACCAGCGGAGCAACATAACCCCTTCTGAAGGACTTCAGAGAAAAGACAGGAATACAGGTTATGCATGCAACAGGAAGAAACCACACAGTTCCAGGTACTACTCACTGGACCTGACCACTGCGATGAGCTGGCGATGCTGGAACAGAGCCTTAGCGCGCCGACCTCAGCCCAGATAATCGCTATCAGAGAAGGGTCACGCCGCATCTGAAAACAACAACACACTTCTGCCATGGGAGGGAGCTGTGTCTCTCTTCCTTCCTTCGCTGAAAAGGATTTTACATGTAAGTTCTTACCAAAATCCGTCTTTCAGCAGCAGATGGAAGGAAGAGAGCCACACTAGTCATTACTAGTGGGACGTCCCAAAGCAGTCCAAAAATTAAGGGTGGGAAAAAAACCAAAAGAGACAGAATCCCAACAACCTTGATAAATGCGCAACAGGAGCCAAATACAAGTTAACTAGAACTTTAAACTACAGCCGCCTGCAGGACCCTACGTCCTAAGGCCGCATCAGCGGAAGCACTGACGTCCACCTTATAAAACTTTGTAAACGTGTGGACGGAGCGCCAAGTCGCCGCTCGGCAGAGCTGAGCTGCCGAGGCCCCTTGATGAAAGGCCCACGATGAAGCCACAGCCCTCGTGGAGTGAGCTCGAATCTTAATCGGGCAAAGTTCGCCTTAAGTCGGTAAGCCTCCAAAATGGCCGACCGAATCCAACGAGCTATAGAGTCCTTGGAAGCTCGTTGACCACGTCGACGACCTGCTGGAATCACAAACAGAGAGTCTGATTTCCGAAAACCTTGGGTAACAGACAAATAGAACTTCAAGGCCCGCACTAAATCCAATGTGTGCAAAGCCCGTTCCTTTGCATTCCTCGGGCCCGGACAAAGCGAGGGCAACACAATATCCTGGTTAACATGAAATTGCGACACCACCTTAGGTAGAAAGTCGCCCCGTGTGCGAAGCACTACTCGATCCGGGTAAACACTCCAGGAAGGGAGGCGAGCAGGAAAGAGCCGCCAACTCAGAAACCCTTCTCAAAGAGGTGACCGCCACTAGGAAGGCAACCTTCCAAGAAAGTAAGGAAAAGGCTAGCAGAGTCCATAGGCTCAAAAGGCCCATGCTGAAGAGCCTCCAAGACAAGGTTGAGCCGCCAAGGAGACACAGGCGCCTTCCGCGGCGGAAACTGACGGGTTACTCCGCGAAAAAAGGAACGTACGTCCCTACGCGAAGCGATAGCCTTCCGAAATAGCAAGGACAGAGCAGAAACCTGACCCTTCAGGGTGCTAACTGCCAAACCCTTGTCCAGCCCGAATTGCAGAAAAGCCAACAAATTGGGAATGGAAAAAATCCTCGGGTTCCTGGAAGAACCCAAACACCACGAAAAGAAGGCTTCCCAAGTCTTGTGGTAAATCTTAGTAGAAGCCGGACCTCTGGCAGCTCGCAGAGTGGCAATGACTTCGGCTGAAAAACCTCTACGGGTCAATATTTCGGTCTCAAGAGCCACGCCGTCAAACGCAGAGACTTCAAGTCCGGATGACGAACGGGTCCCTGGGTTAACAGGTCCGGGCGAAGAGGAAGTGGGAATGGAGGTGCCGCCAAAAGCGACACCAGTGTCGAGAACCACGTCCTCCTTGGCCAATCTGGGGCTATCAACATAGCCGGGATTCTCTCCAGTCTGATCCGACGCAGCACCAGAGGAAGTAAAGATATCGGCGGGAACACATAGATTAGCTCGAATTGGTCCCACGGAGCACCAGAGCATCCACCGCCACAGCCTTCGGGTCCTTGTACCTGGACATGAAGGTCGGTAACTTGGCATTGAACCTGGATGCCATCAAATCCACTTGGGGAGTTCCCCAACGGGAGCACAGCAGTGCAAAAATTTCCGGATGAAGACTCCATTCTCCGGGATCCATCTTATCGCGACTGAGGAAGTCCGCCGTGATATTCTGAACCCCTGGAATGTGGATTGCAGAGATGACTGGCACTCTGGTCTCGGCCCAAATCAGGATCCGAGACACCTCCACCATGAGCCTGGAACTCCTCGTCCCGCCTTGGTGGTTGATATACGCGACCGCCGTCGCGTTGTCTGTCTGCACTCGGACTGGTAGACCGCTCAAAGGGACCGTCCAGTGTTGGAGGCAAAGGAAAATTGCCCTCAATTCCAGGATGTTGATCGGTAGAACAGACTCTTCCGATGACCATACTCCCTGAATCCAGAGATCGTTCCAGACACCCCCCCAGCCCGTCAGGCTGGCATCGGTGGTTATGACCGACCACTTCGGAGGAAGGAAGAACTTCCCCAGGAATAACGCTTCTGGACGTAACCACCATCCTAGAGACTCTCGCACCCTGTGAGAGATGATGACACTGCAATCCAGCGAAGTCTGCAATCGCCAATGGCTCAGACTAAGCCTTTGGAGGGCCCTGGAATGAAACTGATCAAACGGAAGTGCCTCCATGGACCACCATCAAACCCAGAAGGCGCATACACCTTCGAAGGGACATTGCTGTCGAAGATTTCATAACCTGTGCATGTCGAAGGAGACATGCTTGCTTGTCTGGAGGCAGAGACACCACTGCTCGTACCGTGTCGAAAAGCATCCCCAAAAACAGGATTGACTGCGACGGTTCCAGAGACGACTTCTCCCAACTGACTAGCCACCCGAAGTCCTCCAGGAGCTGAAGGGATAGATTGCAAGCAGTCACTGCCTCCTCCTTTGAGTACGCCACAATCAAAAGGCCGTCCAGGTAGGGAAGAATCGAAACCCCCTGTCTTCGAAGAATTGCCACGAGAGGCGCCAGAATTTTTGTAAAAACTCTGGGCGCTGAAGCCAAACCGAATGGCAGAGCCACAAACAGGCAATGGTCCTGACCTATGGCAAAACGAAGGAAGCGTTGGTGGGCCCTTCCGATTGGGAAGTGCAAATAAGTGTCGCGAATGTCGATTGACACCAAAAAAGCGTTCTGCGACAGGACCGCCAAAATGGAGCGAGGCGACTCCATGCGGAATTTCCTGGCGTGGACATGCCGATTCAATCTCCAGAATGGGCCGAAATTTGTCCTCTTTTTTGGGGACCACAAAGAGGTTAGAATAAAACCCTCTTCCCCGGCCCTCCGGCGGAACCGGCACCACCACACCTTTCTGCAGAAGGGAATCTACCTCCCGCAGTAAAGCGGCAAAGAGCTCGTAACGCGAGGTTGACAAAAAAACTGTCTGGGGGTCGAGAAAGAAACTCTATGAAGTAGCCTGCCCACACAACTTGTGTCACCTAGGCGTCCGACACGCGGGAAGCCCAAGTCGGATTGAATTGGAGTAAACGACCCCCCACTCGAGAGCGCTCAAGTGAGGCCCAGGCGTCAGTCCGCCTTAGCGGGCTTTTTGCCAGCTTCCCGTTTGTCTTAACGGAAGTTCTGTTTCCAGGGTATGCGGAATTTCTGAGAATTCCTCCTTTTTTTTTTTTTTTTTTTAAAAAAAGAGAGGGACGACCCGAACCCCCAGAGGGCTGACCGAATCATCCCCTGGACCAAAAGGACCGCCGTCAACTACCGGCACTAGTCCTGCCAGACGCAGAAGTCACAGCTCTGCGCTGCGGTAAACCTGTTTCTTTTGCCTTGGCAATCAGCTCCGTGAGGTCAGATCCAAATAGCTGACCACCTTGTAAGCTTAAAGATAGCCAACCCTGCTTGGAAACCGCGTCCCCATGTCTAAGCCACAGTGCTCATCTGAATGTGACTGCCGAGGATTGCGCCCTGGACCAGAGGGCTGACTAGCAGTGACGCAGTATCCTCCAACCACTTGAAAAGCCCATCTACCTCGATAGAGGGGATCCACCTTGCCACGCCGTCCGTAGACGGTCCAACCGGCCCAGGGAAACTTTACAAGCACACATGGATCCTTAATACTGAATCCAAGACCTGCGGCCTCGCAGATGGATATTGCTGCCATCTCCGTTTTTTTTTGTTTTTTTTTCTGTCCAGCAGGCTCTGCAGACTCGCCTTCCCTTTAACAGGAAGATTTGCTAAGCTGGGATAAAGGGACATCCACTTCAGGAGAAGGAATTCAATTATCAATCAACTCCGTCGAACACGGATACAGTGTCTCAAAAGACCATGTCCCTTGAAAACGTTTATCTGGACACAGGCGTTCCTTGCCCCATTAAGCTCATCCAGAGCTGGCAATGTCGAACGCAACTTACGGTACTCCTGGTACATCCGGGCCGACTTACCAGGACGTCTAGTTACCTCAACCGGTAACTGTAACGCCCTCATGGTCCAATAAAAGTCTCTGTACGGCCCAAAAGAGAGGCAGAGTGTCCCTGCCGATCCTCCTTGTCCGAATCGGACATCTTCGTTACGCGGGAAGGAAGGCACCGATTTGTGTCGCTTCCTTGAGAGGATCTAGCTGACATCTAATAACCTAGAAGGTCAGACAGGCCATCAATAGAAACTAGTGAGAGCCTCCATTTTGACACCACTGGAACCTCCGACCGCTGCGCATGACGCCGTCGAGATCTGCGTCGATACGCGAGACTGATTCTGTAGCGGATCTGGGAGACGGTCTCTGACCTGTCCTTGCACAGTATATGGCAGGTTAAACTGTCAGTAACTAGAACAGTGTGTTTCTTAAAGAAAAAACAAACGCTGAAGGGTTAGAGCTCTTAAAGAGAGAGCTACCCCAGCTGTCCCCCATTAGGAGTTAAACGCCTAAGAAGGAGTTAAAGTAGCAGTGATAATGAAAAGGGTGTGCGAGCCCCAAGTGCCTCTTATAAGGCCGCAGCTGCAGGACAGCTATGCCACACTTAACAGAAAAAACGTTCATCGCTAAAAAATTGCGCTGTTTTGTATATCGCAATGACCGCCAAAGTTGTTAAGGAGATCAGTAAGCGCTCCAGATTGGCAGCTACTAGCGACATTAAAAGCGTATAGTGGCAGTAACTTCACTGTCGCAGGCTCCCCACAACCTCTTTATTATTATTGAAAAGAGTGTGCGAGCCCCCTTATGGGATAACAGCCGCAGGACAGCGCAATCTGTCACTCATTAGTGCCTCAGAAGGCGCCCGCACTGTGGGGGTGAAGGGGTTAAGCTTCTGCCCGCGGGTAGAAGCGACTCACCCAGCTGGTAACAGTGTAACATCTTGCCGGGAGGGGAGGAGGGAGAAGAGCCAGAAGAAGCTTTCAGCCTGCTTCTGTAATGGCCGCCGTGCTGTGCCTCCGTGTGCTCCATGAGAGAAGCCGGAAATGGAGACTGCCGTAAAGCGCGTGCTCAGAGCGGCGCGAAAATTCAAATAAAAAAGCGCGCACTCCTCTCTCCCGTTCCTACGTCCTGCAGGCATCAACCTGCGGACAAAAAAATACTAGTCACCGGCATGTATACTGTAACAGCGACTGCCGCAGCAGTCGCTGAATCACTCACACACAATAATAAAAATGTGGAGTACTCACCAGCCAAGCGCCACAGGGACCCCCAGGGGTTTGTGGCGCTATGCCCATCGCTTCCCCCCAGGGCGGGGCACGCAGTGACCCCTGCAGCGCGGTTTGCGTCCCCGCCAGGGAAGCAATCCTCATCCCCCAGGGCCGGCATGATTCTGCAGGGACCACCATCAGGGTAATTACAGATCCGCCAAGGGAGAGGTGAGGGTCCAGCAGCGCTGAGACCCCTGAGACCTCTAGACCACTTCTGGTGATCCAAGTCTCTTGTCCGATGAAAATAATAAAATCTTCTGAGGAGCTGCTTCCAGCAGCGACCATCCTCTGGACCTCAAATTTTAGACTGGAGAAGCTGGAGTAGGAGGAGCCCGAGCTGGAGGGGCCGGTCAACACTTTTTTTAATCTGAGGTGTCAATCCTATCTGGGCTCCGCCTACCCACTAGTAATGACTAGTGTGGCTCTCTTCCTTCCATCTGCTGCTGAAAATTGTAGAATCACACTGAAGGCATCAAAATTATGAATTAACACATGTGGAATTATACATTACACTTTACAAAAAAGTGTGAAACAACTGAAAATATGTCTTATATTCTAGGTTCTTCAAAGTAGCTACCTTTTGCTTTGATTACTGCTTTGCATGCAGAAAAGGTGAACGGCTGGACTCTACATGCCTAGTTCCCACCGTGAAGCATGGAGGAGGTGGTGTGATGGTGTGGGGGTGCTTTGCTGGTGACACTGTTGGGGATTATTCAAAATTGAAGCAGTGAGCGGTCCAGCTCACCCCAAACCATCTCGATTGGTTTCAGGTCTGGTGACTGTGGAGGCCAGGTCATCTGGCGTAGCACCCCAACACTCTCCTTCTTGGTCAAATAGCCCTTACACAGCCTGGAGGTGTGTTTGGGGTCATTGTCCTGTTGAAAAATAAATGATGGTCCAACTAAACGCAAACCGGATGGAATAGCATGCTGCTGCAAGATGCTGTGGTAGCCATGCTGGTTCACTATGCCTTCAATTTTGAATAAATCCCCAACAGTGTCACCAGCAAAGCACCTCCACACCATCACACCACCTCCTCCATGCTTCACGGTGGGAACCAGGCATGTAGAGTCCATCCATTCACCTTTTTTGCGTGCAAAGCAGTAATCAAAGCAAAAGGTGGCTACTTTGAAGAACCTAGAATATAAGACATATTTTCAGTTGTTTCACACTTTTTTGTAAAGTGTAATATATAATTCCACATGTGTTAATTAATAGTTTTGATGCCTTCAGTGTGAATGTACAATTTTCATAGTCATGAAAATACAGAAAAATCATTGAATGAGAAGGTGTGTCCAAACTTTTGGTCTGTACTGTATATGGTCATCCAGTTCTGCCGAAATCAGAGAGCCAACCTTTTCCAGATGTGTAGGCGGACCTTTAAGCATAGAACTAACTGAATTGCCAATATTCTAAATTAGCCAAACTTTCATGAAGGGGGGGGGGGGGCTGGAGGAAGTGGGGCGGTCTTGCTTTAAGAAGAGTTTGGTCTATTAAATTTCATAAGACAACTATTTATCCATCCATTTAATAAAATTATATAAGATCCAGTGTCAAGAAGCATTTAGTTTTTCGTATACGGCGACTGCAAGAGAAAAATCCGTTACTATAGTAGTTTCTTCATAGTCGGCTAGGAAAATAACAGGTATCGTTACATAGTCCATTGACATATGGGCTGACACACATTACAGTCGTAAAAAAAGAGGTTGGGAGATGGAGAATGTGTGTACAAAGTTCAAAAGTTCAGGTTGCATCGTCTGATTTACTGCTCGATCCTATATTTCATGTCCTAAATGACAGTGTACTTTCCTGAGCATGGGAGAACTGCAGATTCCTCACAAAATTATCATCAGATTCCTGGATGTACAGCCGCTGGTGACATCATCCAATTAAATCCAGAGGACATTTGTGGGACAGAGATGCCACCAAGGTTGAGAACGCTTCACTTGTCAGATGGTGAGCAGTAATGGCAGTGGCAAGCAGTGCCAAAAGAGATAAAAATATATATGATTACTTCACCCATATGATCACAATTACAGCGAGATCGGGATTTTCCTAGTTGCACACTACAGATTTTCTAGCCTTTCAGCAACTTAACGCAGACGTACCTTTTATACAGTAAAAATCCTACATATAAAGCATTGATTATATACAATGCCACCAGTCAATGCACTAGATATATGGGCACCAAGTCAAACAGACAATATTTCAATTCTGTGTGTCAGAAAGAGGGAAAAATGGGCAAGCACAAGGATTTGAGCAACTTTGACACCTGCGATTGCACTGGCTACACAGCATGTATCTGCACAAACTGATAACAGGAGGTCTTTTGTAAGAAGTGGTTAGTAAAGGTACTGCCACACTTAGCGATCTCGTTAGCGATCTCGATAACAACGCAATCGTTGGTGTGATCTCTTTTAGGTCGCTAGTAGCTGCCAAACAGGAGATCTCATAAACGACACATCAGCGGTCAGCGATCTCTTTAACGACTTTGGCAGTCGTTAGGATCTGTCCGCATGTACTGAGCGCTTCTGATTCATAGGAATTTCCAGTATCGCTCCTGCTCTCTGCGTCCTGCTAGCCTGCTTTGCAACTTCTGCGATCCTCTCTGTGACGCAAAAGAGAACTTACAGATATTGCGATCCACTCCGTGACGCAAAACAGTCATATGCGTCACAAACGAGGTTGCTCGTCGTTCGCAAAAGGTGCCAAACACAGCGATTCAGGCTCACCAGCGGGACGCCAACGATCAAAAAACGGTCCAGAACTCTAGTGAACGATCAGCGACATCACAGCAGGGGCCACATCGTTGCTACATGACACACACAACGAGGTCACTAACGAGATCGCAAAATAGTGACGTTTTAGTGATCTCGTTAGCGATCTCGTTTGCGATCTCGTTTAGTGTGGCATACTCTTTAGTGGTTCAAGTAGTTAGTAAATACTAAAAGTGATCCAAGGAAGAACAACAGGTTATATTGGTTGGCACAGGGTTATGAGTTGATAGGGCACACGGATGGATGTCGGTAGCTGAGAAGTAACGGCTAGCTGATCTAGTCCAATCCCACAACAGACCTATAGTAGCCCAAACTGCTGAAAAGGTTAATGCTAGCTATGATACAAAGGAGTCAGTACACACATTATATCACAGCTTGCGGTGGACTAACTAAAGGACCCTGCTGATCCCTGTCCATAGCTCATAGTGCCAACAATGGATCTGTGAGCATTCCAACTCAACCACAGTATAATAGAGGATGTAAAAGTTAGGGCATCCCTGGTCAAAATTACTGTTACTGTGAACAGTTAAGCAAGTTGATGATTAAATGATCTCTAAAATGGCTAAAGTTAAAGATGACACATTTCCTTTGTATTTTAGGCAAAAAAATATATATTTTCATCTTTTACATTTTAAAAATTACAAAAAGCAAAATGGGCCAATGCAAAAGTTTAGCGCCCGGCATGGTTAGTATCTAGTAGCACCCCCTTTTGAAAGGATCACAGTTTGTAAACGCTTTTTATGTTGCCAGACAAGAGTAATTAAATTCTTGTTTGAGAGGTTTTCACCCATTCTTCCTTGGAAAATTCTTCTAGTTCTGTGAGATTCCTGGGTCGTCTTGCAGGCACTGCTATTTTATCTAAGCACAAATTTTAAATGATGCTCAGATCAGGGGACTGTGAGGGCCATTGTAAAACCTTCAGTTTTCACCTTTTCAGGTAGTCTATTCTGCATTTTGATGTGTGTTTAAGAACATTATCCATTTGTAGAAGCCATCCTTTTCAACCTCAGCATTTTTACAGACGATGTTATGTTTGCATCAAGAATTTGCTGAAATTTCAATGAATCCATTCTTCCCTCTACCCTTGAAATGTTCCCCGTGCCCTTGGCTGCAGCACAACCCCAAAGCATGACTGATCCACTCCCATGCTTAATGGTTGGCTAGATGTTCTTTTCCTGAAATTAAATGCCCTTTTTTTCTCCACGCATACCTTTTGATCAATTTGTCGAAAGAGTTCTTATTTTAACATCACTGGTCCACAGGAATTACTTCCAAAATGCATCAGGCTTGTTTAGATGTTCTTTTGCATACTTCAGATGCTGAATTTTAACCCCTTCACCCCCAAGGGTGGTTTGCACGTTAATGACCGGGCCAATTTTTACAATTCTGACCACTGTCTCTTTATGAGGTTATAACTCTGGAACGCTTCAACGGATCTGCGCGATTCTGAGACTGTTTTCTCGTGACATATTGTACTTCATGATAGTGGTAAAATTTCTTCGATATACCTTGCGTTTATTTTTGAAAAAAACGCAAATATGGCGAAAATTTTGAAAATTTTGCAATTTTCAAACTTTGAATTTTTTTTCCCTTAAAACAGAGAGATATGTCACACAAAATAGTTAAGAAATAACATTTCCCACATGTCTACTTTACATCAGCACAATTTTGGAACCAAAATTTTTTTTTGTTAGGAAATTATAAGGGTTAAAAGTTAACCAGTGATTTCTCATTTTTACAACAAAATTTACAAAGCCATTTTTTAGGGACCACCTCACATTTGAAGTCACTTTGACGGGTCTATATAGCAGAAAATACCCAAAAGTGACACCATTCTAAAAACTGCACCCCTCAAGGTACTCAAAACTACATTCAAGAAGTTTAATAACCCTTCAGGTGCTTCACAGGAGCTAACTTTAGCCGCAACCCTAACCCTAATGGGAAAATGGAAATAAATACATTTTTTTAATTTTATTATTTTTCCCTAACTAAGGGGGCGATAAATGGGGGTTTGATTTACTATTTATAGCGGGTTTTTATGATTGGCAGCTGTCACGCTAAAAGACGCTTTTTATTGCAAAAAGTAGCTTTTTGCATCACCACATTTTGAGAGCTATAATTTTTGCATATTTTGGCCCACAGAGTCATGTGAGGTCTTATTTTTTGTGGTACGAGTTGACGTTTTTATTGGTACCATATATGAGCACGTGACATTTTTTGATCGCTTTTTATTTTGATTTTTGGGAGGTTAGAATGAACAAAAATCAGCAATTCATGAATTTCTTTTGGGGGAGGCGTTTATACCGTTCCGCGTGTGGTAAAATTGATAAAGCAGTTTTATTCTTCGGGTCAGTACGATTACGGCGATACCTCATTTATATCATTTTTTTATGTTTTGGCGCTTTTATAGAATAAAAACAATTTTATATAAAAAATTATTATTTTTGCATCGCTTTATTCTGCGAGCTATAACTTTTTTATTTTTTCGCTGATGATGCTGTATGATGGCTCGTTTTTTGCGGGACAAGATGACGTTTTCAGCGGTACCATGTTTATTTATATCGGTCTTTTTGATCGCGTGTTATTCCACTTTTTGTTCGGCAGTATGATGATAAAGCATTGATTTTTTGCTTAGTTTTTTTTTTTTTTAAGGGGTTCACTAAAGGGGTTAACTAGTGGGACAGTTTTATAGGGGGGTCGTTACGAACGCGGTGATACCAAATATGTGTACTTTTATTGTTTGTTTTTTTTTATTTACAGGAAGAAATGAATTTATTGGGGAATATTTTTTTTTTTTTATGATTTTTTTTACCACTTTTTATTTTTATTTTTTTTACTTTGTCCCAGGGTGGGACATCACAGTATTTTAGCAGATCGCTGCACAGCACTCTGTCACACCAGCGATCGCTCTGGCATCGCTGCAGGCTTCTCAGTGCCTGCTCTCAGCAGGCACTGAGGAAGCCGCCTCCCTGCAGGACCCCGACGCCATCTTGGATCCGGGGACCTGGAGGGAGGACGGACCCTCGAAACAGCGCGACACATCGCGCTGCTCTGAGGGTCTCAGGGGAGCGCGCAGGGAGCCGCCTCCCTGCGCGATCCTCCCCTGTGCCCCCGGTACAACCGCGATCATGTTTGATCGCGGTGTGCCAGGGGTTAATGTGCCGGGAGCGGTAAGTAAACGCTCCTGACACATAGTGCTGGGTGTCAGCTGTGATAAACAGCTGACACCCGGCCGCGATCAGCTGCGCTTCCCCCGGGAGCGCAGCTGATCGCCCATGACGTACTATTCCGTCCATGGGAATTAGGTCCAGGGTCACATGGACGGAATAGTACGTCGGATGGAATAAAGGGGTTAAGGTGTGGATGTAGGAGAGGTTTTCTTCTCGTGACTCTTCCATGAAGCCATATTTGTGCAAGTGTCTCTGAACTGTAGAACAAATGTACCACAACTCCAGGGTCTGCCCAATCTTTCTGAAGGTCTTTTGCAGTCAGTCGGGGGTTCTGATTTGCCTCTCCTATGAGCATCTCTCACTGAAATGTTTCTTGGTCTCCCAGACCTTATCTTGACTTCCATTGTTCCTGTTAACTGCCAATTCTTAATTACAAACTGAGAGCAACTTCAAAACGCTTTGGTATCTTGCAGAGTGATAGGAAGCTGCTTAAAAAGCGGTGACCCAGACAGTGAGTGGCCTTAGGCTAGTTTTACACTAGCGTTCGGCAGGGCTACGTACTTCCTCCGTCAAGCCCCGCCCACTGTCGCACCTCTTCCTTTCAGCACCGCCTACCTCTGCATGCGTCCTGCGTACCCTATTGGGTATGCAGGCCATGCGGATGTATGCGGATGCCTCTGCATGCATCGCTTTGACGCTGCGCTGACCACAACAAAATGCAACATGTTGCATTCAACGAAGTTCGGCGCAGCATCAAAACGAAGCATGCGAAGGCATCCGCATGGCCTGCGTACCCAATGTTAAAGATAGGAAACGCAGGACGCATGCAGAGGTAGGCGGCACTGAAAGGAAGAGGTGCAGCAGTGGGCGGGGCTTGACGGAGGAAGTACGCAGCCCTGCCGAACACTAGTGTGAAACTCGCCTTAATTCTCCAAGGAACTTACCACTGCTGCCTTCTATCTCTTATTTTATTCAATTTGGCCCTTGACCCATTACTCTACCATCTTCAACACACCTCAAGTCTTCAAGGTCTTAAAATGGGGAGAGAGAATTTTGGATTACAGCTTTCACAGATGACATCATGCTAATACTAATCTTGCTTAACTGCTCACAATAACAGTAATTTTGACATGAGGTATCCAAATTTTTACATGTCATTGTATATCATATGTATGACTATGTTAGCTTTGCTTACCTGGGGAACAAATTGCACCATAATGCACCATGAGAACGAGGTAAGCTAAGAATGGTAGTGTGATGAACTGGGCTTGTTCTGCTAGGAAACCTTGGATCCTAGTATTCATGCCAATATGACCTGGATACATACCACCTACCTAAACAGTTCTACACCTAGAATACCCCTTCAAGGAATGTATTTCCTAAAGGAAAAGACTTCTTTCAGCAGAATAATGTACCCTGCTACACAGCAAAACCTTTTTTTGGGAGACTTTTGGAGTCAACAACTTGTACTTGTTTTTCCTCAAGCAATTCCTAATCTCAATCTGATTAAGCATCTGCATAATATGCTGGATAAAGAAGTCTGATCTATCAAGGACCTAGCTCACAAATCTTAAAGGATCTTGCACCAACACCTGCAGTAGTCTTGTGGATCGATGGTTATACATATATCAAGTATGAATCAAGATAATAAATTTAGAAAACAAACATCTGGAAATACTTAAATCAGTCAAGAAAAATCGGTCCAGAAAGGAGTGTTTGTGTGAAGGCGCTCCAGTAAAGTTGGCAACTTGTGAGTTATGAGTTGATGGATTACAATGGATGGGGAGCACATATAGCCCTCTATAACATCTCAAAACATAGAAATATTTTCACTAATTAGTGAATAAATGCTCTAAGGTTAATATGTACTTTGATAAAGAATACCGATAGTACTTGTAGAGGCAGTAAATACCGATGCTATGATTTCCATAGCTTGCACAGATACAGTCTAATAGACTAAAATTGTTGTATGTGAGTTAAAGAGGCTGTTTCATGAGGACAACCCTTGCCCACATGACCTGATGGGGCATATGGATATCAAAGAGAGGAGGTCTCATGCTCAGGACCATCTTCTATGAGATAGAACAGATAGTTGTTTCTGTTCTTGTGAACATGAGTCAACCATTAAGTCTGAATAGCTGACATGTAATAATATATTTTTCATGCAGCGGACGCGTTTTCCTAGCAACATTAACTGCTTATAAGGGCTTCTGGGATCGATACTCATGGCAGTAAACTGATCATCAAAGCACTTTCCCTTTGAACAGGGTGGTTTATGATGAGATAAGCCTTTATAATGAATGACTCTGTATAGGTGTTATCAGCAGCAGATCTGGATGCATAAATGGCTACAAAGACAAAAAAGGACCAATAAAGTATTGATTTGTTTTTTCTTCTTCCAAAACAGCCTTACCAGGCCACAAAAGTGAATTTGGGATGTTTTTTCTTGTTACACGATTACCCAATTGTATCTTCTCTTGAAAGCCAATGAACAAAGACAAGGCATCAGCTACAAAATTTCTTCAGTCTTGATCATTCATGCAAGAGAACAGCAATTTCTTCCAGCAATTACCTATCTGGCTGCATTTTCTAATGCTTTATTAAAATTAAACACAAATGAAAAACCTAATTCTCATTACACTGCATGATGGGGAAATATAACCTAACTGCGATCAGTGAAGATTAGAATACGTTCTTTCCACAGACAATGATGTTATGAGAGTTTTTTTTTTATACATAAATGTAAGAATTATATGATATTAGATTTCAGACAGCATAAAGGAATGCAATAAAAGACGGATTTTGGTAAGAACTTACCTGTAAAATCCTTTTCAGCGAAGGAAGGAAGAGAGACACAGTATTCATTACTGATGGGTAGGCGGAGCCCAGATAGGATTGACACCTCAGATTAAAAAGAGTGTTGACCGGCCCCTCCAGCTCGGGCTCCTCCTACTCAGCTTTCTTCAGTCGTACCCAAGCTTAAGGAAGAGCAAGATCACCAGCGGAGCAACATAACCCCTTCTGAAGGACTTCAGAGAAAAACACAATAGTACAGGTTATGCATACATTTGGCAAAAAATCACACAGTTCCAGGCACTACTCACTGGACCCGACCACTGCGATGAGCTGGTAATGCTGGAACAGAGCCGTAGCGCGTCGGCCTCAGCCCAGATAAACGCTATCAGAGAAGGGTCACGCCGCATCTGTAAATACAACAACACACTTCTGCCATGGGAGGGAGCTGTGTCTCTCTTCCTTCCTTCGCTGAAAAGGATTTTACATGTAAGTTCTTACCAAAATCCGTCTTTCAGCTGCAGAGGGAAGGAAGAGAGCCACAGTATTCATTACTGATGGGACGTCCCAAAGCAGTTCAAAAATAAGGGTGGGAAAAAACCAACAAAAGGCAGAAACCCAACAACCTAGATAAAAGCGCAACAGGCGCCCAATACAAGTTAAATAGAACTTTAAACTACCGCTGCCTGCAGGACCCTACGTCCTAAGGCCGCATCAGCGGAAGCACTAACGTCCACCTTATAAAACTTCGTAAATGTGTGGACAGAACGCCAGGTCGCCGCTCAGCAGAGCTGAGCTGCCGAAGCCTTGATAAAAAGCCCACGATGAAGCCACAGCCCTCGTGGAGTGAGCTCGAACCTTAATCGGGCAAGGTTCGCCTTTAAGTCGGTAAGCTTCCAAAATGGCCGACCGAATCCAACGAGCTATAGAGTCCTCGGAAGCTCGTTGACCACGCCTGCGACCTGCAGGAATTACAAACAGAAAACCTGACTTCCGAAAAACTTGAGTCATAGGCAAATAGAACTTCAAGGCCCGCACCAAATCCAATGTGCGCAAGGCCCGTTCCTTTGCCTTCCTCGGGCCCGGGCAAAGCGAGGGCAACACAATATCCTGGTTAACATGAAAATGCGACACCACCTTAGGTAGAAAGTCGCCCCGTGTGCGAAGCACTACTCGATCAGAGTAAAACTCCAGGAAAGGAGGCGAGCAGGAAAGAGCCGCCAACTCAGAAACTCTTCTCAAAGAGGTTACCGCCACTAAGAAGACAACCTTCCAAGAAAGAAGAGAAAGGCTAGCAGAAATCATAGCCTCAAAAGGCACATGTTGAAGAGCCTCCAAGACAAGGTTGAGCCGCCATGGAGACACAGGCGCCTTCCGCGGCGGAAACTGACGGGTTACTCCACGAAAAAAGGAAAGCACGTCTCTACGGGAGGCGATAGCCCTCCGAAACAGTAAGGACAGAGTAGAAACCTGACCTTTCAGGGTGCTCACTGCCAAACCTTTGTCCAGCCCATACTGTAGACAAATTGGGAATGGAAAGAACCCTTGGGTTCCTTGAAGAACCCGAACACCACGAAAAGAAGACTTCCCAAGTCTTGTGATAAATCCTAGTAGTAGCCGAACAGCTGGCAGCTCGCCGAGTGGCAATGACTTTGCTGAAAAACCTCTAAGGGTGTCATGTGTGCATCGCCACGAAGATCGTCGCGGTTGCACATTCTGACTTCTCACAGCTGAGTTGCTGTTTCTTTGTGTTTGGCAGTGAGGGAGTTAATTCTGTCTGTGCTCGGTTCTGGGACTGGGTTCAGTTTCTCCCGGCTACAATTGATTATTTGTTGATTGGTTTCCTTTAAATCCCTGGTTGTCTGTTTTGGGAGTTGCCAGTGAAATTCTTCATGCAGACCACAGATAGGATTGAATCTGTATAGACTTAAGTTAAAGAGCTCCTTAGTTGTTTTAAGCTCAACTTGCTTAGAGTTTTATATCCCAGACCATTTATGTTCCTTCTGTGTTTGAGTGTGTATGCGAGTCTGTGTTTTCTCCAGTCTGTCCTATATGTCTAATCTGTGTATTTAGCAGAGATCAGCCCATATCCCTTTGGTGGTAATCAGGGTCCTTCTTAGGACTGATTACAGGGTTCAGGGACTGATAGGAGACTAGGTTAGGCTGGAGACTTGGACCTCTGAACCATTATCAGTACCTCCAAGGTGAGGGATTAGTTAGGACCCCAGTTTTAGGGTCAGGTTAGACCCCGGTCCTCCTCTTTCCTGTGACAGCGTATCAAGTCCTCAAGATTAACCCCGAGTTCAACGGATATCGTGTCAGGTAAATCTATTCTATATTTACATGCTGATGTTGCTAAACTATATGTTGTATAGAGTGTTGTTTCTGTAAGAATAGTTTACTGACATTGTACACATATCATTAGACAGCGTGACAAAGGGTCAATATTTCGGTCTCAAGAGCCACGCCGTCAAACGCAGAGACTTCAAGTCCGGATGACGAGCGGGTCCCTGGGTTAACAGGTCCGGGCGAAGAGGAAGTGGGAATGGCGGCGCCGCCAAAAGCGACACTAGTGTCGAGAACCACGTCCTCCTTGGCCAATCTGGAGCTATCAAAATAGCCGGAATTCTCTCCAGTCTGATCCGACGCAGCACCAGAGGGAGTAAGGATATCGGCGGAAACACAGACTAGCTCGAAATGGTCCCACGGATCCACCAGAGCGTCTACCGCCACAGCCTTCGAGTCCTTGTACCTGGACATGGAGGTCGGTAGTTTGGTATTGAACCTGGACACCATCAAGTCCACTTGGTGAGTTCCCCAACAGGAGAACAGCAGTGCAAAAAATTTTCGGATGAAAACTCCATTCTCCGGGATCCATCTTCTCGCGACTGAGGAAGTCCGCCGTGGTATTCTGGATTCCTGGGATGTGAATCGCAGAGATGGCTGGAACCCTGGTCTCGGCCCATATCAGGATCCTAGACTCCTCCATCAAGAGCCTGGAACTCCTCGTCCCGCCTTGGTGGTTGATATACGCGACCGCCGTCGCGTTGACTGTCTGCACTCGGACTGACAGACCGCTCAAAGAGACCGTCCAGTGTTGGAGGCAAAGAAAAAAAAAAAAACTTGCTCTCAATTCCAGGATGTTGATCGGTAGAACCAACTCTTCCGATGACCATACTCCCTGGATCCAAGGATCGTTCCAGACACCCCCCCCAGCCCGTCAGGCTGGCATTGGTGGTTATTACCGACTACTTCGGAAGGAGGAAAGACTTTCCCAGGGATAACGCTCCTAGACGTAACCACCATCCTAGGGATTCTCGCATCCTGTGAGAGATGGTGACACTGCAATCCAGTGAAACTTGCGATCGATCCCAACGACTCAGAATGAGCTTTTGGAGAGCTCTGGAATGAAATTGGGCAAACGGAAGTGCTTCCATGGTCAAAACCAGAAGACGCATACCTTCCGAAGGGACATTGCTGTCCCAGACTTCATAATCTATACATGTCGGAAAAGACATGCCTGCTTGTCTGGAGGTAGGGACACCACCGCCCGTACCGTGTCGAAATGCATCCCCAAAAACAGCATTGACTGCAACGATTCCAGAGACGACTTCCCCCAATTGACCAGTCACCCGAAATCCTCCAGGAGCTGAGGGGATAGATTGCGAGCCGTCACTGCCTCCTCCTTTGAGGACGCCACAATCGAAAGGTCGTCCAGGTAGAGACGAATCGTAAGTCCCCGTCTTCTTTGAAGACTTGCCATGAGATTTAGACGCCAGAATCGTTGTAGAAATTCTGGGCGTTAAGGCCAAGCCGAATGGCCGAGCCACAACCTGGTAATGGTTGATCTATGGCAAAAACGAAGGAAGCGCTGGTGAGATCTTCCGACGGAAACATGCAAATAAGCGTCGCGAATGTCGATTGACCAAAAAGTCGTTGTGCGACAGGGCTGCCATAACGGAGCGAAACGACTCCATGCGGAATTTTCGGGTGTGGACAAGCCGATTCAATCTTTCCAGAATAGGGCGAAATTTGTCCTCCTTTTTGGGGACTACCAAGAGGTTGAATAAAAAATTCTCTTCCCCGGTCCTCTACGGAACCAGTATCACCACACCCTTCTGCAAAAGGGAATCGACCTCTCGCAGTAGAGAGGTAAATAGTTCGGCTCTGACAGAATGCAAGATTGGCAAAAAAACTGTCCGGGGGTCGAGAAAGAAACTCTATGAAGTAGCCTGCCAACACAACCTGTGTCACCCAGGCGTCCGACACACGGGAAACCCAAGTCGGTTTGAATTGGGAGAAAACGACCCCCCACTCGAGAGCGCTCGAGTGAGATTCAGATGTCAGTCCGCCTTAGCGGATTTTTTGCCAGCTTCTGTCTTAACAGAAGTTCTGTTTCCAGGGTATGCGGAATTTCTGAGAATTCCCCCCTTTTTTTTTTTTTTTTTTTAAAAAGAGAGAGACGACCCAAACCCCCAGAGGGTTGGCCGGATCATCCCTTGAACCGAAAGGACCGCTGATAACTATCGGCACTAGTCCTGCCAGACGCAGAAGTCACAGCTCTGCGCTGCGGTAAAGCTGTTTCTTTTGCCTTTACCTTGGCAATCAGCTCCGTGAGGTCAGATTCAAATAGCTGACCACTTTGTAAGCTAAAGATAGCAAACCCTGTTGGAAAACCGCGTTCCACCGTCCAAGTCACAGTGCTCTTCTGACTGTGACTGCCGAGGATTGCGCCCTGGATAGCAGTGACGCATTATCCTTCAACTTGAAAAGCCCATCTACCTCGATAGAGGGGATCCATCTTGCCACGCCGTCCTTAGACGGCCCAACCGGCTCAGGGGAACTTAACAAGTACACCTAGATCCTTAATACCGAATCTATGATCCACGGCCTCGCAGATGGATATTGTTGCCATCTCCGTTTTTCTGTCCAGCGTGTCCTGCAGACTCGCCTTCCCTTTACCAGGAAGATTTGCTAAGCTGGGATAAAAGGACATTCACTTCAGGAGAAGAAGTCCAATTAACAAACAACTCCATAGAAAAAAACGGATACAGTTTGTAAAGTGTCGTGACCCATGCGACTCCTGAAACATCCGGGCCGACTTACCAGGACGTCTAGTTACCTCCTCCGGTAACTGTAACGCCCTCATGGCTTTATAGAAATTTTAGTACGGCCCATGAGAGAGGCAGAGTGTCCCTGCCGATCCTCCTTATCCGAATCGGACTTCTTCGCTAAGCGAGAAGGAAGGCACCGATTTGTGTCGCTTCCTTGAGAGGATCTAGCTGACACTCCATAACCTAAAAGGTCAGACAGGCCATCATAGAAACTAGTGAAGGCCTCCATTTTGACACCACTGGGACCTCCGACCGCCGCGCATGAGTCGAGGTCTGCGTGTCAGATACGCGAGGCTGAGCCGTAGCGGATCTGGGAGGCGGTCTCTGACATGCCCTTGTACAGTATATGGCAGGTTAAACCTGTCAGTAACCAGAACAGTGTTTCTTAAAGAAAACACAAACGCTGAAGGGTTAAAGCTCTAAAAGAGAGAGCTACCCCAGCTGTCCCCCATTAAGAGTTAACCGCCTAAGAAGGGTTAAAGTAGCCGACTCCCCACAACCTTGATAATGAAAAGGGTGTGCGAATCTCAAGCGCCTCTTATAAGGTCGCAGCTGCAGGGCAGCTATGCCACACTAAACAGAGAAAGTTCCACAAGATCGCTAAACAATTGCGCTGTTTTGTATAACGCAATGACCGCCAAAGTAGTCAAGGAGATCGCTAATCGCTTATGCGATGCTAATGAGATCGTCCAGATTGGCAGCTACTAGCGACATTAAAATTAATCACACAAACGATCGCATAGTATGCGTCGTTATTGGGATCGTTAGCGGGAACGCTAGTGGCAGTATTAATGTCGCAGACTCCCCACAACCTCTTTATTATTATTGAAAGAATGTGCGAGCCCCTTTATGCGACAACAGCTGCAGGACCGCGCAGATCTGTCACTCAGTAGTGCCCCAGACGGCGCCTGCGCTGTGGGGGTGAAGGGGTTAAGCTTCTGCCCGGCGGGTAGAAGCGACTCACCCAGCTGGTCACGGTTCTTGCCGGGAGTGGAGGGGAGCGATCCGGAGAGCTTTCAGCCTGCTTCTGATCAGCAATGGCCGCCGCGCTCTGTCTCCGATGTGCTCCATGTAGAGGAGCCGGAAATGGAGACTGCCGAAAAGCGCGCTCGCTCAGAGCGCGCGAAATTCAAAAATAAAAAGAGCGCGTACTCCTCTCCTTCCCCCGTCCTGCAGGCATCCTCCTGCGGACATAGAAAAACTAGTCACCGGCATGTATACTGTACAGCGGCTGCCGCAGCAGCCGCTAAATCACTCACACACACTTTAATAAAAATGTGAGTACTCACCAGCCGAAGCGCCACAGGGACCCCCAGGGGTTTCTGGCGCTATGCCCATGCTTCCCCCCCCCGGGCGGGGAACGCAGTGACCCCTGTGCGCGGTTTGCGTCCCCGCCAGGGAAGCCATTCCTCATCCCCCAGGGCCGGCAGGTTCTGCAGGGACCACCATCAGGGTAATTGCAGATTGCCAAGGGAGAGGTGGGGGTCCAGCAGCGCTGAGACCCCTGAGACCTCTAGACCACATTTGGTGATCCAAGTCTCTTGTCCGAATTAAAATAATAAAGTTTTCTGAGGAGCTGCTTCCAGCAGCGACCATCCTCTGGGACCTCAAATTTAAGACTGAAGAAAGCTGAGTAGGAGGAGCCCGAGCTGGAGGGGCCGGTCAACACTCTTTTTAATCTAAGGTGTCAATCCTATCTGGGCTCCGCCTACCCATCAGTAATGAATACTGTGGCTCTCTTCCTTCCCTCTGCAGCTGAAATAACTGACGTAATACAAAACTATCTAAATGTATTTTATTTGTCTCAGAAATAAGTTTAAAACCAGAGCGAGAGATGTGAGCTACGAGATAGACACAGATAGACATATGTTGTCTATCTGTGTCTCACCCACAAAGCTCTCCACACTGCAGCACCCCCCTACATCTCCTCCCTCATTTCTATCTATCGGCCTAACCGACTGCTGCGCTCTGCAAACGACTTTCGACTAACCTCTGCACTAATCCGTACCTCCCACTCCCGACTCCAAGACTTCTCCCGCGCTGCGCCAATCCTCTGGAATGCTCTACCCCAAGAAATTAGGACTATCCACAATTTGCATGGTTTCAGGCGCTCCCTCAAAACACATCTGTTCAGAGCGGCCTATCACATTCACTAATCAAAGTAATTCTCTGTGTAAGTGTGTGTGTGTGTGTAGCCCATTCACTATCTCCATCCATCCCTCACTCCCTTAAGATGGCTGGACCATCATTGTAAATGCACCATTGTATATACACACCTGTACTTTGTATCTCCCCCACCTCATTGTAGATTGTAAGCTCTCACGAGCAGGGCCGTCTTATTTTGCTTTAATTACTGTATTGTTAACGTTGTTACTTATGACTTGTGTTTTGAAACTGTTAAACTGTAAAGCGCTGCGGAATATGATGGCGCTATATAAATAAAGATTATTATTATTATTATATGTTTGTGAATACTCTGGAGGCAGGGCCGGATTAACGTAGGGGCTGATGGAGCTGCAGCTCCAGGCCCCTTGTTAGAGATAGGCACATCCGCGGCCCAGCCGGCCGCGCCGATGTCTCGGCTGCCGGGCCGTGCTAGTGGTGATGACTCATGCTGCCGCCCGCTTCCCCGGCCGCTCAGCGCGCTGTTGTGTAAAATTTAAAATATAAATAAATACTCACCTGCCTCCCTGATTGGCTGCGGCGGTAGCGCGGAGCTCCTCTGACGTCACCGCGCGCGTCCCGATGCCGGCGTCACAGCGTGGGATTTCCTCTGGTCTGGTCCGGAGCGGCCTGAACGTCACTGTTACAGCGATCATGTGACACTGTGTCACATGATCTCTGTAAGAGGAAAGTGACACGCCCCGGCCGGGCAACGGAAGTGAGCTGGGCGTGAGGACTGGAGGAGGAGTCGTTACAGCGTGCGGAGTTGCAGTGGCCAGTGGAAGGAAGGGGAGTACATCTTTGTTTTGTTTTGAGCTGATGAGCGGGGCCAGCGGGCGGTGGGCTGATGAGGATTTCAATTTAGCAGTCGGGACATACAGTCACAGTATCCTCCAAGGCAAGGCAAGGAGACTCTAAGCTACAACAGGATCTTCATCACTGTTTTAATTAATAAGGGGGCTATTATGGTGGTTACATTTTTGGCCTTTGTGAATTGACGTGTTTGGCCCCACCCTTTGCCCGCCCCTTCAGCTCCAGGCCCATCATGTTCTTAATCCGACCCTGTCTGGAGGCGACTTCTGAGCTGGGGCTCCCTCCGGTGGTTGCTGAGGGTAATGAACTAATTGCTGAATGGCCTTCAGCTGGCTCTGAATGGTCTGATATAAGTGACCTGCCGTTAATCAATTGTTCTTCAACGTCTTGCTTGGAGCTCAGCTTGCATTCCTGCTCTCATTCAGATAAGTGATTTGCTGTTTTTTTCCCTCTGGTTGGATTTTCCTTGCTGGTTTGCTGCTTAGCAGTTTACTTCAGCCTGGTCCCCTTTTGGGGCCTGGCGCTGAAATTGTGCTCAGTTTGTGTTTACAGTTTTGCTCTGTTCCTATGTCACTTTTTATTTGCTGAATTGCTGTGTGTTACACCAGAGATCTGATTTAGGTGGTAGAGATCGGTACGCCAAAAAGACACTTTGATCCCTTCACATATAGTGCATTCTCTCTCAAAATCTGGAACACAGTCCGAACATGTTTCACATGAGAGTCCCAGTCGTTGGAAAAAATCAAGATATCATCCAAATAAACAATCAGAAATTTATCCACAAAATCCCTGAAAATATCATTCATGAAGGATTGGAAGACGGAAGGGGCATTAGTAAGCCCAAAAGGCATCACTAGGTACTCAAAATGCCCCTCTGGGGTATTAAACGCCGTCTTCCATTCATCCCCAAGCTTAATGCGAATAAGGTTATACGCCCCCTGAGGTCAAGCTTGGTAAACCAACTAGCACTTTTCACTCTGGAAAAAATGTCAGAAATCAAGGGATATTGATATTTAACAGTGATTTTATTCAGGAGGCGATAATCAATACACGGCCTCAATGAACCATCCTTTTTGGCCACAAAGAAAAAACCGGCGCCCAAGGGTGAAGAGGATGTTCTGATATGACCCTTCTCCAAAGACTCCTTGATATAAGATCGCATAGGATCGTGTTCAGGTACAGATAAATTAAAAAGGCGACCTTTAGGAAATTTACCACTAGGCACTAACTCAATAGCGCAGTCATAGCTCCGGTGAGGAGGTAAGGATGCAGACTTACTCTCACTAAACACATCTGAAAATCAGTCAAAAAGTCAGGGACATCCTGAGACTGGGGAGAGGCAGAAAAAACAGGAGTGTCAGTATTAACACATTGGCAGTCCCAACTGGTCACAGACACAGATTTTCAATCCAAAACAGGATTATGAGTCTGTAACCAAGGGAAACACAGTACAATAATGTCATGCAGATTATGCAACACCAGAAATTTGCAAGTCTCCTGATGATCTGGTTCAACCCTCATTATCACCTGAGTAGAAAACTGGGGTTTATTCTCCGCCAAAGGGGTAGAATCAATGCCCAGTAAAGGAATAGACTTCCGCAGGGGTATCATGGGAAACCCACAACGTTTGTCAAAGTCAAAATCCATCAGGTTAATAGCTGCTCCTGAATCAACAAAAGCCTGAGCCGAAAATGTGGACAGGGAGCAAATCAGGGTAACAGTCAACAGAAATTTAGTCTGAACACTACCCAAGACAACTGAGCGCGCAAAACGTCTTCCCCGCTTAGGGCAGACGGAAATAGCATGAGAAGCGTCACCACAGTAGAAACATAACCCATTGCGCTTTCGAAACCCATGACGGTGAGCCCCAGAAGTGACTCCATCACACTGCATGGGCTCAGGAGCTGGCTCACAAGGCAACACTATCTCACGCATACCTTTGCGCTCACGCAAACGTCTGTCAATTTGAATAGCCAAAGACATAGAATCATTGAGACCAGAGGGAACAGGGAATCCCACCATAACGTCCTTTACATTTTCTGACAGACCCTTCCGAAAAAGGGCTGCCAAAGCATCATCATTCCATCTGGTCAGGACTGCCCACTTTCGAAATTTCTGACAGTACAGCTCAGCGTCTTCACGACCCTGATTTAATGCCAACAAGGTCTTTTCAGCTTGATCAGTGACATTAGGTTCATCGTACAATAACCCCAGAGCCTGAAAAAATACATCAACATCATTCAAAACAGGATCCCCAGGTGTCAGGGAAAAAGCCCAATCCTGAGGGTCGCCGCGCAGCAGAGAGATGACAATTTGAACCTGCTGTGCTGCGTTCCCTGAGGACTTAGGCTTTAAGGCAAAAAACAACTTACAGGTATTCTTTCCTATACTTTTCTATCTAGACAGATTGGGCCCCAGCGTTTGCTCATTCTATTTTCTGTCTGTGTTCGTATTTTCTTCTGGTCTAACCGCCATTACATGTTTGGGGGCTTCCTATTTCTTTGGGGATTCTGCTACGGGGCAGATAGCATTCATCTTTCTGCCTTTAGGTGTAGCTATCTCTCCGGCTGTGACGAGGCGTCTAGGATCACCGTAGGTACGCTCCACGGCTACTTCTAGTGTTGCGGTTAGTTTAGGGTCCAGCAATCTAATAGTTTCCAGCCTCTCTGGTATATTGCTTCTTTGGCTATTTTTGCAATTTTTCCTCAGCTACCGAAACATAACAGACATAAATAGATACACAGACAGACATAGATAAATAGAGATAATAGATCAAAAGATTGATAGATAGATATGGGATAGATAGCTCTTTTTTTCACTACAAACGGTGTGCTGCCTCCAATTTTTCTGGATTTTCATGATTGAGGTTTGGTATTTGCCTGGGGGGGCTCTGCACCTGGACTCTTTCTTTGTGCTGCTTTAATTTTCTTCTAGATAGATAGATAATCTGAGAGCAGCATAATGTAGAAACTGAGACCTTGATTCCAGCAATGTGTCACTTACTGGGCTGTTTGCTGTAGTTTTGATAAAATCACTGATCAGCAGATTATCACTAGAGGACTAGTAGATGTACTGACACATAAGGGCCCGTCTCACATAGCGATATCGCTACCGAGGTCGGTGCTGAGTCACTAGTTTTGTGACGCAGCACCGAGCTCACCAGCGATATCGCTGTGTGTGACATTCAGCGACGATCAGCCCCCCTGCTGGGTATCGCTGATCGTCGCTGAAATGTCAGGACATTTTTTTGATCGCTGGTCTCCCGCTGACAGGCACGCATCGCTGCGTGTGACAGGCGGGAGACCAGCGATCCGCTGGTAACCAAGGTACACAGCGGGTTTCCAGGCACCGCGCAGCGCTTGGAAACCCGCTGTGTACCTTGGATACCAGCTCCCTGCATCAGCGCGCTGATATCCAAGGTACACTGCGGGTAACTAAGCGATGTTACCCGCAGTGTCGCTGTCCCAGATCGCTGCCTGAGCTGCCTGTTTGGCAGCTCAGCAGCGATCATGTAGCGATACACCAGCGATCATGACAAGTGCATATCGTTGTCGGGATCGCTGGTGTATCGTTATGTGAGACCCAGCCTACAGTCCTCCATATTCATAAGCTCTGTATAACTTGCCTCCCCCACACTACACACACTGATTGGCAGCTTTATGCCTATGCACTGTGTACGCAAAAAGCTGCCAATTGGTGTTTTGTGTGGGCGGGATGATACAGGGCTCAGTACTCAGTGAGCTGGGAGATCTGCAGCGGAGAAAACAAGGATTTTATTACAAATACAACACACAGACCAGTTAATGACACATTGCTGAAATCAGGGTCTCTACCCCTGAATCATGCTGCTCTCAGATGGAGTAAAAAAAACCTGTTAAAATTCCATTTAAGGCTCCTATACATATTAGGCTAAAGTTTGCCAAACACAAAGATATTGGCGGCCTCACCGACAGCCTAATGTGTATTGGAACCTCCCGTCTCTTCCAGGAACGACGCAGGTGGTGGGGAAGGATCCAGCCTGTCAGATTTCCAAATTCAAATCCTTTGGTTCCGTGGTAGATAAGTCGCAGTCAAAAGAGTCTGGTAGAGGCTTTTAATAGAGAGTAAGCTGAACGCTCCTGTCTATGGTGGAGTCTAGGAGATAGCTGCTGGCTGAACAATTGACTGGTCGGCTGACAGCTATCCAATATGTATGGGGGGGTTAGCAAGAGCAAGTGCGCAGGTGCCGGGAAAGGTCAAAGAGCCCTGGCGCATGCGCACTATAATACTTCACTCTGCCCTAGCCAGAACAGAGAAATACGCCTGCGCAGGAGCGCGATGCCGGGGAGACTGTGTGGATAATGTAGGAACATGTCATCCACACGAAGCACAAAAGGAGGACGGCATTACAAGAGAGGAGGCGCCAGACCAAGACCAGCGAGACTCACTGGACTGACTGCCAGGTGAGTATAATAAAAGGTCTTTTCCTTGTACCGCAGGTCGGATTGGGGGCAGATATACAGCATTATTGAATGCTGTTATCAGGCCTGAAAAGTGGTGCTCTTATCTCATAACGGTCAAACCACTATAACTCCAAGCAATATCTCATAGTAAACAGTCTGTCTCATATTATTTAGACCTTTAACTCAAATTAGATAGTTGCTTTCTATATGAGATATGCTGAATGGACTAAATCAGTCCTGACATCCTTTCCAGACACAGGTGGCCTTCAATTCAGATAACGGCTTCCCCAAAGTGGTAATATGGTAGAAACGGTAGTCTACGACACTCGTTAGGCCTCTTTCACACTTCAGTCGTGCGACGTCAGTCAAAATCCGTCAAAATGTGAAAATAACGGATCCGCCATGTTTTTTGGCGGATCCGTTTTTCTCCCATTGACTTGCATTAGTGACGGATTTTGACGGATGGTCGTCCGTTAGGTCCGTTTTTAGACGGATCCGCAAAAAAATTGGCGCCCGTCATTTCACAAAAACGTCCAATGCAACGTTTTTTTGCTCCGCCAAAATGGCGGACTACGGCGTCCGCATCCGCCATTTTGCCCGTGGATCCGATGATTGAAAATCCTGCCAAAACTGTCCGGGGTCTCTCTCTCTCTCTCCTCGGTCCGGACTTAACTTCTTGGCGGATCCGTCAGAAAAATGATCCGTTTTACATCCGTTTTTACACTTTCCTGACGGATCGGCCATTTTCACACTTGGGCGGATGTCACACAACGGAAGTGTGAAAGAGGCCTTACCTGCACTGTGCTGATGCCTGTTGTCACATGTCACTTGGAGCAAGTGGGTATAGCTGGTATGTGTGCTGTCATCGGCAGGCAACATCCCCAAGACCTTAGCTATGGGGCAGCTGGAACTAACGGGGCACTTTGCACCTACCCCTTAAGTAAATGCATCTTTAATTTGTCTTAATGTAGATGCTTCTCCAGCGTGACAATCTTCATGTGATTTTAGGACCTAGACACACTATATTAACTTGAAATATGATGCAAGTGCTTTGGGGGAATTTAGGAGAGATACAAATCAGTTTTTTGCCCCACTAACATTTGAATATACTGCGCACAGGGCCCAGATGGAGGAGCTGGGACTCCTCAGATTGAGTCCTTAGAAGGGCCTGGCAGCACTATTGGCATTTTTTGTGTCTCAGGCCTCACTATTTCATGAATGAGCGCTACCTGTATTTTTCATGGATAGACTTTTTACCTCTTGTAGTCCATGAGCCTGCTGATATGTCCGTGTATTTTTGTGAAATTAACCGTTAGGCAATAAAACACAGAAACATGTCTGACTTTGATCCCAGTCACAAATCAAACTAACCAATGCAAGTCTATAGGGTCCATGAAAAAAACAAAGACAGTTTTAAAGGAGATAGATATGATAAGAGATGCTGGAGAAGCTGCCATAATTTTTTTTAATATGAGATAAAAAAAAACTGACGAAAATCTGAATATTTTATGAGCACGAGAAAAGTCACTGACGTGTGAATGAGCCTTACTGACACATCAACCATATTCGGTATAAGTAAGTTTAGATGAAGAACAATGTAAAGAGGGTCCAGGGATAAATAGTATGTCCTAATCAACAAGGAGCAAAATATTTCCAGATATTTCAGAAGGCAAAAATAACACCGCCATTATTGAAATCATCAATAAGGCAGACATGGGCAGTTTATGATTAATGAAAAGCTCCAAGAACACAGATTGGCCCATTTATAATATTCCGGTTATTATTTATACACAGTCATGATTGCGCCACATTTGCGAAAGAAGAAAATAAATAAGAATGGAATATTTTCCAATCCTGGCATTTTATTAACCTGTACATACCAAGCATAAGTCACAAACTGCTCTGGTCTCTGCGTCTTTGTCCACATTTATTCCAAAAATATACATTTCCATACACGTCTGGGCAGCAATAAATGTTTGGGCCGGTGAGACAGACGTGAAACTCTTTGTCATTGAGCTCTTGAAATTTGAGAGGTTATTTTTAGCAGGCATGTAAGGGGCAGATCTGTTTGATGTACTCGATGAGGGAAATACAATGTCTGTGCTGGTGGACTAGATTCCACGGCTTGTAGTGCCCATATGCCGCATGTCACTGAGTGTACGATACAGAGGCGCGAGCGATGAATGGAGAAGAGACACCCATGGGTGGCATACTCTATAGGGTTGTCCAGGATTAGAAAGATACGGCTGCTGTCTCCCAGGAACAGTGCCACTTCTACATTCAGGTTGTGTGTACTGTTGAACTGTGTTCACATTCACTTTACCCCTTCGAGGACATTGACGGGATTGTACGTCGTGATCAGGGTATGTATGGAGCTGAGCCCAATGCCGAGCAGATAATGGAAAGCCGAGATGACTGCTGTTTAGCCATATAGATGCCGCTGTCAATCACAGAAAGCAGCATTTAATCAGCTGAGGTGCAAGTGCACCAATGCGACACAATTTTGGGGTACCCATGGATTACCATGGAAGCGAGGGGTCTACTTAAGACTGAAGACTTCCATGGCTGCCATATTGGTTCTCCTATGACGTCTTGCCTAAGTAACCATATATGTGATCAAATGATCTCAATCATAAGACAATAAAACACTCACACTCCTTATTTATGAACTGCTCCAATATTTACTGCCATAAGTGTTTCTCCCCTTCCCATACTGATAGTCACGTCACTTATTTATTGTATTATTCCTGTGACCTGCTGTGCATAAATATATGACTTCAGATTCTGTGCTACACTATGCCTGATGAAGAGACCTGAGTAGTCTGGAAAGCTTATATTTGTTACCATCTTTTCGGTTAAGGTGCATTCACATTGCGTTCTGTGTCCCCGTAGGGGCATACGTCCAAAATCCCCAGCAAAACGGGGCCCAGACGCATTCGCAGAAAGGGCCAATAGACTCTAATGGGGACGGCAGAGCGAACATGAGCTGTGCCGTGCACTTTTTTCAGGAGTGTACGGCTACAGGAGGCAGGCACTCCCAAAAATGATGCACGTCAGAACGCATATTCACTCTGCCTTCATCATTACAGCCTATGGCCACATCAGCGCATACATCCGGTCCCCGTTTTGCGGGGGATTTCGGATTCATGCCCCGATGATGACACAGAACACAATGTGAAAGTACCCTTAGCCATTAAAAGCTATCAACCACTGAGAATTCTCAAATGTTAATATTTTTTTATTAGCGAACTTGAAATATATTTTTCCTGTTTCAATCATGGATCGTAGACTCTGGTGAGCATGGCCCTCGCTCCTCTTGGAATTGCTCATTAGCTGCGATGTCGGATTGTGTTTGTGATTATGGACTCTCTCAATTGTGCGGCGCTGTGGACTATGTTGAAGATATACTTTATAAATATAGATTGTAAATACATACCTTTGGGACATGAGGATTAAATTCTACTGCTCGATGAATGGCCTCCACAGCATTCAGCTCTGATGTACTGAGTCCTCTCCTAGAGGCTGTTTCAGGTGAGAATCTACAACAGAAAACCATAGAGGTCAACTACAAAATGTCAAGTTTGGGTACGAGGTACTGCTGTCCAAGACGTAGTATAAAGTATAATGATGCACTCCCTGATTTCTGTGTCATTTTTATTACCTCGTCAGAACACCATGTTCCCGGATTTACACAGGCACAAATTCTTTCAGAGTTATTGAGCTTGTACAAAATAGTTTTTAAAAAATTCAAGGTAAATTTTTTGTTCGAAATAACCGAAGAAATTCTACAATAGATTTTATATTTGGCTCCCATTTATGTATACTTATTTAGGGCCTAATGAGACGAATGGCCTCAAGGCTATAGTTTATTATTTTTATTGTCCCTTTATGCTGCAATTTGTCCATTTAAAGCTCTAAAAGGGGGCTAAATAGGTGTGTGCACAAAGCATGTTTAGGAGAGCCGGAGTCCCCTCTATGGGACTACTAAGTTTAAAGCTGCCAGGATCAGAGTTATGTGCGGTAAAGCCCTGCTCCCGCAGCTGATATTGTAGGGTCATTCATAGCACCAGCGAGATCACCATGATGAAAATGGACATCATGGAGTGACAACTTGCACCCTACTATGAGGATTATTTTCATCACAGATTATTAAGGGTTTAAAGTTTAAAGATTGTATAACGATTTAGAGGCTTAATCTGAAAACCCAAAAGTAAATTTAAAGTAATAAATCTTTAAAAATTAATAACTTTTGTCATTTAAGTCATGGTAAAATTCCCTACCATTCACTCTGTGCTGCACCTTAGGGTTCGGTCTATATTACCCACTCCCTATGCTGATTTGTTTGAGAATCCCAGTGCATGATGGGATAAATCATCATCTGCTGATACCAGAAAGTCCAAGAACAGGGACATTCTACATGCTTCCCAAAATCCACAAAGCCGGAAATCCAGGGAGGCCGATTATTTCATGTGTGGACACCCTTACTGAGCAAATATCTGGATGGGTAGAGGGTGTTCTTAAACCCCTGGTAAAGGATACACCCAGCTACATTCAGGACACAACTGACCTACTGAATAAACTAGCAGCAATAGGTTCTCTACCAGAAGGAACCATCCTGGCCACCATGGATGTGGAATCTTTGTACTCTAATATCCCACACCAGGATGGATTAAATGCCTGCAAAGTCTTCATGGGAAACTCCGGGAATGATGCTGATTCTGTGGTGAAACTCACAAAATTCATCCTCACCCACAATTACTTCGAATTTGACAACAAGATCTATCTTCAGGAGACCGGCACAGCTATGGAAGTAAAATGGCTCCACAGTATGCAAATCTTTTCATGGCCAAGCTTGAAAGCGAATTTTTGTCCTCATGCCCCATCAAGCCTCGGGCCTACTACCGCTACATTGATGACATTTTAATCATCTGGACGGAGTCTGAACAACAGCTAAAGACGTTCCATGAACAGTTCAATCAATTTCATCCCACCATCAACTTAACACTTAACTACTCCAGCACTGAAATTAACTTTTTAGACACCACCATTAAGCTAAAGAACAATGAAATAGAGACATCCCTGTATCAGAAGCCAATCGACTGTCCAACATATCTTAAATGGGACAGTTTCCATCCAAAACACATAAAAAACTCTATTGTCTACAGCCAAGCCATCAGATACAACCGTATATGTTCCAACCCCATGGATAGAGATGAACACCTTGGTCGCCTCAGAAAGACTTTTTTGAACCAGGGCTACCATCCAAGAACAATTGAAAACCAAATTACAAGAGCCACCAGAATATCAAGGAATCACCTGCTACATTACAAAGATAAAGAAGAAAATAACCGGGTGCCTCTAGTGGTCACCTACAATCCAAGTCTGGAGATGCTAAGGGGAGCTGCACGGAAACTACAACCTTTACTACAAAAAGATGCCCGATTACAATCCATATTTCCAGACCCCCCACTACTATGCTTTAGGCAGCCCCCAAATCTAAGAAGCATCATTGTCAGAAGCTCCCTGTCCTCCCCAACAGCTGCAGGTACCTTTCCTTGCAGACAAAAGAAATGCAAAACCTGTACATCTATAATGACCACGGACAGGATAAAGATCCCCAACTCCCATCAGGACTACAAGATACCAGGTACTTTCAGCTGCATCACATCTAATGTGGTGTACCTAATTATATGTACTAAATGTCCAACTGGGGGTCTGTATGTGGGGGAGACCGGGCAAAAACTGAGAACAAGGATGAATTCTCATCGCCACACAATAAGAGAAAGGAGAATGGATTTACCTGTGGCAAAACACTTTTGTATGCCCGGTCATAGCATGACGGATATGGAATTACTGGTATTAAAATCTAACTTCAAATCTGAGAAGGATAGAAAAGTCTGGGAATATAAACTTATGATGACCTTTGACACTCTTAGTGCTGGGATGAATATATCCCAGAGTTTTATGACTTTCTACAACAATTAAGGAACCTGCTTCCCTGACCTTTTAGGGTCATCACAACACAATACCAGACCCCAATCAAAGGGTAATAAAACTTTCACTCCTTATCTATGAACTAAAAAAATATTTAGACTTGAGAGTCCTCAGTGGTTGATACCTTTTAATGGCTAACTGAAAAGATGGTAACAAATTGCAAGCTTTCGAGACTACTCAGGTCTCTTCATCAGGCATAGACTAATACAACATCTGAAGAATCACATATTTATACACAAAATAGCACAGAAAAAAATGCAATAGGTAGGACAAGTGACATGAAGCAGAACTGTCATTATGGCAGAGGGATTAACATAAATATGACTAGTTCATAGATAAGGAGTGAAGGTTTTATTACCCTCTGATTGGGGTCTGGTATTGTGTTGTGATGACCCTAAAAGGTCAGGGAGGCAGATTCCTTAATTGTTGTAGAACGACATAAAACTCTGGGATATATTCATCCCAGCACTAAGAGTGTCAAAGGTCATCATAAGTTTATATTCCCAGACTTTTCTATCCTTCTCAGATTTGAAGTTAGATTTTAATACAAGTAATTCCATATCTGTCATGCTATGACCGGGCATACAAAAGTGTTTGGCCACAGGTAAATCCATTCTTTTTTGATTTACCTGTGGCCAAACACTTTTGTATGCCCGGTCATAGCATGACAGATATGGAATTACTTGTATTAAAATCTAACTTCAAATCTGAGAAGGATAGAAAAGTCTGGGAATATAAACTTATGATGACCTTTGACACTCTTAGTGCTGGGATGAATATATCCCAGAGTTTTATGTCGTTCTACAACAATTAAGGAATCTGCCTCCCTGACCTTTTAGGGTCATCACAACACAATACCAGACCCCAATCAGAGGGTAATAAAACCTTCACTCCTTATCTATGAACTAGTCATATTTATGTTAATCCCTCTGCCATAATGACAGTTCTGCTTCATGTCACTTGTCCTACCTATTGCATTTTTTTCTGTGCTATTTTGTGTATAAATATGTGATTCTTCAGATGTTGTATTAGTCTATGCCTGATGAAGAGACCTGAGTAGTCTCGAAAGCTTGCAATTTGTTACCATCTTTTCAGTTAGCCATTAAAAGGTATCAACCACTGAGGACTCTCAAGTCTAAATATTTTTCTATCTACTGGCTAACACGGTACGAAGATACACATCTTTCCTATATCTATGAACTAGTCATATTTATGTTCATCCCTCGGCCATAATGACAGTTCTGCTTCACGTCACATGTCTTACCTATTGCACTATTCCTGTGTCCTCTTGTGTATAAATATGTGATTCTTCAGATTTTGTATTAGTTCAGCCTGATGAAGAGACCTGCGTAGTCTCGAAAGCTTGCAATTTGTTACCATCTTTTCAGTTAGCCATTAAAAGGTATCAACCACTGAGGACTCTCAAGTCTAAATATTTTTCCATCTGCTGGTAGAAACTGCTGTCACTCCCTTTTCTGCCCTGAAACTAAAAATCATCCAGAGAGGGGGGGCACCTAACACTCCCCTCTCTTCGTTTGCTACCCTGAAACATAGTATTATTGGGGGTGGGGTGGGATGGACATCCCAACACTCCCTTGTTTTGTTTGCCGCCCTGAAACAGAATGTCAACACAGGGCAGTAACATACTTGCTCTCTTAGCCCATGAAACTAGACGTCATCACTAGAGTCGAGCGGATATGTTCGGAATCCGTTGCTGAATCTGAATGTGCCATATCGGTACCCTATTCGTGCCGAATTTATGTTTGATGATCGGTTCTGAACATATTCGCTCATTTCTACCCCCATTGACTCCAATGACGTTCGGTGAATATTGCAGAAACAATTCTGCAAAATTCGCTCAATTCTAGTCATCACTGATGTCCGTGTCGTAAACCATAAAAACTATATTGAAAGGGTTTTCCCACAACATCAATCATAACTCAGTGGCTTAAAATACTAAAATAAATAAACTTGTCAAATACACTAACTTTCTAAATACGCTCCCTGCTCCAGATATCGACTCCTGAAAATCTGCATGTCAGAGGCTTTAACATACCTGGTTGCCCATGTATACACCCTGTTATCATTTTACAAAAGATCGCACATGCTCAGTAGATACTGGATATTAGCAGTTTTACTGTGCAGTGAGATAGGGCACGCATGGTTGATTACTGCACAGGGTGGAGATGGGAATTATGTGACCACCACTGCTGACAAAGGTGGAATGGCTATCCTCCTCTCTGACTGTGCTGCCTGCAGCAGAGAGAGCACAGAAGTACCAGCTACTGAACCACTCATTGTTTTTCACATTAAAAGCATCAAAATGTCTGCCCATACTTGTTATGGCACCTCCAACCCACTAATAATATACATATAACTCAGCGTTTATCTGTACTGTCTGAAAGTGAAAATGTTCTTGCTGCTCATAGCAACCAATCACTGCTCAGTTTTCAATTTTTAAATAGCACTGGTAATAAGAAAGATGCACTGTGATTGGTTGCTATGGACAACAGAATGCTAGCAGAGCTGAAGGCATGGTTGGGTTACTTTAAGGTGATTATTCAGTTAAAGGGAGTTAAACCCCTTCACAACCTTGGAGTTTTATGTTTTTGCAGTACCATTTTTTGCTCATTTTCTTCTCAGAGCCATAACTTTTTTATTTTTCAGTCAATACAACCTTGTATGACTTGTTTTTTGCGGGACGAGTTGTACTTTTGAATTACACCATTGGTTTTACCATATCGTGTACTGGAAAACAGGAAAAAACTTCAAAAGTGTGATGAAATTGCAAAAAAAGTGCAATCCCACAGTTCAAACAAAATTATTAACCAATGGAGGCCTGGATTTGGAGTTACACACAAAATTAAAGTGGAATGTAATGTCCTTAAAACAAGTCAAAATGAAGCTCAGTAGTGTGTGTGGCCTCCACGTGCCTGTATGACCTCCCTACAACACCTGGGCAGCGGATGGTCTCCTGAGGGATCTCCTCCCAGACCTGGACTAAAGCATCCGCCAACTCCTGGACAGGCTGTGGTGCAACGTGACGTTGGTGGATGGAGCGAGACATGATGTCCCAGATATGCTCAATCGGAATCAGGTCTGGGGAACGGGCAGGTCAGTCCATAGCTTCAATGCCTTCACATTGCAGGAACTGCTGACACACTCCAGCCACATGAGGTCTGGCATTGTCCTGCATTAGGAGGAACCCAGAGCCAACCGCACCAGCATATGGTCTCACAAGGGGTCTGAGGATCTCATCTCGGTACCTAATGGCAGTCAGGCTACCTCTGGCGAGCACATGGAGGGCTGTGCGGCCTCCAAAGAAACATCACCCCACACTATTACTGACCAACTGCCAAACGGGTCATGCTGAAGGATGTTGCAGGCAGTTGATTGCTCTTCACGGCGTCTTCAGACTCTGTCACGTCTTTCACATGTGCTCAGTGTGAACCTGCTTTCATCTGTGAAGAGCACAGGGCGCCAGTGGCGAATTTGCCAATCCTGGTGTTCTGTGGCAAATGCCAAGCGTCCTGCATGGTGTTGGGCTGTGAGCACAACCCCCATCTGTGGAAATTGGGCCCTCATACCACCCTCTTGAAGTCGGTTTCTAACCGTTTGTGCAGACACATGCACATTTGTGGCCTGCTGGAGGTCATTTTGCAGGGCTCTGGCAGTGCTCCTCCTTGCACAAAGGCGGAGGAAGCGGTTCTGCTGCTGGGTTGTTGCCCTCCTACAGCCCCCTCCACGTCTCCTGGTGTATTGACCAGTCTCCTGGTAGCACCTCCAGCGTCTGGGCACTATGCTGACAGACACAGCAAATCTTCTTGCCACAACTCGCATTGATGTGCCATCCTGGATGAGCTGCACTCTCTGAGCAACTTTTGTGGGTTGTAGAGTCCGTCTCATGCTACCACGAGTGTGAAAGCACAACCAACATTCAAAAGTGACCAAAACATCAGCCAGAAAGCATTGGTACTAAGATGTGGTCTGAGGTCCCCACCTGCAGAAACACTCCTTTATTGAGTGTGTCTTGATAATTGCCAATAATTTCCATCTATTGTCTATTCCATTTGCACAACAGCATGTGAAATTGATAGTCAATCAGTGTTGCTTCCTAAGTGGACAGTTTGATTTCACAGAAGTTTGATTTACTTGGAGTTATATTCTGTTGTTTAAGTGTTCCCTTTATTTTTTTGAGCAGTATATATCTATAAATCTATCTATTTATATATCTATCTATCTATATATATAGATATCTATATATATATATATATATATATATATATAGATATCTATATATATAGATAGATAGATATAGATATAAAGAAAAACAGGTGAAAAAAGCCATGGAATGTCTTGGCACCAGCTGAAATCTATCAATCTATCAGTAATTACAAACCAATCCTGCCGCTTAGTGAAAAATAATATCAGCTGGTTCAACATTACCAAGGTGCCACACAAGAAACATCTCATGATGGGTAACGGTCTGAAGACCTTTGCAACCTTATAGCTTATTGTTGCAAAACACACTGATGGCATTGGTTAAAGAAGAATTTTATAAACTACTGAAGGTTCCAGTGAGTACTGCTGGGGCCGTAATTCAGAGGTGGAAAGAACATAATTTCACAATAAACCAGCCAGGACAAGGAGCTCCCCGTAAGATCTTACACAGGGAAATGAAAAGAATTATCAGAAGAATTGTCCAAGAGCCAAGTACCATCTGTGGAGAACTTCAGAAAGACTTGGAATCAGAAGGTAGAATTGTTTTAAAGAAAGTTATAAGTAATGCACTCAACTTCCATGGCCTGTATGCATACCTACCACGCAAGACTTCATTGATGAACAAAAAGCATGTTCAAGCACATTTAAAGTTTGTATAACAACATTTAGACAAGCCTGTAACATATGGGAGAATAATCTGTTCAGATAAGACTAAACTTGAACTCTTTGGATGCAATAATAGACACCATGTTTGGAGGCCAAAAGGCACTGCATATCACCAAAAAACACCATACCAACAGTGAAGTTTGGCGATGAGAACATCATGGTTCAGGGCAGTTTTTCACCATCTAGCACTGGCAAATTTCATATAATTGAAGGAAGGATGAATAGACAAATGTACCGAGACATTCTTGATAAAAAATCTGCTGCCATCTAGAAGGATGATGATCAAACAACACTTATGCAATACAATAATCCCAAACACACAGCCAAGGGTACTCACAATTGGTTTCAAAGAAAATAAAGCTGCTAGGCTAGCCCAGCCAATCACCTGACCTGATTGGAATAGAAAGTTTATTAAAAACTCAGAGTTCATAGAAGGAGCTCATGGGACTTTCAGAATTTAAAGAGTGTTTGTGTGGAAGAATGGGCCAAAATCACACCACAGCAATGCATGCAGCTAGTTTCTTTATACAGTAGGCGACTGGAAGCTGTCATCACCAACAAAGAGATGTATAACAAATATTCAGTAAATTTCAGTAAGCGTGTTCAGTACTTTTTCCGTGTCATTTCTCATCATTACACAATTTATGGCCATCTATGGTTTAATTTCTTTGCCTTTGGGGATTGGATGGATTGTTACCGACGTTTGGTGAGAATTTCACATCAATAGCACTTTTAAAAATAAATTTACGGTACTTAAAAAATTTGCGATCAATACTTATTTCACCTACTGTATGTGAATAAGCTCTTTAAAAAAATCAGAAATTTGATGGATCACTGTTTTACACAGTGAAAACATTTTTCCAATTTCACAAGCAAGATCGTTTTACGATTTTCTTTACATTAGTGTAACTAAGTGTGGGGATTAGATGAAATTTTATTAAAAAAGAAAAATAGCTGTAAAGTGAGCACCTTTCACAGGTTCTCATTGTACTAGCAAGTCATTTTCACTCATAGCCTTGCTCAAATGAGGAAGGTTTTTTACGTTGTTTTGTATTGGTATTAATCAGGTATACATTAAGCTTAATCCATCTAAGTTAAGGTCCATTTACACTGCAAGATTATAGGAATGCTTCTGTCAAGATCCCGTCTGGGTTGGAGCCGATGTTACTGCAAACACTAGGGGAAGCAGAGGCAGGTAGCGTAGTCAGATGGCAGCCGGAGGTCGGTACACAGGAAAGCAGTGTTTGTAGCAATGGATCAGGCGGAGAGCGTAGTCAGAAGGCAGGCCGAGGTCGGTTCACAGGAGAGCAGTGTTTGTAGCAATGGATCAGGCGGAGAGCGTAGTCAGAAGGCAGGCCGAGGTCGGTTCACAGGAGAGCAGTGTTTGTAGCAATGGATCAGGCGGAGAGCGTAGTCAGAAGGCAGGCCGAGGTCGGTTCACAGGAGAGCAGTGTTTGTAGCAATGGATCAGCAGGAAACGCTTGACTAAAGGCTTGGAGCTCAATAATCTCGCAATGACACACCCACAGGGCCAGGTTTATATAGGGTGTGTAATTGGCAATCAGAGGCCCAATCAAGAGAGCACTAGGTGTAGCCAATCAGGAAGAACAGTCAATGGTATCTGGGTTCAGCAAGGAACTTTGCAGCCAGCAGAATAGCTCAGATGGTAGAGCTGCTGGCCAGTGGACAAGAGGTACTGGGTTCGACTCCTGACAGTACTCCCCTCCTTCCAGGATGGCCTCTGGACATCTCAGGAGCTGGCTTATCCGGGTACCTTTGATGAAAGGCTCTTGTTAGTCTAGGAGCATGGACGTTGTCCCTTGGTTCCCATGAATTTTCCTCTGGTCCGTAACCCTTCCACTGCACCAGATACTGCAGTTTACCTCTGAATTTTCGGGAGTCCAGAATCTTATCCACAATGTATTCTTCTTCACCACGGATCCTTTCTGGTGGAGGAGGTGGCTGAATTCTTCCTGGAAACGGGTTTTCACAGAAGGGTTTGAGCAAGGATATGTGAAACACTGGATGAATCTTTAGATTGTTGGGAAGTTTTAAACGAAAAGCAACCTGGTTAATTTTTGCAGAAATTTGAAAAGGTCCAATGAATTTCTGACCCAATTTGGAGGATGGCACATGTGTCTTAAGGTTTTTAGTGGACAGCCAAACTTTGTCTCCAACCTGAAGAGCAGGGGGCACTCTCCGATGTTTATCTGCTGCTTCCTTATATTCTTCCTGGGTCTTGAGCAATATCTCTGATAATTCCTTCTGGGATTCCTGTAATTTTGTAAGCCTGTCATTAACAGCAGGAATGGGAGTGTTCACTGGCAGATTAGGGATAAATACTGGATGTACTCCATAATTAGCAAAAAATGGGGTTTGAGATGTAGCGCTATGTATGGAGTTGTTGTAGGCAAACTCTGCTGTTGGTAAATAGTCCACCCAGTCATCCTGAAGATAGGAAATGAAGCAACGGAGGTATTGCTCCAAAGTCTGGTTCGTTCTCTCCGTCTGGCCATTGGACTGAGGATGGAAAGCGGTAGAAAGATTCACCGTGACTCCCAAGGCTGTACAGAAACTCTTCCAAAATTTTGACGTAAACTGAACGCCTCTGTCAGACACCACGCTGTCAGGAATTCCATGTAACCTGAATACTTCTTTGATCATCAGTTCTGCAGTTTTTTCAGCAGTAGGAATTCCTTCAGTTGGAATAAAGTGGGCCATTTTTGTGAGTCGGTCCACTATGACAAGGATGACGGTCATCTGTTTGGAAGGGGGTAGTTCCACAATAAAATCCATGGAAATAGATCCCCAAGGCCTGGATGGAACTGGGAGTGGTTGCAAGAGTCCTAGAGGAGACGATCGTGGGGTCTTGTTTCGTGCGCATGTTAAACAGGTTGAAACATATTTCCTCACGTCCTTCCTACAATTAGGCCACCAAAGAAACGAAGTAGTAAGTCTTGTGTTTTTGCAACTCCAGGATGTCCTGCCAGTTTAGAATCATGGACACTTTTGAGGACTTCAAGGCGAGAAGATTCAGGTACATATATTTGGTGTTTCTGCATCCAAAACCCCTCTTTGAATGAAAGATCGACGTCTTCCGAAGGATGGTTAAGGAAAGAGTCCTCTTGATATCCATCTTTAATTCTATTACCTAGTCCTCTAGAGTGCAATATTCCCAAAAAATTTTTAGGGCCTAGAATTGTATCATCATTACTAGACCTCTCCTGAGGTTCCGAACACATCCTGGACAGGGCGTCAGCCTTGCCATTCCTTGAACCAGGCCGGTAAGAGATTATAAAATTGAATCTTGAGAAAAATAAGGCCCATCGTGCTTGTCTTGCAGACAATCTTTTTGCTGTACGGAGGAATTCAAGATTCTTGTGGTCCGTGAGGACAGTCACAGGGTGATTGGCACCTTCCAGAAGATGTCTCCACTCGGAGAAGGCAACTTTAATGGCTAACAGTTCTTTATTACCAATGTCGTAGTTCTTTTCTGCAGATGACATGGTGTGGGAAAGAAACGCACATGGGTGAAGTTGCATCTTGTCCCCAACTCGCTGAGACAGAATAGCTCCCACTGCAGAGTCCGAGGCGTCCACTTCGACAGTAAATGGCAATTCAGGATTTGGGTGTACTAACAATGGAGCAGACGTAAAAAGAGTTTTCAACTTGTCAAAAGCCTCCTGTGCCTCTGGAGACCAGAAAAATGCTTTTGTCTTTTTTGTTAGTGTAGTAATTGGTAGTATGATCCGTGAAAAGTTCTTTATAAATTTTCGGTAAAAATTTGCAAATCCTATGAAACGCTGGACGTCTTTTAAATTTCTTGGAACAGGCCAGTCCACTACAGCATTGATTTTGCCGGGATCCATGCTCAGACCTTCTGGGGAGATGATATATCCCAGAAATTGGATACTGGTTTGTTCAAACTCACATTTTTCAAGTTTAATGTAGAGATGGTTCTCCTGTAGTCGTTCCAAGACTAACTGGACGTGCCTGCGATGCTCTTCCAAGGTGTCTGAAAATATAAGAATGTCATCGAGATAAGCCACAACGAATTGGTCCAAGAAATCTCAAAATACATCATTAATAAAATGTTGAAAGGTGGCTGGGGCATTGCTAAGGCCAAAGGTCATAACAAGAGATTCAAAATGTCCATATCTCGTTCTGAAGGCGGTCTTCCACTCATCTCCTGGGCGAATCCGTATGAGGTTGTAAGCCCCTCTAAGATCCAGCTTCGTAAAGATTTTCGCAGAACGGAGTCTCTCAAATAGTCCAGGAATCAAGGGTAGCGGGTAGCGATTCTTGACAGTGATATTATTCATCTCTCTGTAGTCAATACATGGCCGCAGAGTGGAGTCTTTCTTTTCAACAAAGAACAGGGGTGCCCCAGCTGGAGATGTGGAAGGTCGAATAAAGCCTTTCTCTAAATTTTCATCCAGGAACTTTCTTAATACCTTCAATTCAGGTTCGGAAAGATTGTAAATCCGTCCAAATGGAATGGTTGCTCCTGGCAGCAATTCAATGGGACAGTCATAAGGACGGTGAGGAGGTAATTGATCTGCTTTCTTCTTACTGCAGACATCAGAGAACTGCTGATATTGAGGTGGTAGTTTCTCTTCCTTCTCATGCGAAATCTCAGAGATTTGGACTTGTTGGAGAACAGGGGGTTCCTTATGACAATTATTCTTACAGTAGTCAGATGGAAAGGTGATGGTCCTTGATGCCCAGTTGATAGAAGGGTTATGGACTGAAAACCAGGGGATCCCTAGAATAACCGGAAATTTCGGAGATGAAATAAGGTGGAAACTGACAGCTTCATGATGATCCGGGTCGATACAAATCTCCAGTTCGATTGTCTCATGCGTGACAGGTCCAGAAGACAAAGGTGATCCATCCACAGTTTCCATTTCAATTGGTGTGGATTTGGTCCTACTGGAAATATCATTATCACGTGTAAATTTTAAGTCCATAAAATTTCCTCCTGCTCCCGAATCCAACAGGGCAGAGCATTGTATTTTTTGGGTGCCCATTACAACCTGAATGGGGATTACAAAATGAGATGATGTGGTATGTATTTTGTCTATTTCTGGCGTTACTGATGAGATAGTCTGCAAGATGGAATCCGACTGCTGAGAAAGGTCCGTATTGCTGGCAGACCTGTTGTTGGTAAAGGCTATAGTCCTTTTGTTAGGACAGTTGATGGCATAGTGTCCAGGGTCCCCACAATAGAGGCAGAGATGTTCTGCACGTCGCCTCTCCTTCTCCTGTGCAGAGAGTGGTCTTCGGATGACGTCGATCTGCATCGGTTCAGACACAACTTGCGTCTTTTCTTGGTGGTCTGATGCTGAAAATGAGAAGCCAGGGCTATTCCCAAGTGCTCGCAGTCTCTCCTTTCTCCTTTCAGTAAGTCTCTGGTCAATCCGGATACATAGTTGAATAAAGTCCTCCAACTGGTCAGGGGTCTCAACCCTGGCAAGCTCGTCTTTCACTGGTTCTGAGAACCCTCGTCGAAATTGACTTCTCTGGGCCGCTGGATTCCAGGTGGTGTCGGCCACCCAGCGACGGAACTCCGATGTATATTCCGCAACAGAGCGACGTCCTTGGCGCAAATTATGTAATTTGGTTTCTGCTGTGGCACAGCGGTTTGGGTCATCAAAAACTTGATTCATAGCTGCGATGAAAGCTTCCAGGTCATTAAGGAGGGCATAGTCCTTTTCTACATAAGGTGAAGCCCAAGCAAGAGCTTCATCCGTCAGGAGATTTATCATGAAAAAAACTTTCTTCCTCTCACTGGTAAAGGGAGCAGGTTGCATCTGGAAGTATATGCGGCATTGATTGAGGAATCCTCGGTACTGCTTGCGATCCCCACTGAACTTTGCAGGCAGCGGCAGCCGCGCATTTGATTCGGACCCTGAATTGCGCACGTCCAGTAGTTGTTTTTGTAGCTCAATTACTTCCTGTTGTATCGCCGTGAAATCAGTTTGTAACTTGGCATATTTTCCTTGAGAGTCCGTACAAAAACTTTGAAGCTCCGTAACTTGCCGTCTCAGGGTGTTCACAGCGGACTCCATTTTGGCGCGAGATTATTCTGTCAAGATCCCGTCTGGGTTGGAGCCGATGTTACTGCAAACACTAGGGGAAGCAGAGGCAGGTAGCGTAGTCAGATGGCAGCCGGAGGTCGGTACACAGGAAAGCAGTGTTTGTAGCAATGGATCAGGCGGAGAGCGTAGTCAGAAGGCAGGCCGAGGTCGGTTCACAGGAGAGCAGTGTTTGTAGCAATGGATCAGGCGGAGAGCGTAGTCAGAAGGCAGGCCGAGGTCGGTTCACAGGAGAGCAGTGTTTGTAGCAATGGATCAGGCGGAGAGCGTAGTCAGAAGGCAGGCCGAGGTCGGTTCACAGGAGAGCAGTGTTTGTAGCAATGGATCAGCAGGAAACGCTTGACTAAAGGCTTGGAGCTCAATAATCTCGCAATGACACACCCACAGGGCCAGGTTTATATAGGGTGTGTAATTGGCAATCAGAGGCCCAATCAAGAGAGCACTAGGTGTAGCCAATCAGGAAGAACAGTCAATGGTATCTGGGTTCAGCAAGGAACTTTGCAGCCAGCAGAATAGCTCAGATGGTAGAGCTGCTGGCCAGTGGACAAGAGGTACTGGGTTCGACTCCTGACAGCTTCTTTTACAATAGTTTTGGAAAATCTAAACAGGCTGCTGATCACCCGACGAATGAGCAAAACACTCGTCATCAGGTGAAGTGATCTTTTGGATTGCATAACAGATCTCGGCAGCGCATTGTCCTGTATAAACAGGACTCGTGCTGCCGAGTACAAATGGTATCCTATGTGCACTGACCATATATTAGAGATGGGTCAATGTGCATCTGAAGCAGTCGGCCTTTGTAAAAAGCAGGGCTGTGGAGTCGGTAAGCCAAACCTCCGACTCAGACTCCTCAATTTCCATGACTTCAACTCCGACTCCACGACTCCCTCATACATGGCTCATGTTTAAGTGATAAATTTACTGCAGTAAAATGGTAACATCAGGCTTTTAATCATTATTATGATACAATAATCAAGCCATTTAGATAGAACATAAAATATATTTATTGGAATACAACTTTAGAACAAATTTTTTTTTGCATATTTACAATTTATTATACGCTATGCAGTAAGTGGGAAAAAAAATCAGTTTTCAACAAAAACCTGCTGAATAACATTTATGCAGTCTATGAATTTGTTCTGAGAAATAGTATCGCCTCCATCAGATCCTCCATCATAGATAACCTCAAATCTGACCTAATTATTTTAAGGCTAGAGAACAACCTCTCTACACTAACTTGGGTTGGGGGAAAGCAGTAACCACATGGGCAACATCTCTAACAATTTCCGGGTATAAAGGAATTGCCTCATGCACAGTCAGTTTTGATGAACAATTGAACTCTTATAGTTCTTTGAGAGCAAGTGAAGAATTTTGCTGAAATATGATAGTCAATCTGTTTTCTATGGAGTGGAATCTTTTTCCCTGCAGCAACGCTTTGCCAGCTCCATGTTGTCCAAATACTTCTCTAGATCAAATTCCTATCTTATGAGGACGAAGAAACGGCAGCAGCAACACTGGCAGGACCGAGTCCTCTTGCTTTTGGCCATCCTGTAGCCCACTCATCCTAAAGCTGGGGTCACACTTTCGAGTGTGGTGCGAGAAACTCACATCAATACCTGGCAGTGCAGCCAGCACTTGGACTGGAGTGTGTGGCTGAATAGAAATACATGCAGCCGCACACTCCGGTCCCGAGTTGCGGTGGCAGTGCCGGGTATTGATGTGCGAGTTTCTCGCATCACACTCTCTCACCAAGGCTCTCCCACAATTGCTCAGTTTGGCTGGATGGCCAGGTCTAGGAAGACTTCTGGTGGTCCCAAACGTCTTCCATTTAAGGATTATGGAGGCCACTGTGCTCTTAGGAACCTTGAGTACTGCAGAAGTTCTTTTGTAACCTTGACCAGATCTGTACCTTGCCACAGTTCTGTCTCTGAGCTCCTTGGCCTGTTTCTTTGACCTTATGATTCTCATTTGGTCTGACATGCACTGTGAGCTGTGAGGTCTTATATAGGACAGGTGTGTGCCTTTAAAAATGAAGTCCTATCAGTTTAGTTAAACACAGCTGGACTCCAATGAAGGAGTAGAACCATCTCAAGGAGGACCACAAGGAAATGGACAGTATATGACTTGAATATGAGTGTCTGAGCTAAGGGGCTGAATACTTATGACCATGTGATATTTCAGTTTTTCTTTTTTAATAAATTTGCAAAAATTTCTACATTTCTGGTTTTCTTTCAGTCAAGATGGGGTGCAGAGTGTACATTAATGAGAAAAAAAAAGAAGAACTTTTTTGAATTTCCCAAATGGCTGCAATGAAACAAAGAGTGAAAAATTGAAAGAGGTCTGAATACGTTCTGTACCCACTGAATAATGCTGGTGTAAATGAAAAATACGGATTTTTGTGTTACTCACCGTAAAATCCTTTTCTCCGAGACGCTCATTGGGGGACACAGGACTGTGGACTGTGGGTGTATGCTACTGCCGCTAGGAGGCTGACACTAAGTAAAATAAAAAAGGTTAGCTCCTCCTCCGCCGTATACACCTCAGCACTGGCCGCAGGCAAACCCAGTTTAGTGCAAAAAGCAGTAGGAGGCTAAAACATAAATCAGAGTTAACACAGATACAGTATATCCAGAAGAAAAAACTGCTGATACAGACTTAAGGAGAATAGAGTTAACTCAAATAAAGCCAGCTGGCTCTTAGGGAGGGTGCTGTGTCCCCCAATGAGCGTCTCGGAGAAAAGGATTTTACGGTGAGTAACACAAAAATCCGTATTTCTCCTTCGTCTCATTGGGGGACACAGGACTGTGGGACGTCCCAAAGCAGTCCCTTGGGTGGGAAATCGACTCCACAGTGTAATTTATAACAGGCATTGCCTATAGGTGCGCAACCGCGCCCTGAAGAATCCTTCTACCCAGACTGGCATCCGCAGAAGCCTGGGTATGGACATTATAATGCTTGGAAAAGGTATGCAGACTGGACCAGGTTGCTGCTTTACAAACCTGTTCCACCGAAGCCTGATGCCGAAGGGCCCAGGAGGCACCCACCGCTCTGGTGGAGTGAGCCTTGATCCCTGCGGGAACCACCGCGCCTCTGATGCGGTAAGCCTCCTGAATGGCTAACCGAATCCACCTAGCCAAGGTTGATTTAGAGGCAGCGAGTCCCTTCCTGTGACCTTCAGGGAGGACAAACAGCGTGTCCGTCTGTCGAAAGGACGCCGTCCGAGATACATATCTCCTGAGTGCTCTCACCAGATCCAGCGTATGGAGAGCGTTCTCCACTCGGTGCGTCGGAGCTGGGCAAAATGAGGGCAAAACAATGTCCTCATTAATATGAAACGAGGACACGACTTTAGGCAAAAAAGGTGGTGTTGGTCTGAGCACTACCTTATCCTGATGGAAAAGCAAGTATGGAGCTCGACAAGACAGTGCAGCCAGCTCCGAAACCCGCCTTATGGATGTTATGGCTACCAAAAACACCACTTTCCAGGAAAGAAATGACAGAGAAACCTCCTGCAAAGGTTCAAAAGGAGACTCTTGCAGGACTCCCAGGACTAGATTGAGGTCCCAAACCTCTAAGGGAGTCTTGTAGGGAGGAACTATATGGACAACCCCCTGAATAAAGGTCCTAACCTGAAAATTAGACGCGATCTTTCGCTGAAAAAGAACCGACAAGGCTGATATTTGTCGTCTAAGAGTACTAGGCGCTAGACCTGAATCTAGGCCCGCCTAGAGAAAAGATAGAATGTTTGGAATTGAAAAGAGAAGCGGGGAACAACCATGTTCCCTGCACCAATCAAAAAAGACCTTCCAAGTACCGTGGTAGATGCGAGCCGAGACGGGCTTTCGGGCGCTAGCCATCGTCGCGGCGACCTTTTTAGAGAATCCAGCCCTGGTCAGGATCCAAGATTCAACGGCCAGGCCATCAAACACAGGACCGCTGAGTTCTGGTGGTAAACTGGGCCTTGGGAGAGAAGGTCCGCGCGCTCTGGCAGTCGCCAGGGTGCGTCGGCGAGCAATTGTACCAGCTCCGCGTACCATGAGCGACGCGGCCAATCCGGAGCGATTAATATCGCTGGGACCCCTTCTAACCTGATCTTTCTGATCACCCTTGGGAGCAGAGCTATTGGTGGAAACAAGTAAGGAAGATGAAACTGATTCCACGGTGGAACAGGGCATCCACTGCAATTGCCTGCGGATCCCGGTACCGGGAAACAAAGTTGGGCACCTTGGCATTTATCTTGGAAGCCATCAGGTCCACATCTGGGGTTCCCCAGCGTCGGCATATCTGCTGAAAGATCTCGGGATGTAGAGACCATTCCCCTGACACTACGCCGTGACGGCTGAGAAAATCTGCTGCCCAGTTTTCCTCGCCCGGAATGTGGACTGCTGAAATCACAGAGTGATTTACCTCTGCCCAGGTCAGAATCTGTTTTACCTCGTGCATGGCCGCCCTGCTGCGGGTACCTCCCTGATGGTTTATGTATGCCACCGCCGTGGCATTGTCCGATTGTATTCGGACTGGGCGGCCTGCCAGATGCTGGTGAAACTGCCTCAAAGCCAGCCGAACAGCTCGGATCTCTAAAATATTGATCGGGAGGGTCGATTCTTGCTGAGACCAAGTTCCCTGAGCTGTGTGGTGGCGAAACACTGCTCCCCATCCGAGCAGGCTGGCGTCCGTTGTGACTACCAACCAAAAATTTGGAGGAAACAAACGACCCTGTCGAAGAGTGGTGTCCCTCGTCCACCACGTAAGAGTCTGTCTGACCTGCAGGGACAGACGGCACCGCAGATTGAGGGAGTAAGGGCTCCCGTCCCATACTGCCAAGAGTGCATGCTGAAGGGGGCGAAGATGAAACTGGGCAAACTGAATAGCCTCGATTGCCGCCACCATTCTTCCTAGGACCCTCATGCAAAACCGGATGGTGTGAGGAATCGGTTGGCGAAGGATCCGTACCTCTTGACAGAGAACTAAGGCCTTGTCTTGAGGAAGAATTATCAACCCTTGAGCGGTGTCGAAATTCATCCCTAAAAAGGTGATCTTCCGAGATGGAACGGGAGATGATTTCCTCATATTCACCAGCCACCCCAGGCGAGCAAGGGTGTCTAACGTAATGATGACACTTTCCTCGCAGGTTTGAAAAGACGAACCCTTGATGAGGAGGTCGTCTAAGTAAGGCAGAATGACTATCCCCCTGGAGTGCAGAATGGACACAACAGCAGCCATGACCTTTGTGAACACCCTGGGGCTGTGGCTAGCCCGAATGGCAGGGCTGCAAACTGAAGATGAAGTTTGCCAATGGCAAACCGAAGAAACCTTTGATGAGGGGGAAATATGGGAATGTGAAGATAAGCATCCTGTATGTCTATTGATGCTAGAAATTCCCCTTTTTCCATGGCTGCAATGACCGAACGGAGAGACTCCATTCGGAAATGTCGAATTTTGACAAAACGGTTCAGTCGCTTTAGATCCAGAATGGGCCTTACGGTACCGTCCTTCTTGGGTACAATGAACAGGTTGGAATAAAACCCCTGACCTTTTTCGACCTCCGGTACAGGTACGACAACCCCGCTGTGCCGAAGAGACTCGACCGCCTTGAAAAAGGCGCGAACCCGAGACTCTTCCTTGGGAAGGCGCGAGGGAAAAAAATGATTTGAGGGAAGGCTGGTAAATTCTATTTTGTACCCCGAGGAGACTAACTCCCTGACCCACTCGTCGTGAGTAATTGATAGCCAAATGGGGCGAAACCAGAGTAAGCGGCCTCCTACTCTGGATAAATTGACCGGATTCTGCCTCCAGTCATTTGTCCGAATATCTTTGGGGTTTGGACCCTCTAGATCTTGGCTGTTGAGATCGCCCTCTTCCCAGAGGGTTGGTCTTGTAGGAGACCTGGCGATCTCTGGCCTGATTAGGTCGACCTGAACCGCTGGAGGTGGCAGGCGCGGCCCAACCTGGGTTACGAAAGGCTCTAAAGCGAGGCTGAAGCTGTCGACGAAAAAGCTGTCTAATCTTCTGCTGAGGAAGGAAACTGCTCTTCCCTCCCGTCGCATCAGATATGAGCTGATCCAGCCTTTCGCCAAATAACCGACCACTCTGATAAGGTAAGGATGTAAGAGATTTCTTTGAGGTTGAGTCCGCTCGCCAAGTTCTTAACCACAGGGCTCTTCTGATAGCAATTGCATTAGCAGCAGATAGAGCTGCGCAATTTGCCGCATCCATAGAAGCGTTAATTAAGAAGTCTCCTGCAAGAGCTATCTGATTAGAGATCTCAGTTACCTCAGACGGTACTTCTTATACCATGGAGAGCTCTATTTAGAGACTCCGACCAGGATATCATGGCCTTAGCAACCCAAGTTGCTGCAAAAGAAGGAGAGAGGGCAGAGCCTGATGCCTCAAACACTGAGCGGGCCAAGCTCTCAATCAGACGGTCCGTTGGATCCTTGATCGAGGAACCGTTGGGAAGGGAGAGAAGCGTCTTAGACGCCAAACGCGACACAGGAGGGTCGACCGCCGGAGATTCCGCCCACTTCTTCAGAAGTTCGGGAGCAAAAGGATATCTAGTATTAATGGCCTTTTGTCCTGAGAAGCGCTTGTCCGGCTTCTCCCGATGGCGCTGCACGAGCTCTTCAAACTCAGGATGAGCACCAAAAACCTTATGAGTTTGCCTGGCTCGTTTGAAGGACACCTTATGACCAGAGGTCAAGATGGACTCATCTTCTACCCCCAGGGATTGATTGACAGCTTCAATCAGACTGTCAATTGTCTCCTGACAATTTGGTGCTTCTAAATTGAGGGAACCTTCAGAATCGGAGTCTGAATATTGATCACTCGCCTCCAAAGGTGAGGGAGAGCGAGAAACTGAACTGAAGGATGCAGAGGCCTCGGACGGCATAGGCGACGCAGTGTGGGTTCGCTTCCCTGTGTCTGCCTGGTGAGAGCGCGGCCCCTGCAGGCCGGAGGTTCTTGAGACGTAGCCAAGACGGTTGAACCACTGTCCCTGCTCCTATCGGGAGCTTGAAGGGACTCGATTGCTCTCGTTAACGACGCCATAGATTGCGACAGAGATAGGGCCCACTCCGGGGGACCTGACGCACTGGGCTCTGCTACAGGTGAGGGCTCCTGAGCTCGTTCGGAGTTACAGGCTTCACAGACCCGACTAGTCTGGGCGTGCGGAAAAGGGGACCTACAGGCAATACATGCCGTATACAGCACCGTGTGAGTCTTAGCCCTTCTGGACATACTGGATCTATGACAGAGTCCTTTCTGCAATTTATTTGGATGTGGCGGTGCGATGTAGCGGAGCGGAGTGCGGCGAAGCGGAGCAACCAGGCTGGAGGTAGTGGCACTTACCCCAGTCCTGTATCCCCGAACGTCTGAGAATGATGGTGCGAAGCGCTTGCGTAGAGGGTCACTGGGCGCAAGAGAGAAGACTGAGGCTTCAGACTTCAAAAAAGCGCGCTCCCCTTTCAGGGGGGCGTGCCTAAATAGCCACAGCCTTAGGGGAGGGGTCACGAGGTGCGGCCTAGCGCCGGTCAAAGCCGGGGGACTAAATTTCCGGCCGCGGCCTAGCGCTGGCCGAAACCGCGGCCTAAATTTCTGGCGGAGGCCGCCCGAGAAACAGGGGGAGGGCCACCGGAGGTGTCGCTGCCGGGGGCGGAGCCCGGTCTATCTTCCGGCCAAAGCGGAAGCTAAATTAGACGCCGCGGCCTAGTCCCCGGCCGAAGCCGGGGACTAAATTTCCGCCCGCGGCCTAGTCCCCGGCCGAAGCCGGGGGCTAAATTTTTGGCGGCGGCCGCCCAGAAGCCGGGGGGCGGGCCGCCGGAAGATGACGCTGTTTAGGGGGAGGAACTCAGGCCGGGGACCGGAGCCCGGCCTCCTGCTCCTGGCTGAAGCCAGGCTGAATCACCTACCGCCTCTCTGGGACGGTCTTACCAGCGAAGCGCTTGTTCCTGACCCTCCAGCACATCCCTCGGCCCCACACCGATACCGTGGCTTCACTGAAGGTGGGTCCGGGTTTGGCCGTAGCTGCTTGTAGCTCTGTCTTCCCAGCGTCTCGCCCAGTCTCTAATTAGAGGGGGCTTGCGGAACAAAAAATGGGGGACGGTGCAGGCACCCTAACTCCATCACCCCTTCAGGGGGCGAGGAGAGGGACCGTCCGCCTCCTTGCAGCACCGCAGTCTAGCATTGGTGGTGCAGTGGGGGCCGCACGGACTATCTCCTGCCTCTGTACAACCTAGGGTTTCAATACCTTAGGGTGGTCAGGGCTAAGTCCGGCATTCGTGTCCCACGTTGCGGGAGAGGATACGTTGGAGGCTTTACTCCACGTGCTCGCCCGTTGATGGTTTGGGGAGATCGGACCCTTTCAATAGGATCCGTCGCCCCTATCTCATCTTCGTGGGAAAAAAAAAAAGGTCTGGAAAAAGAACCAGACGTGTGCCTCCATCAGACACTAAGCAATAACTGGGTTTGCCTGCGGCCAGTGCTGAGGTGTATACGGCGGAGGAGGAGCTAACCTTTTTTATGTTTACTTAGTGTCAGCCTCCTAGCGGCAGTAGCATACACCCACAGTCCACAGTCCTGTGTCCCCCAATGAGACGAAGGAGAAAAGTCTCCTGCTCCATCAGAAAAATAAAATTAACATTAAATTGTACAAACCTGTCGGACACAGCTCTGGCTTTTAGTAATGCTGCCGTGTAGCATATAGTAGCGGACTTTGGAAGACTTATATCTGCAATAACACAGAAAAAGAAGAAATGAGACCTAGTAGCTTTAAAGAGAAAGAAGTTATTATTTTTCCTATATCTCTGAATTGATAAGCATAGCGGTCAGCGGAATGATGGTCAGGACAACATCTCATATCTACGCACCTTAGTTCTCTATATGGGGCCCATCAGGAGCAGTCCCTGAGATAGGGAGACATCAGTATAACAGAGGGGAAACAGGGGCAGTCGGTGTGATGGGGGCACGGATAACTGTGTGCAAGGGGGCATCTACAGAACAGTCTGTGCAACAGTGATGACCATGAGGAGTGGTCAGGAGAGATGGACGGTTACAGAGGGCAGTCTGTGTGAGAAAGACGGCCACAGAGGGCAGTCTGTGTGAGAAAGACGGCCACAGAGGGCAGTCTGTGGGAGAAACACGGCCACAGAGGGCAGTCTGTGGGAGAAACACGACCACAGAGGGCAGTCTGTGTGAGAAACACGGCCACAGAGGGCAGTCTGTGTGAGGTAGATGGCCACACAGGGCAGTCTGTGGGAGAAAGTCAGCCACACAGGGCAGTCTGTGGGAGAAAGTCGGCCACAGAGGGCAGTCTGTGTGAGAGAAAGACGGCCACAGAGGGCAGTCTGTGTGAGAAAGACGGCCACAGAGGGCAGTCTGTGTGAGAAAGACGGCCACAGAGGGCAGTCTGTGGGAGAAATACGGCCACAGAGGGCAGTCTGTGTGAGAAAGACGGCCACAGAGGGCAGTCTGTGTGAGAAAGACGGCCACAGAGGACAGTCTGTGTGAGAAAGACGGCCACAGAGGGCAGTCTGTGTGAGAAAGACGGCCACAGAGGGCAGTCTGTGTGAGAAACACGGCCACAGAGGGCAGTCTGTGTGAGAAACACGGCCACAGAGGGCAGTCTGTGTGAGAAACACGGCCACAGAGGGCAGTCTGTGTGAGAAACACGGCCACAGAGGGCAGTCTGGTGAGAACAAGGCCACAGAGGGCGTCTGTGAAAGTAGGACGGGCACAGAGAGCAGTTTGTGAGAAGGACGGGTACAGAGAGCAGTCTGTGAGAGAAGGACGGGTACAGAGAGCAGTCTGTAAGAGTAGGACGGGCACAGAGAGCAGTTTGTGAGAAGGACGGGTACAGAGAGCAGTCTGTGAGAGAAGGACGGGCACAGAAAGCAGTCTGTGAGAGAAGGACGGGCACATAGAGCAGTCTGTGAGAGAAGGACGGGCACAGAAAGCAGTCTGTGAGAGAAGGACGGGCACATAGAGCAGTCTGTGAGAGGACAGGCACATAGAGCAGTCTGTGAGAGAAGGACGGGCACAAAGCAGTCTGTGAGAGAAGGACGGGCACAGAGAGCAGTCTGTGAGAGAAGGACGGGCACATAGAGCAGTCTGTGAGAGAAGGACGGGCACAGAAAGCAGTCTGTGAGAGAAGGACGGGCACATAGAGCAGTCTGTGAGAGGACAGGCACATAGAGCAGTCTGTGAGAGAAGGACGAGCACAAAGCAGTCTGTGAGAGAAGGACGGGCACATAGAGCAGTCTGTGAGAGAAGGACGGGCACATAGAGCAGTCTGTGAGAGAAGGACGGGCACAGAAAGCAGTCTGTGAGAGAAGGACGGGCACATAGAGCAGTCTGTGAGAGAAGGACGGGCACAGAAAGCAGTCTGTGAGAGAAGGACGGGCACATAGAGCAGTCTGTGAGAGGACAGGCACATAGAGCAGTCTGTGAGAGAAGGACGGGCACAAAGCAGTCTGTGAGAGAAGGACGGGCACAGAGAGCAGTCTGTGAGAGAAGGACGGGCACAGAGAACAGTCTGTGAGAGAAGGATGGGCACAGAGAACAGTCTGTGAGAGAAGGACGGGCACAAAGAGCAGTCTGTGGGAGGAGGGACATTGAGAGCAGTCTATGAGAGAGGCAGGACAGCAGTCTGTGAGAGAAACATGGACATGGAGAGTAGTCTGTGAGGGAAAGGTACACAGAGCAGTCTGTGAGATGAAAAGGTACACAGAGCAGTCTGTGAGAGAGATGTGGCACAGAGAGCAGTCTGCAGTAGAGAGAAGGGTACAGAGAGCAGTCTGTAAAAAAAAAAAGAGGGTCTAGGAGAGCAGTCTGTCAGAAAAAGGGAAACACGGACAGAAATCTGTGACTGCTTGGGCTGACTACAACTAAATATAACCATGCATATTGGCTTTGATATAGGGATTGCTTCTAATTCCCGAGTGTTCCCCACAGCAGCGGAACCTCTCAACCTCAGAATTCTCCTTCAGCTCAGTTAATCCTGAATACAGCCTGCTAACCTCTTGTCATGTGTGTTACATGCATTTCACAGAGACCATCTCTTTTATTATGCCTGAATAGACATATAGAAAATGAACATGTATGAATGGACTATTTTGGGACGGACAGGTAAGGTATGGGTCACTCTTGTGCTTTCTCGCTTGACCGATCTTTCTCCATTAAAATGCAGAGGTGATAATGGAGCAGGTGGACAGGTGGGAAAAGGAGATGTGGTCTATTTTCCACCAATAAAAGTGACAGCAAAATGTACACTGCTGACTGGGACATCTGGCAGTGCGTTCCTGAGAGCGACCAGTTACATCCTTTTTTCAGCGAGAGGTGTAATAGGTTTTCTAACACTTCAGTCTTTTTTCTCTTTACAACACAATGTGTTATACCATTGATCAAACCTGCCGCAAAATCTGCAACAAATGCAGCTCGTTGTGAGTGGACATTTCCCCAACATGTCCTCTGACCCAAGCAGAAATTCTCTGCAGCATGTGAATAGGGTTTTTATAAAAATCTCATATACAGTACTCATATTGTACTGCTCAAACATTTAGGGTTTCCAGTACAGAAAATAGCACTGATAATCCACATCCACACTAATGCACCATATGTGAACCTAACCTAAGGAAGGGTATACAATACTTGTAAGGCAAGTGTTACTACTAATTACAAACATGATGCAATGGGACGATTTCACGTGGCTTTAATAAAGGGATAGAGGCTGTTTCACTCAAGAGAAATGGTATAAAAATGCTCTATGGTCTATAAGTGTTACCTTTGTCATTCATATAGACCCCCATTGCACTAGTGACATCCACAGGCCATACTAAGGTACTACACTATAGCGTAACCACATATTAATGCTAAAACCTCATTTCCAAAGTGATAGATACCCACAATTTCATTTCAATTCAGAGATTTTCAGAACTATAGAACTAACTTCTAATTGCCAATGGCAAGAGTCTGCCAACGCAAAATGACTGTTCAAACCAAGCCCGGGCACTCTGTGCACCCTTGGTCAAAAACTTTATTGCACCTTCTCACTTACTTTTGCATATATCTTATTTATTTATCTATCATTATGCTTGCTTATATAGCGGCATCATATTCCACAATCTAAATACCCTATCATTTTCCAACAAAATTTACAAAACCAATTTTTTTCTTTAGGGACCACATCACATTTGAAATGACTTTCAGGGGCCCAGGTCACAGAGAATACCCAAAAGTGACACCATTTTAAAAACTGCACCCTTCAAAACGCTCAAAACCACTTTCAAGAAGTTTATTAACCCTATAAGGACTTCACAGGAATTAAAGCAATGTGGCAGGTAAAAATGAAAATATTACTTTTTCCCACAAAAATGTTGCTTTAAAGCCAATTTTTTCATTTTCACAAGAGTAACAGGAGAAAATGGAAACTGCAATTTCTCATGAGTACGCAGATACCTCACATGTAGGTTATAACTACTGTTTGGGCACACAGCAGGGCTCAGAATGGAAGGAGCACCATTTAACTATGTAATGTTTGCAGAGCCCCTAAAGTTCCTAAGTAGTGGGAGCCCCCCTTAAGTGACCCCATTTTGGAAACCAGACCCCTCAAGGAACTTTTATAGGAGGTGTGGTGAGCACCTTGAGCCCACAAGTGCTTCACAGAATTAGATAACTTTGAGACATGAAAATGGCAAAATAGATTTTTTCCTGCAAAAATGTTGCTTTAGCACCAAATTTTTCATTTTCAAAAGGGTAGGTAACAGGAGAAAATGGACCACAATTTGTTGTGCTACATTTCCTAAGTACACAGATACCCCATATGTGGTGGAAAACTTATGTTTGGGTGCACGGCAAGGCTCAGAAGGGAAGGAGGACCATTTCACTTTTGGAGAGCAAAATTTGCTGGAATAGATTTGTCACACAATTTTTGCTGATCGTGGCAATACCCCATATATGGCTGAACAGTGCTACGTGGCAAGACTTGAGCGAGAAGGAGCGCTATTTGACTTTCAGAGAACAAACAATCGCAGAATAGTTTGCAGACTTCATATATAGAGCCCCTAAGTACCAGAAGAGCAGATTTACCCCTCAAATGACCCAAATTTGGAAAGGTCACCCCTCTGGGAATTTATTTACAGGTGTAGTGACAATTTTGACTCCAAGGGTGTTTTCCAGAAACAAGCAGCAGTGGATGTTGCCGAGTGAAAATTGCAACTCTGCCATTGTAGTGCTTGTACCTTGTAGTGCCCAGTACGTTGTAGTGACAGTACATTATGCCTAGCTCATGCCTCTGGAGATATGCACCAAAAAACGAAGTGGTCTCTCATCACTACAGAAATGTCAAACATGTGGATACTAAATGTGGTTTAGGCACACTGGGGCTCAGGCAATGGGGACATTTGGAAGCGCAGAATTTATTGGATTTCTTTTTGGGGGAGAGGAGCCATAGCACTTTTCCAGAGTCTTTGTGATACCAGTAACATGGAAGCCCCCTTTATTTTCATTGACAGATGATGGACCTGAGTGGGGACTTTTTTTGTGGATTGATTTGAAGCTTTTACTGGGAATATTTTGGATCACATTTAATCTTTTGTTCTACACTGAGCACTTATATTGAGGTTTCCATCTAAATCTCAGAATGACGTGAATCAGATGAAACCCCCGAAGGGTTTATTTACTATAACGAGGCAGGAGAGTTACTATGGACTCCATCTGGCCTCTGTTCAACATTGTCCTTTTCAGAGGTGCACAAAACTGTGGCCAACCGTGTTTTTATGCAAGCCTAAAAAGACGGACACCGTCGGATCACAAGTCAGACGGCATCCACAGTGTCTCCATCTGCCTCATTATAGGGCATCTTTCTGCAGGGGGTTCCGTCTGAAGCACGTAGTTTAGAGATTTAGATGGAAACCACTGGTGTAAGTGCTTAGAGCAGGATACATGTGAGCCGAGCCTTACTGCAATTTTGAAGGAAGAATGTACAAATCAGTAGCAGGTCAAGAATTGCTTATATTTAGTTTATACGCAGTTTCTTGTGTGGTATAAGTGATAAGCGGGCTTTATTCTTCAGGTTGGTGCGATTACAGAGAAAGCAGATTACCGTATATAGATTTTTTTATGTTTGGTTGCTGTCACACACTAAAAAAATTTTTTTTACTTTTTTTACCAAAGTTTTTGCATCATCATATTCTGAGTTATAATATTTCTATATTTCAGCTGTGGCAAATGAGGGCTTTTTTTTTTTGCCGGAGGAGTTGACATTTTTATCGGTACCATTTTTGGGAACATAACATTTTTTGATCGCTCTCTATTCAAGTATTTGGGAGGCAAAAATCAACAAAAACAGCTATTCAGGATATTTTTTTTATAAATATTGTTCACCATGTGGTAAAATTTATGAAGCAGCTTTATTCTTCCAGTCAGTACGATTACAGCGATACCACATTTACAATTTTTTAATATTTCGCTGCTATAACACAATAAAAGCACTTACGGTATTTAGAAAAAAAAATTTGTTTTTGCATTGCTATATTCTGAGAGCTATAACTTTTTTATTTCTCCACTGTCGGAGATGTATAGCAGTTTGTTTTTGCAGGACAAGATGACATTTTCAGCAATACCAATTTTACGTACATTCGTCATTTTGAACCAATTTTATTCCACTTTTTGTTCGATCGTATCATGAAAAACCATAGTTTTTTGCCACTTTTTTTATTTATTTACGGAGTTCACTGAAGGGGTTAACCAATGTGACAGTTTTATACATCGGATCGTTCCAGACGCAGCGATATCAGATATGTGTAATTTTGTTGTTTATTTTTGTTTTCAAACAAATATATGTATGTATTGGTATATTGTTTACCTTTTTCTTTGTTCTTTATTTTTTTAATATTAAAAAAATGTCTAAACTTTTTTTTTTCTCTTTTATACTTAGTCCCTCTATGGGACTTTTTTTTACTCTGATCTCTGGTGTAATGCATTGCAAAGCACCAGCTTTGTAACGCAATATACCTGTCAGTGCTGCACTGACAAATCGCCTTTTAGCCCATGTTCCTGGCAGTGACAGCCGGGTCTTTGCTATCATTTAAGCAGAGCTCCCGGCGGCGATGGTGTGGGCACCGCTCCTGTTCCCACACAATCGATAGGATGTACCTTTTGAGGGAACGTACTACAAGATACGATGCACTGCTACATCCTATATCGGGAAGGGGGTTAGTGACATGTTAACGAATCAGATTGTTCGCGGATGAAGGATCTTTCACTGAATGGAGAATTATATCAGATGATGAATATCAGATCGGTCAGCTAAAACAGTCATTTGTTCTTGAGGGGAACCTGTTGCTTTGTATATGCAGTCCGATCTGTACACAACATTGTATAGAAAGTTAGAAGCTGAGCAGAATGATATGTAGGTTTGTTGGAAAAGAGTCTGTATAACTTGAATCCTATTCATTAACATCCCTGGTGCTTGTGTGAATGCGAGTCCAGTGGGTGGACCTACTAGTGATTTACAACTATATTCTGCATGCACAGTCATACAGGGAAGACTCAATTACTGTATAGGACCGCCCACTTGACTCATGCATATAAACACCAGGGATTTCAGGAATAAGATGCAAGTTTTACTGAAGCTTTGCCCACAAGTATATCAATTCGATCAGCTCATTCTGCTCTATAACATCCTGCCTGCAGATCAGATAGCAACATAACTTCCTTTTGAGTTTTACCTAATTGTTTATTTGAAATTGCTCATTTCTATTACCTAAAATCTAGTGTTTATAAGCACCCTAAATGTGGGAAATGTTCAGATTATGGCTTCCATCTCTTACCACTTATTGTATAAGTGTAAATGACCTTCATTCACTTATCGGACTGACTGCCTTGATTTTACTTATGGCATCAGCATGTATTTGATATCTATCACTTCTACACATTCGCATTGCTATCAGACCTCTGATTGTTCCCATCTTTTTTGCAGAAGGTACCTACACAACGCATTTTCGGTCTGAGCGCTGTCTGTGGGAAAAACGGACAGCACTCAAACCAATTGTATTCAATGATCGAACCTGCATGTGAATAAAGAAAAAAATCTCAGCATGCATTAGTTTCTTCTATGTGTTGGAGGAGACTCGCTCATTCTAGTTTACGTGGGTGTAAAAAAGAAATCAGATGCCATACTGGGCCACGGTGTATCAACAGATTTCTGCAGAGACATTGCAATTTTAGCAGAGCCATTGCCATCTGCATACATGCGGTCACATGCAGACTAAATGGGCAGGGCATACACCAATTACTTCTATAATGGTCTGTTGAGCGAGCCCAGATAAAGTCTAGTCGGAATGTGTATGGAAATATGTGAATCGCAAACGTGCGGTCACATGCAGACTAGACGGGCAGGGCCTTCTTATATGCAAGTGTATTGAGCGAGCCCAGAAAAAGTCTAGTCGGTATGTGGATGGAAATATGTGACTCGCAAACGTGCGGTCACATGCAGACTAGACGGGCAGGGCCTTCTTATATGCAAGTGTATTGAGCGAGCCCAGAAAAAGTCTAGTCAGTATGTGGATGGAAATATGTGAATCGCAAACGTGTGGTCACATGCAGACTAGATGGGCAGGGCCTACTTATATTAAGTGTATTGAGCGAGCCCAGAAAAAGTCTAGTCGGTATGTGGATGGAAATATGTGAATCGCAAACATGCGGTCACATGCAGACTAGACGGGCAGGGGCTTCTTATATGTAAGTGTATTGAGCGATCCCAGAAAAAGTCTAGTCGGTATGTGGATGGAAATATGTGAATCGCAAACGTGCGGTCACATGCAGACTAGACGGGCAGGGCCTTCTTATATGCAAGTGTATTGAGCGAGCCCAGAAAAAGTCTAGTCGGTATGTGGATGGAAATATGTGAATCGCAAACGTGCGGTCACATGCAGACTAGACGGGTAGGGCCTTCTTATATGCAAGTGTATTGAGCGAGCCCAGAAAAAGTCTAGTCGGTATGTGGATGGAAATATGTGAATCGCAAACATGCGGTCACATGCAGACTAGACGGGCAGGGGCTTCTTATATGTAAGTGTATTGAGCGATCCCAGAAAAAGTCTAGTCGGTATGTGGATGGAAATATGTGAATCGCAAACGTGCGGTCACATGCAGACTAGACGGGCAGGGCCTTCTTATATGCAAGTGTATTGAGCGAGCCCAGAAAAAGTCTAGTCGGTATGTGGATGGAAATATGTGAATCGCAAACGTGCGGTCACATGCAGACTAGACGGGCAGGGCCTTCTTATATGCAAGTGTATTGAGCGAGCCCAGAAAAAGTCTAGTCAGTATGTGGATGGAAATATGTGAATCGCAAACGTGTGGTCACATGTAGACTAGATGGGCAGGGCCTACTTATATGTAAATATGTGAATCGCAAACGTTCGGTCATATGTCCGCCCGCTTCCAGCAATGGAGAATTCTCACTGCTCACAGTGCATGCAGTGTTAGGATTCAAGTAGAGTGACTGCAGACCGGACAACCCCTTTAAGTCTTTGGATAAATGATGTTTACCTCCTCATGCCGTTTACGCTTTTTAAGTCTGGTTTTGTATATTTTGTTACATTGTTTAATCCGAATCTATGGGCAGTGCGCCTCTTGGGCAAAGTTCAGCTTACCGTCATATTTAGCAAGCACTGCCTGAACATCCGCATATGCCTGCAATTCCAGCAAAGCCTCCAGCAAGTTTTCATGGATATTTACCATGCTGAGCAGAGGAAACTCTTTCATTAACTGCAAGTAAATACATCAATTAGATAAAACAAATATATCATTACTTTCACATTCCGAGCAATTATTCAGCTTTTCTGGTGCGAGTGCAAGCTAATTAGGGTACATTGCAGTCTGATTAGTAATTGCTTAGCTTCAGTAAATTTATTTTATGCTTTACTTGTTATTAATGACTGGTTTTGATATATCATTTTTCAGTGTGACAATCAATCAGGCCTGTAATAAGTTACACACAGGAATGGTTCCACGTACGATATTCCTTTTAAGCTGACAGTTGCGATATAGCATTACAGAGGCAGATGGGGGACTTCTGTAAAATAAGCGGAGTTATTGAAGCTTCTGTAGTCTTTTTCCACAATCCAAACAGCCATCTAGGATTTCTTTAATCACTTTAATGATAGTTTCGTGTTTGGAAAAATGCATGGTGCATATGACTGTATAGGAGACAGAATTATGCATTTAGTCACAACCTTTAGGCTGAATCAACCTTCTACATTTCTTAACTGTTACGTTGCCGGGACAGTGGCCAATATTTCTCCTCTGCAGAAAGCATTGAAGATTTCTTTATTGGTAGAAGACAAGACCCCACTGATGTACCCCACTTTAGTACATATAAGAGGTTGTCTCATAAATAGACACCATCCCATAGTGCTTCTAAGAATAAGAAACTTTGCCATTTACTTCTTGTTAAAAAATCAGCTCTGTTCTCAATAAACTAGGGATTTTGAAAAGGAACCTGTCAGCAGATTCACTGTACCCAAACCATGGGCACGATGCAGCTTGGTATATTTTTCTCTGAAACACTGGATATAAAATATAGGTTAAAGAACTAGCCGGCTTCTTCTTTCGCTGCTCAAGTTGTATCGGAAAACACCAGTCAATCACCAGGAGCGGCGCTGGGAAAAGCCTTCTAAGGGGTGTATCATGCAGCCAGGCCAAGATTGATGCCGCCCATAGTTTGGGCACCAAAAATACACAAACAGGGTGCCTTTAACACTATTGAGTACTGCCCGTGGTTTAGGTTACCAGTCATCTAGGCAGTCTTACAGACGTGGCCGGTTTCCTAGGCAAGAAGCCTTGTACTACAGCTTGTAGGCGCTGCTCTGAAGCTACCTGGGACCGTAATGGATACCAGACAGGTTCTCCAGTCCCTGCAACAATTCTGGAGAGGTGCACGGAGGAACATGCCAGTGACCACATGCACCCATTAATGAATTAGGTGACTTTCTACACCACGACCCTTCATTAAGACTGTAAAGTACAACACCATTCTTAATAAACCAGGCTCCAGTGTTTAGGAAGGCACAACTGAAAATCTGTCTGTTTTTTGCTGTGGTTGCTACACAATGAAGTCATGTTTTATTATTTTTAGTATTCCTGAATTTAAAGGTGTACACCAAGCCAAATAATGCAAAAAGTGAGATCAAAGGGGACACAATTAGTTTATTTTTTGGATGTAGTAATATAAGCTGAATTTGGGCAAAGGTAAGTGTCTGCCTTCAGGTCACCATTTTAGGCATGGGTCTGTGGGGAAATATAAAATCTGTGCAATATACAGAAGGTCACCTCTATCTAGCAGAGGGTAGAGGTTTGGGTCTGTATTCCAAAACTGAACAAAGATGGGTACATCTAAATGATGGTATTTTGTCAACCCAATGCTTTGTTATATGATGATAACAAATACGTTTGGTTTTCAAATATTTTATTACTTTTAGTAACCTATTCATTTGTGACTTCATTTTTTTTATCAGTTTATGAAACTTTACTTAACTTTTTTGTCCAACTACATATGAACATATAAGGCATCGTAATTTAGAATT